>OZ019974.1:30383004-30783004 GCA_963970395.1 Ephialtes manifestator | reverse complement strand
GCATGTGATTTAATGGCTATTTAAAGGCTCTTGTTTAACACTAGTTTCGATGAAATCGGAATATCCCTTCACGAGATACCACCAGTGTGTACTATCTCGTGAAGATGAAACATCGAGTCAAAAAAAAAAGTGAATTTAAGGGATGCGCAATTAGCTTATGCATATGATTTAACGGCTCTGTAATGGCTTTCAAATGAAACTGGTTTCGATGAAATTGGAACATCCCTTCACGAGATATCACCCCCTCGGCTCCAAGTGCTATGTTGTGAATCAGTTTCGGAGCTCCGAGGATGGTATTTCCTGAAGGGGTGTTCCGATTTGATCGAAAGTATTCTTAATCGAAAGCTTGTAAATCAGTTTCGGAGCTCAGGGGATGGTATTTCCTGAAGGGGTGTTTCGATTTGTTCGAAAATAGTTTTAATCGAAAGCCTTTAAATAGCCGTTAAATTACACGCACATTTTAATTCGGTGCTCCTTAAGTTAGTCATTTTTTTAAAATTGTGGATGTTTCATCTATGCCGTCACTCAGAACATCCACAGCTGAAAAAAAAGTTAAATGTAAGGGGTGCTAAATTAAAAACCACTTGTGATTTAACGGCTATTCAAAGGCTCTTTATTAAGACTAGTTTCGATGAAATCGGAACATCCCTTCACGAGGTACCACCAGGGGGTAATATCTCGTGAAGTCGAAACATCGAATCAAAAAAAAAAAGTGAATGTAAGGGCTGCCGAATTTGCTTATGCATATGATTTAACGGCTCTTTAAAGGCTTTCAAATGAAACTGGTTTCGATGAAATTGGAACATACCTTCACGAGATATCACCCCCTCGGCTCCAAGTGCTATCTTGTGAATCAGTTTCGGAGCTCAGGGGATGGTATTTCCTGAAGGGGTGTTCCGATTTCATCGAAAATAGTCTTAATCGAAAGCCTTTAAATAGCCGTTAAATCGCACGCTCATTTCAATTCGGTGCTCCTTAAGTTAATCTTTTTTTTTTTTAATTGTTGATGTTTCAGCTTCGCCGTCACTCAGAACATCCACAGCTGAAAAAAAAGTAAAATGTACGGGGTGCCAAATTAAAAAGTTCATGTGATTTAACGGCTATTTAAAGGCTCTCGATTAAGACTAGTTTCGATGAAATCGGAACATCCCTTCACGAGATATCACCCCCTAGGCTCCAAGTGCTATCTTGAGAATCAGTTTCGGAGCTCAGGGGATGGTATTTCCTGAAGGAGAGAACCGATTAAATCGAAAATAGTCTTCATCGAAAGCCTTTAAATAGACGTTAAATCTTAAATTATTTTTTTTAATCGTGTATGTTTCAGCTTCGCTGTCACTCAGAACATCCACAGCTGAAAAAAAAGTAAAATGTAAGGGGTGCCAAATTAAAAACGGCATGTGATTTAACGGCTATTTAAAGGCTCTTGATTAAGACTAGTTTCGATGAAAACGGAATATCCCTTCACGAGATATCACCAGGGTGTCCTATCTCGTGAAGATGAAACATCGAGTCAAAAAAAAAAATTGAATTTAAGGGATGCCCAATTAGCTTATGCATATGATTTAACGGCTCTGTAATGGCTTTCAAATGAAACTGGTTTCGATGAAATTGGAACATCCCTTCACGAGATATCACCCCCTCGGCTCCAAGTGCTATGTTGTGAATCAGTTTCGGAGCTCCGAGGATGGTATTTCCTGAAGGGGTGTTCCGATTTGATCGAAAGTATTCTTAATCGAAAGCTTGTGAATCAGTTTCGGAGCTCAGGGGATGGTATTTCCTGAAGGGGTGTTTCGATTTGTTCGAAAATAGTTTTAATCGAAAGCCTTTAAATAGCCGTTAAATTACACGCACATTTTAATTCGGTGCTCCTTAAGTTAGTCATTTTTTTTAAATTGTGGATGTTTCATCTATGCCGTCACTCAGAACATCCACAGCTGAAAAAAAGTTAAATGTAAGGGGTGCTAAATTAAAAACCACTTGTGATTTAACGGCTATTCAAAGGCTCTTTATTAAGACTAGTTTCGATGAAATCGGAACATCCCTTCACGAGGTACCACCAGGGGGTAATATCTCGTGAAGACGAAACATCGAATCAAAAAAAAAAAAGTGAATGTAAGGGCTGCCGAATTTGCTTATGCATATGATTTAACGGCTCTTTGAAGGCTTTCAAATGAAACTGGTTTCGATGAAATTGGAACATACCTTCACGAGATATCACCCCCTCGGCTCCAAGTGCTATCTTGTGAATCAGTTTCGGAGCTCAGGGGATGGTATTTCCTGAAGGGGTGTTCCGATTTCATCGAAAATAGTCTTAATCGAAAGCCTTTAAATAGCCGTTAAATAGCCGTTAAATCGCACGCTCATTTCAATTCGGTGCTCCTTAAGTTAATCTTTTTTTTTTTAAATTGTTGATGTTTCAGCTTCGCCGTCACTCAGAACATCCACAGCTGAAAAAAAAGTAAAATGTACGGGGTGCCAAATTAAAAAGTTCATGTGATTTAACGGCTATTTAAAGGCTCTCGATTAAGACTAGTTTCGATGAAATCGGAACATCCCTTCACGAGATATCACCCCCTAGGCTCCAAGTGCTATCTTGAGAATCAGTTTCGGAGCTCAGGGGATGGTATTTCCTGAAGGGGTGAACCAGCTTCATCGAAAATAGTCTTAGTCGAAAGCCTTTAAATAGCCGTTAAATCACACGCATATTTCAATTCGGTGCTCCTTAAGTTAATCATTTTTTCTTTAATTGTGGATGTTTCAGCTTCGCCGCCACTCAGAACAGCCACAGCTGAAAAAAAGTTAAATGAAACGGGTGCCAAACTAAAAACTGCATGTGATTTAACGGCTATTTAAAGGCTCTTGATTAAGACTAGTTTCGATGAAATCGGAACATCCCTTCACGAGATATCACCCCCTTACACATGAGCCACTCGTTGTGCTTGATTGCTTCAAACCGAAATATCACTCAAATAACCATCAGTCGATACACCTTTTTGAATTCGAGTCTGAAACCTTAGGTACTTGACGATTACGTTTGGGTAAAATGGCGTCGTCCATAACGACCATTTGTTCAGCTCTGTCGATAAAAATATAAAAGGGTGCGTTCATCATATGGTAATATGTGAAGTACACACGTTTAACCTTTTTATTTTGAGAACTAACATTCGATGCGATAATGTCCTTGCGTGAAACTAATATCAAGTGACTCAATTTAAACAATTAATAAATCAAAATGAAACATGGAATCTTATCGGTATGATGGACGGCAAAGTTTCGGCTATGATAATTTATTGATCATCTCGTGTATTAGAATCTTGTAAGCAGAGTTGTAAACCACGTTAATTCATGAAATATAGTTTTCCGTATCGTTTCGTTTTAATATTATGACCTCATAATAATAATAATAATAATAATAATATGTGGTGATTATTAAATAGAGTGTAAGCATTTGTTTAGCTGGGAAATTACTATTTTTCGCTTAAATAGGGGTAGAAACATTGAAAATGTAAGCGATAATCAATGCATTACTTTTTAATGCAATAATTATGGTTCTTCATTTTCTAAAAGATTGACATGGAATTTTATCCATAATAACATTTTTTGCAGCTGTTATAAAATGTAGTCATTGTGTTTTAATCGGTACATGTTATTACTTTGAAATCGTAATTATATAACTGTTCTTATTATCATCTTTATTTCTACAAGCATCACATTCTTTACAACACTGCTTGTAAGTGATGTTGTGAAAAGGATGTGAACAGGACTGTTTTTTAATTTTGTTTTCCTTCTTCGCTGTTTAATAAGGTCTGACAATGATATTGAGCCAAAGGAATTGCGCTACCAAAAATGTAAAAATACTTAAACCATGGCTACTTGAACAAAATTTGTAACCGGGTTTTCTAATATGGCTTGTGTAACAGTTTATATTCAATAATTTATTTTAATAATTATTGAATAGAGAGACATTATTGCGAATATCTTCACTGAGTGGCACAATTACATGCTGATTTTACAGTTATAGAATTTTGCTTTAATACTTTATACTGAATGATTCACTCTGATAGTTACTTATGTCATATTATAATATTTTGGTTATGCTGTGCTATCGGCCGATACTGGCATAACGCATTTAGCATACTAATACATCCTGATAACGGATGAGTTTTGCAGATGAGAATTTGGATGGGGAGATCGAACGGTCATTGAGTTTTTACTGTATACACATTGATATTGCGACTAAGTTATTTTCTTAGTATTTTCTCATATACAACAATATTTTATTTTGATTTTCAATAAGTGGTGTATTAAACCATTTTCGCAGTAGCTCATAAGTAATATAGTAGTAATATAAGTAGTAATAAGTGCCGGAAAAATCCGGAACCGATACCGATTAAAAATTAATTACGTTTTAAGCATACAATATAATAATCATAATAATCGTGACGGCGAACCGCCGTTGTCTTCAACTTCATCGACTACAACATTTGTTGAATACACTGATTGTTTTTCCTGACAGCCTATACCATTCCTATGTCTGTGGGCCGCCTGCTTCCTGTCAAAGTTGACGGCTCGGCGACGGTCAGTAAAGGAGCCGACACCATTTCCCCAGTCGAATTCTCTCGAGCTTGTTGCAAGCTGTGCGTGGCCTATACCCAGCATCACGTCCACGATCGAGACACGTTCATTCTCATCATTACATAGGATATCCACCCAAATAGCCTCGGCAGATACATCCGGAAGCCACACGTGCATGAGGACACTATGGCCGACGAGACATTCACGAAGTCCATGGCACGTGTCAACAGTCCATTCGGTACCTCCGATGGGACATACGTCGAGTATTCCACAAGCGAAAACTTGCCATGGCACAAGTTGAACGATTGATGTCATTACGTATAAATGTTCAAGGCGTAATGTTGCCTCGATGGCATAATCACCCAGCCATACTTGAATTTTTTCCGCATTGCTCGTTTGATCCTGCACTGTACCACGATAAAGCTTGTTATCGATATTCGCGAGCACTAGTGATCCGCGAAATATCTCTTCCTCGAGGAGACTGTGAGGAAGTGTACGATCGTAACATTGTACACCGCGAAGGAACGCATCGCGAGTCGCTGCTTCATCATCCCTCGTTGAATAGATTCGCCAGGGCGTCTCTACAGTGACTATTTTAATGTTGAGAAATCCATCCAAACCGTGAATAGGATAATTCCGTACATTATCCATTTTTTAACGGTTAATTTTGTTGTTGAGACTTAATGAATAATTTTATATCGTATGAACCGCGAATAAAATTCCACAACAAATCTCAAAGTTATTCCTGGAAGTTAATAACGTTGAGTCTTCCAAGGAAAGAATATGAGAACGACAACTGTCTCGTGGAACTTGTCGATGGCTAATTGTAGAAGGTCGGTGTCTTCAGGAGACTTTATAGTTTTCTACCCCACTACATTGACTAAATACTAGAAATGATGGTGATTTGAACACTTTAGTAATGAATTTTTCAGTATACTTGTCGCGTCAATCCTTTTTATATGACCTTTCCATCTTTCCTTTTTTTTCACGAACATCAAGTATCCGTGTACATTAGCCACGAACGAAACCTGAAAAGCCTATGGGCACCGTTTAACCCTTACCGAAGTTTCACCTAAATCGTTCTCGTTGATGTACGATATTGTCGACTTTTCATTCATTAACCTTACCTTAGTAACCTTAGTAAACGACCCTTATGAAAGGTGTGTCCAACCTTGTAAACAGAAAAACACCACCCGGCTCGTCGTGCCTTCTCCTATCTTGACATAGGGGAATGACGCATCATTATTCCCAAAGCAAGCATTGCTCTGTGTAAGTGTAGTGACGACCCTACGCTTCAGCGTTTTCATTAGTATTACAGCCGTGTAACAGAGGACGAAAATGTGTGTTCTCAACAATCTTGTCTAGCGATACGCACAAAACACTCTTATAAAAAATCTTCGAGTCACGTTCGTTTTCAAACTTGTATCGAATTTTCTAGCGTACGGACTTTTACATCTTGCTTTAAAAATATGCAAACAAAATACATGTAACCGCTTTTCATATTTGAATGATAACAAAATTTATGTTTGATAAAAATGTTGACAAAATAAAAGATTTGAAGACGACCGATTTTTAGATTTTTAATACAAACAAAACATGAAAAGGATTCCGGTGGTCTTTTTCATTTTCGAATAAAAACCAAAATTTATGTTTGAAAGAAATATTGACAAAATATAAAAGTTTTCAGATGTCATATTTTTAAATTTTAATACAAACAAAATATGAAAACGATTCCGGTGGACTTTTTTATATTTGAATGAAAACAAAAAATGTTATGCTTGAAATAACACCAAAGTTTATGTTTGAAAGAAATATTCACAAAATAAAAAATTTTCAGTCTACCTATTTTGAGATTTTGAACACAAACAAAATATGAGAAGGTTTACGGTGGTCTGTTTCATATTTGAATGAAAACAAAAATTTATGTTTGAAAGAAATGTTCACCAAATAAAAAGTTTTCAGACGGCTTTTCAGATTTTAATACAAGCAAAACTTTTCTTCATATTTGAATGAAAACCAAAATTTATGTTTGAAAAAAATGTTCACAAAATAAAAAGTTTGAAGACGGCCAATTTTCCCTGAAATGTTGACAAAATAAAAGTTTTCAGATGTCATATTTATTAGATTTTTAATACAAACGAAACATGAAAAGGTGGACTTTTTCATATTTGAATGAAAACCAACATTTCTGTTTGCAAGAAATTTTGACAAAATAAAAAGTTTTGAGACGTCATATTTTTTAGATTTTTAATACAAACAAAACATGAAAAGGTTTCGGTGGAATTTTTATGTTTGAATGAAAACCAAAACTTACGTTTGAAAGAAATATTGACAAAACAAAAAGTTTCCAGATGTCATATTTTTATTTATTTTTGATACAAGCAAAACATGAAAATGATTCCGGTGGCCTTTTTCATATTTAAATAAAAACAAAAAATTTATGTTTGTAAAAAATGTTGACAAAATAAAAAAGTTTTCAGACGGCATATTTTCAGATTTGAATACAAACAAAACATGTAACGGTTTGCAGGAGCTTTTTATTCGTATTTGAATGAAAACGAAAATGTATGGTTGAAAGAAATGTTGACAAAATCAAAAAGTTTTCAGACGGAATATTTTGAGATTTTAATACAAACAAAACATGAGAAGGTTTCCGGGGATCTTTTCTCCATATGTGAATGAAAACCATACTTTATGTTTGCATGAAATTTTGACAAAATAAAAAGTTTTGAGACGTCATATTTGTAGATTTTTAATGCAAACGAAACATGAAAAGGTTTTCGGTGGAATTTTTTATATTTGAATGAAAACCAAAACTTATGTTTGAAAGAAATATTCACAAAATAAAAAAGTTATAGGACGTGTTTGTAGATTTTAATACAAACACAAAATAAAACTGACAACATATTGCTTGTGTCACTTTTATCATTCGAAACCTTTTCCCTCATTTTCCAAGACTACATAAAACCAGTATTTTTTTAGATTTTAATACAAACACAAAATATAACTGAAAACGTATTTCTTTTATTACTGTTATCATTCGAAACCTTTTACCCTTATTTTCCAAGACACATGAATCATCTACATAAAAACAGACGATCCGCGTTGAGCTAGACAGTAATAAAACTGAAAACGCATTTCTTGTGTGACTGTTATCATTCGAAACCTCTACCCCTCATTTTCCAAGACATATGAGTCATCTACATTTAACCAGACGATCACCGATGAGATAGGTTAGTCATAAAGAAACACTCCTGACGCCATCATCTCAGGTTCTCTCTCTCTAACACCTACGACGATGGATACTATCGACGGCATGCTCATAATCGATTGCTCCAAGGAACAATAAAGGAATCGGGTACGGCCAAATGACGAAGGACCCTGTAATGTGGATAACATGTACTCTTTATAATCGGATTTTCTTAAGAATCGTATTTCTAGTTTTAGTAGTTTGGTTGCTCTGTGTGTGTGTGTGTTTGAACATTATTATGAAAATAATGTATCATATAAACGATATTTAAATAAACTAATTTATAAATATGTAAGTCTTCATTTATTCAAAGAATAAGCATGAATTAAAAGCGCGAGCAGAACAAGTATACGGACGCGCCGATCATCTCGCGCTGGTAGGTGAAGGTGGGAGCGCTATGGGAGGGGGTCGCGACTGGAGGGGATTTTCGCGGTCTTGGGCCGCGTGCGCTATTTGATATCACTCTCACGCGCGTCGCCACTGTAGACGGTCAGTCGGATACCACGGAGCACACGGGTCTCTGGCGATCCTTGACCACCAATTGGACTTCCAACAACGCACACCGATGGCGCCACCATCTTCTCTCAATCGGACACGTAAGGAAGCGCTGAGCGCACACCGGCTCTCGTGATCTTGGGCCACCGCTTGGGGCTTCCGGCGACACTCACCGGCGGAGCCACCATCGACTCTCAGCCGGACCCACGGCGAGGCGCCGAGAGCACGCCGTCTCTCGAGATCTCGTACCACCAGCGGCGTCACCACCGACTCTCAGTCAGACCCACGGCGGAGCGCCGAAAGCACGTCGTCTCTCGCGATCTTGGGCCACCGCTCGGGACTTCCGACGGCGCTCACCGGTGGCGCTACCGTCAATTTTCGGACCCCAGCAGAATGTCCGAACTACGTGGTGCTTTCGCGATCTTGGTCCACAGCATGGACGGAAACAAGAGGTAGGAGAAGAGGCGTGAGTTAACATCACATGCGTACAGGGAGGGGGTGGTGGACAAGTATAGAGACGAATAACAGTCGTTCTCTCAGAGGGAGGGTTAAGGGGTGGGAAGAGGGAGGGACAATTAGAGGGCTTGTGTGGGAGGGCATTCAAGGGAGGGAAAGGGTGGGAAGAGGGAGGGCACTCAAGGGAGGGACAATTAGAGGGCTTGTCTGGGAGGGAGGGCACTCAAGGGAGGGAAGGGGAGATACCCCCACCACGCCCCTTTATGGCGCCACTAGGCCACGCCGCCTGGCGCCACTAGGCCACGCCCCTTCTGTCTCGCGATCTTGGGCCTCTTCTACTAACCCCCTTTCAGGAAATACCATCCCCTGGGGTCCATAAATGGATTTTTCCAAGTATCTCGACGTAAAGGATGGGGCGGTAAAATCGGAAAGAGTGGAAATGTTGAGCTGTTAATGCAAAATGAATTTTAAGTCTAATCACAATGCTGTAGCTATATTGTACGCCGCGTTATAATAATACCGGATAAGGGGGTTGTTTTTTTAGCGGAAAGGGATGGAGCGGTAAAATCGTTTGGTACGGAAATGTTGAGCTATTAAATTAAGATGAATTTTAAGACTAGTCACAATGCTCTAGCTATATTGTACGCAACGTTATAGTAATATTGGTTAAGGGGGTTGTTTTTTAGCGGAAAGAGATGGAGCGGTAAAATCGTTTGGTACGGAAATGTTGAGCTGTTAAATTAAGATGAATTTTAAAACTAGTCACAATGTTCTAGATATATTGTACGCCGCGTTACAATAATATAGAATACGGGGGTGGCTTTTTTGACGGAAGGGGATGGAGCGGTAAAATCGGTTGGTACGGAAATGTTTAGCTATTAAATTAAGATGAATTTTAAGACTAATCACAATGCTCTAGCTACATCGTACGCCACGTTACAATAATATAGGTTATGGGGGTGGTTTTTTAACGGTAAGGGATGGAGCGGTAAAATCGGTGGGTATGGAAATATTAAGTAGTTAAATTTAGATGAAGTTTAAGATCAGTAGGAAGGTCCTAGCTTTATTTTTGGTCGAAATATTTAAAAAAATCAATTTTTTCCTCCTGGGGGTGGTATCTCCCGAAGGGATGATCCGATCTTATCGAAACTAGTCTCATTCGAAAGCCTTTAAAGAGCCTTCAAATCACATGCACATTTTAATTCGGCTCCCCTTATATTTAACACTTTTTCACACGTTTCCGGTATTAGGGATGGAGCGGCAAAATTTTTTTTTTGGCACTTAAATAGCCTTCCTATGTAGGTTTTAAGTAAAAAATCGCATGTGGATGTCCTAGCTTCTTTGATATAGGGGAAAGTGGGGTACAGTGTGACGCGGGGCACTGTGTGACACGGCCGATATCTCGAAGGTTTGTGGAGCGTTAATTATGAAATTTGTTGTGCTAAACAATAAGTTAAATTGCAATTTGACAGACCAAAACAAATTGCAATTGCAGACAGTACAAAAAACATAAATAATCTCAATAGATTTGGACCTATCTGAAAAAAAATTTCGCTCGCCGGAAAAATGTAATATCTAACCTCAAATTTTTTGACAGCCCAGATTGCTGATTTTAATTGATAGAGCAATTATTCGTGCTTCGCTCAGTACCCAGATTTTCTTACTTGTACTTCGAAAAAGTATTAATAATTATTAAAAACCAGATTAGTTGGTAGTGGGGTACAGTGTGACACAGAATTGTGGGGCACAGTGTTACATCTCTTGGTGTTGTTGTGATTACCAATATCTCAAGATTGAGGTTAAGCGTTACATTACATTATTGTTTCTTTTTCAATTTCAACATGTAGGGAGAAGAAAATGGTTCGAAACCAAAAAGAAAAAACTTCAAGAGTCACTGTGGAGGAGGCCAGGATGAAAGACGCAGTCCTGCGAGTAGTCAACGACAACTACAGCGTAAGGAGAGCAGCTGCGGACTTGGACATCAATCGGATGACCCTGCTTCGCTATGTGAAAAAGTATAAGGAAGCCTCCGAAGAAGAACGCTTGGTCATGCACTTTGCTCCAAACTACAGTGTGCGCTCAGTTTTCACTCAGGCGATGGAGGCCGAACTGAAACAATACTTACTTGACGCAGCGAAAATGCATCATGGACTGACACGTAAGCAGGTGATGGAGCTTGCGTATCAGCTGGCTGTTGCCAACAAGCTTTCGTATCCTCCAGCATGGGACACGAATAAGCAAGCTGGACTTGATTGGTACTACGAGTACATGAAACGATGGCCTGAACTATCCCTTCGTAAGCCGGAAGGCACCAGTCTGGCTCGAAGCACAAGTTTCAACAAACACACTGTGGGCCTCTTCTTCGATAACTTGAAGAACGCCTATGATCAACTTGGGGATAAAATTTCGCCAACGCGTATCTACAATTTGGACGAGACTGGATTGACAACGGTGCATAATCCACCTAAAATCGTTGCTCCGAAAGGACAAAAACAAGTAGGACAAATTACTTCGGGAGAACGTGGTGTTCTAGTCACAGCATGTTGCTTTATTTCTGCAAGTGGATCGTTTGTTCCTCCTTACTTGGTTTTTCCACGAGTAAACTTCAAGCCTCATATGCTAAATGGCGCTCCTGCGGGATCTGCTGGCAACGCAAATCCGTCTGGATGGATGAACGGGATCATCTTTGTTGACGTGCTCCGACATTTCCAACATCACACAAAGGCATCTGTCGACGATAAAGTGCTCCTGATACTCGACAACCACGAATCACACATAACGATTGAAAGTTTAAACTTTTGCAAGAACAACGGGATTGTGTTGTTGACGCTTCCTCCTCACACATCTCATAAGCTGCAACCATTGGACACGACTGTCTATGGCCCGCTGAAGACGTTGTTCAATCAGTCTTGTAATAACTGGATGACCACGCACCCGGGGAGATCGTTGACGATTTACGAAATATCATCGCTATTCGGACAGGCGTTCCCATTGGCCTTTTCGATTCGGAATGTAACTCGAGGCTTTGAGAAGACAGGCATATGGCCTTACAACAGAAATGTTTTTGGCGAGGACGAGTTTTTGTGCTCATCCGTAACTGACAGACCGGATCAAGCTCAAGCTTCAACTTCGTCTATCAATGAACCGGGGACGGAGACTGCGACTTCGGAAACCGTCAGCAGCGCAAGAGTATTGGAGGCGACCGTCGAAACAGAAACGGCAGTCGTAACTCCCATCGAAAATCTATCAGATTTTTCTCTCGATTTCGTAGATGCCCCTGATACCAACAGCCAAGATTTCGTACTGCTGGAGGTTCCACATGATCTCCAATCTACGTGTGATGAGCTCTTCAACGATTTTAGTCAGCCGATCTATTCGGTGGATGAGTCTTTCGCGTTGAATCCAGTTGATGGACCAGATTTCGGTATGGCGAAAACAGGGGAAACTTCGACGATGAAAGATATGAACGAAAATTTTGTTTCGCCGTCAGTTATTCGCCCGTTCCCTAAAGCAGTTGAGAGGAAAACCAACAGACAACAGCGTAAGCGGAAGTGCAGTGTGATCCTCACAGACAGCCCGGTGAAAAATGCAATTTGTGAAGAATTAGCAGCTTCTGCAGAAAAAAGAAAACCAAGGAAACCTCCAACTAAGACGAAAAAGGAAAAAAAAGGTATCGAGGATGCAGCGAAAACAGTCACGCGTGGTAAACGAATACTGAAAGAGACAAACGAAACGGAGAATGCGCTGCAAAAGGAAATCAAGGAAAAGAAGCCAAATCAAAAGGAGGATTCGTTGCCGAAGAAGACCGAACCAAAGAAACGAAAGCCTAGGAAACAAAAATAAACTGCACAGCGAAGAGCGACTACGACTTATCAATGTTACTGTGATACGTACCGATAAGATCAAATTATTCATATTTTTAGTTACCGTCCGTATCTTTAAACATACTTGATATATATATTTTATTAAAAATGTGATACTAGTGGTAAAATAGCAAAGACTGATAAGATCGTATACCCAAGAAAAGCAAATCGAAAAATAAAAGTTATTTATGTTGGCACACAGTGCCCCACGCTTTACATCAGTTGTCACATTGTACCCCTCTATCTGTCACATAGTACCCCACTGATGGGGCACAGTGTGACATTAGGCAAGTTATTTTCAATTGAATTTTTTAAATATATTCAACGCTTTCTGAGTGTTGATTGTAGCGTTTTTGTGTGCCCAAAGGTTGAGAAATCACGATTATGATAGTGATTTTTTCGAAATCCGTTCCTGAAAAATTTAAAAAATTCGAAGAAAAAAAGTGTCACACTGTACCCCACTTTCCCCTACATAATAAAAGAGTGTTAAAAATTCTGGGCGTCGTTATATATGGTCGGCGCTCCTTGGGAAGTCGCCGAAATACTTCCACGAGGGGCACGTCACAATAGGTATTATATAAAATAATATTAATGAAGAAAAACAAGTTCGTTCGTGTTACAATGATAGAAAAAAAGAGTAAAAAACGCGCAGGAGTACGAATAAGACAAACATGCAAGACGTGTGTGTTATATAACTAGGCTAGCAAGTACATACTTCATCACGTTAAATCACGTACACAGAAAAATACACACACTCCAACATAACAAACTATTGCGTCAAACGAAGAGAGAAAAGGCGAGACAACGTGAACTTAACAATAAAATACTTGCTCAACTATCGCGACCACGATGTTTCGCTTTCACAAGTTTTCACTCAGTCTTGTTATAATATTATTGATTATTAATATTATTAATTTTTATTTTACATAAAATGCCCGACCGGCCCCATAGGGCTCCGACTCACCTACAGGACGGGCGAGTTAATTTAAAAAAATCATTCTGCCTGACTGCTCCTCCAACCCCGTGGTAAGCAGTCAAGTCAGTCCAGAATCGTGTGACCTAAGTAGACGGAGCGAACCCAAAATGACCGCCTTCTGCATTCGACCCGCAAGTGAGTCGGCTTTCTGCCGACAGGGTGGGATGATCTTAATGTTCGTGACAAACGTCGGTTTCATTCCGCCGAGAACGCCGATTATGAGGACCACCAGTTTGACCGTGTACCCTCGGTATAGCCCGGGGAACCTGAAAAGGAGATCCTGATACTTCGCCCGCTTGTCGTGTTCATTAGTAGCGATGTTGGACTCGCCAGGAGCCGAGAACTCGATGACAAAGATCGTATGAATCTCGTGCTCGAAGACGAGAATGTCAGGTTTATTAGCTGTTATTTGCCTGACAGTGAGAAATGAATACTTCCAGTAAATCCGGCACTTATCATTTCCCACGACGGACTCAATATCTCCAGGGGCGTAGGGCTGCAGTGGCGTCTCGTCTACTCCGTAAGAGTGTCGAAGGTGATAGTACAAATAATTGATAAACAGGCACGAAAATGCGTGTTCGATTCGTGGATCGTTGCGAAGAATGATATTGGGATTCGCCTCGAATGAAAAATACCGAAATTCAACTGCACCGGCAAATGTGTTAGTTGTTAGTGCAGATAGAAAAGCAACGGAAATACATAACAGCGTTAAAAAAAAAGATTCTTACCAAAGCCAAAACGATTACATGACGTAATGCCCGATTTTGTTATACTAACATGCTTCGAGACTTAAGAGAATTATAATAGGAGAATACTGTATGCTCCGCTTGAATCTTATATAGATTTTTTTATTAACAAGCATATCATGCATAGTTTTTAGACGATGATACGCCACCTTGTTCTACGAACTTGTTATTTCGTCAATTGAAAAATAAAAACGAAAGGCAAATGAGAGTAAAATATAAATCTGGTGCTACTGCTGCTACTGCCGCTAGTGCGACGCGTCGACGATAGCGATATACAAGGCTTGTAAAGTCAAATACGGAAATTCTTATTTTCCACAAAATAAACACCGCTGTCTTTGATTGAAAGTCGCGCGAGTTGCCGAGGTTTATGGCAGTTTAGATTAATGACCATCGGGCGAACGATAGATGAATTAGAAAAATGAAAAATAACCACGAAGGGAGCGAACTGAAGCGTCACTACTGTCAGAAATCAAACACAAATGTACATAAACTCTATATATGATATCAGAGGAAATAAAAATGAACTCAGAATAACTAATAATTAATAAAAACACTAATACATAATAATAATAAATACACATGGCTGTATGGTTTTTGTTTCGTTATTCCGTATACTTATTTTTTTTTAGAATATTAGAATTTAGCGAAAAAAATATATATCGTTTTGGATGCGTGAGTAATGAAAGCTCTGAGAGCGTCTATTTTCAAGGAAATGCCGACACATTAACCCCAGATTAAAAAAAAAAATTTATGCACATTTGCCTCCATGGTATACCTTGTCTTCAAATAATCAATTTCAATATACAACGTTGATGTATCATTTGCCTTCGTGTTCTCGTGGTGTTTACCCCCGTCAATGCAGTTGGCTCCGAAAGGTCGGAAAAACTGTGCGTGGTTATTTCTCGCAGTATTATCCTTATTACAAGCAAATGCGTTGGATATCTATCGATTCTAGCCTTGTATTACAAGGAAGATAAAACGCAGCAAACCTCTGCCTCGAAAAGAAATATTGAACGATAACAAAAGGAAGAAAATGCTCGCAGTTTTCGGTTATTCCGCAACGATTAGCATTAGTCGGAGCAGAACGTTGAGTCATAGCAATTAATATGTAAACGTCTTCCTATCTACCTAACCCTACCTACCCTACCTACTTTTCTACCTAAGGTCCTATATCTATCGGACAAAGACATTTTTTCTGGGTAAAGCAAAACAAGAAAAAAAAAGATAAATTTATAAGCTGTGTGCCGCGATGATATTGGAATGCGAGTCAAGGACCGCGTTTACCCATATAGGAAACGCCAGCAGTAACAATAGGCCCAATGGTTGGCCGAGTAGTGGCTACCAACCGGTGGCTGACACTACTGGTTGTACTTCGAACCAGTGCTGGCTTCCAGCATTGGTCGAGTAATGGCTACGAATCGCCGGCTGCCAGTATCGTTTAAACTCCGAACCAGTGCTGGCTACCAGCATTGGTCTGTGTTCACTGGCCAAGTAAAAGCTTCCCGCATTGGCCGATTACTGGCTAAGAACTGTTGGCTGCCACACCTGGTTATACCCCGAACCGGTACTGGCTCCCAACATGGGCCAATGTTCATTGGCCGAGTAAAGGCTGTCAGCAGTGGGCTAGTGCTGGGGACCATTGCCTTAGTTCTAATACATTTCTCACACATGTCAGCCAGTCGTGGACAGATATGGACCATTACCCTGATGCCAATGATTAACACAACTCCAGCACAAAAACGTATTTCCTTATCTACGATTTAAACAAGATTTTGCACTTGGACTTTTTTGGATCCGTTATTTTTTGTCCTTTATTTTCGAGTTTAGATTGGTAATCAGTTGTGTTAAGAAACCTGAGTACTCAATTTTACGAAAATGCAGTCACTTTTTGTATATTAGCCACCATATGGGATTTGAAAAGGCTCTCTGTTTTGTGTTTCATACAAGTTATATCACTTTTTTCCATTTAGACCGCCATATTTGATCCTCCATTTTTAATTTCTGAATTCAGACTTGAGTTCTTCAATCAGTGTCTTCAAAAATGTCCGTGTAACAAATTTTATCCAAATCCATTTGATTTCCCTGCGATTATTATATTTGATACCACTATTATAGAATTAAAGTATAAGAAATCCGCATAGTCGATTTGGTCTAGTGGTTAGCGTGCTCGTTAGGTAGTTTAGGTAGGTCGTATAGATCGTGGGTTTAAATCCCGCAAACATCACTTTCCCGAAAGCTATCGAAGAAATTCTATCCGTGAACGATTTCTTTTTTTTTCTTTAATAATAATAGAAAGCATTATTAAAATTATTGGCGGCGGCCCGTTAGGAAATATATCTTTTGAAATGAATAATTAATTACTAAATTGATTATACCGAATATTTCCCGCTGTTACTTGCCCGATATTGGCCATGTTTCTTACTAATCCTGGGCACAGTATCCCCCAGTACCCGGCCGATACACAACTACCCATGCAGAAATTGTGGTAGGGATCCAGCTGGATACTTACTAGATTCCCTATGAGCAGCTCAGGATCTAGTCAGAGATCCAGTCAGAATCCGAAGATGAATGTAATGGTCGCAAATCGGATTCTGATCAGTATACGCGATCGGATCCCAATCTGGACACCAGACCGAATCAAAGATGCTCAAAAGTTCGAAAATTATATTTTACTGTACTTTTAAGGGGTAATTTCTACGTTTAGTTAGATGTATGAACTTCCCAGATAGACACGGGCCGGCACGCCGTGCCGTCACGGTGCCGGCACGCAAAAAAAAATAAAGCACGTTTGTCTATCTGGGTTAATCTACTGATTGCCACAAGAATATCAGCGAAAAAACGCTGATGAATTTGTCACTCACCGAGGATCGAACCACCGACCCTACGAATTGCAGAAAATGATGGCTTTGCCTTAACTCGCTCGGCTATCCAGATCTTAGAAAATGTTGGTTCTGATTTGATACTTAATTCGTTGTATGTATGGTGAGAACTCGTGGCTTGAAGTGTACATATAGAGAGAAATGCGCTACCGTCTCGACGCAAAGTAGCGAAAAAGAAGTCATTGGAATTTACGTTAGAAGCAATAAAATCATTTTAAGTTTGAGTTTAAGTTTAAGTAAACAACGAGAGGAATGATAATGTCGATAAACGCATAAATATTGCTAATTAAATATCCGTTGACAAGCATTTCACTATTGTTAATTAACTAATTATTAAACAGTTAATTATTAGAGTGGTTAATAACTGTTGTTAATTAACTTAAACAATTAAGATTTTATTCAAAATTTGTTTATCGATAGTGAATTTAACGACTTATACAGAACCGCCATTTTTTTGATAATTGTTACCCACAAAGTAATTAGCAATTAATAATCGGCAATCAGTTAAGAATTCTTAATAACAAAAGATTGTACGTTCAAATTGTTGACCAACTAAATGTCATCGAGTTTTTGAATGCGTAAGCTTGCAAGCTAGCTTGAAAAGTCGACTTTCGGTATTTTGTCGAAAATATCCAACAGTAAATGGTATCATTCAAATATCATAGGCTGGAGTTACCTAGAATCTTATGAGGACCCTTTTTGAGAAATATCGATCAAATTTTTACCATAAGTAAAAAGTCTCTGCAATATCCTTTACTTCATTAAAAACTGATTTTTAAATTTAAATCGAATTCTGGCTGGATTCTAATACGGATACTCGGCGTACAATACCCCTGATATATTCCTAACTTTACCAATGGGTAATTGAAAAGTCCAAATCGGGATCCAGTTGGACTCTTATAAGGACCGTTACTTCGGGATGCATTATAATTTCCCCAGTTGCACCAATAATTGATTTTACTTTCTAAATTGGGATCCGCCTGGATT
Organism: Ephialtes manifestator; assembly: GCA_963970395.1. NCBI lineage: Eukaryota > Metazoa > Arthropoda > Insecta > Hymenoptera > Ichneumonidae > Ephialtes > Ephialtes manifestator. The sequence continues at coordinate 30,764,777 of OZ019974.1, read as the reverse complement.
CTTATAACGATACCTTACATCGAGCTTCCCTGTAATTTCCCCAGTTACGCTAATAACTGATTTTAGTTTCCAAATTGGGATCCATTTGGATTCTTACAAGGACACCACTTTTGAAGAATCCCCAAAAAATCCAGATCGGAATCCGATCGTAAATCGGCACTCCCTGAAAGATTTCTGCACGGGTACCAGTACTGGGCCCAAGTTATCATTCAGTAGTTATCCAGCAATGAGCAGTGCTGGTTTCTGTTGACGTACCATTATTGAGAGACTGGCCACGAACACATGTCCAGTACTGAGCCAATTGGACACTCCTACATGGGTATTTTAGGAATAACGTGTTAACATACTAGGATTTTCAACACAAAAAATGGGAAAATATTGTACAAGTATGAGAAGCGGACATCCGCTGTGCACTTCATATTTTTTTACTTCTGTGCACTTTTTATTTTTTTACTTCCACGTAAACAAATGCGGGAAAGTTGACCGACCGAATTTCCTCGAATAAAAAAATTAACCCCTAGAAGCTGCCACTGTCAATAAACCTTTAACCAATCGATAAGTAAGGAACAAAGATTAAAATGACAGATAACATTGTGACTTGTATAAATCGCGCGCGTTATAGACGTTAAATAGAACCCACTTATTCTGAAGCTACGTGTATAACCCGATAAAGAAAGAACGCGGAAACCATTTACTTTTGTAACATTTTTAACGAATATAGAGCACTTAAGTACGCATTTTATTTATCCTCAAAAACAAATCCTCAAGTATAATAAGATTTTTTCAACCATCTTCCATAATCTGGCTTTTGCGATATAAAAATTATTATGTCGGCTAAGAAATAAATGCATCGTTTCTCATTACCAGGACGTTGCATGCACCATTGTGGTCGCCGTAGAGCGCAAGCGCCTGCCCTTTAAAAAAACATCGAACATTTACAATATTTATTTTAATTAATAATAATGCCGAATAATTGTTATTTACAAATTCGTTCACAAATCGTCAACAAATGCTTATCAATGTATCTTTTGAGTTTCGTTTCGATAGATGGAATGGTATATCCCCCGGGATATCAGCCAGGTTGGATTTTTCGTTTTCTATATTTCATTTTTATCCTCTCTGTTTCATTTCGAGTGGGAATTACTGTAGTTTACATAGAGTAAGTGACGTATGTCTGTGACCACCAGCACTTACAAGATATCACGGGAGATATAAGAAATTAAAGATCTCGTTCCGATGCCAATAAATGCATCATAGCCTCGGAGGATTAGCTGGTTTCGTCTGGGATTCATAAATAAAGGAGAGCTATTTATCGACGGATAACCCATCTCTTTTTTTTTTTTTTTTTTTTTTAAAGAATACGTGACAAGCGCGCACAATGTTCAACAAAATTCGGTGCGGTTAATTATATCCAATTATTAATCCCTTGAATACAACGAATCTATTGATTTCAGGAAAATAAACTTCTTTTTTTTTATCATCGATGAAAAAAAGTCGTACTTGAACTTTACCGCGATAGTGGTTCACAACGATGTTCCGATCATGTGAAAAAATCAGTTTACAAGATATTGTACAAGAAATTCGATTTATATAAATAGAAACTAATATTTAAAAAATGGAAATTCTTATACAATATTTTTATGTATAATTGGGTTTTTTTTCCAACATTCAATCATGGTGGATTGTTTATACGATTTTTGTAATCTATCAAAAAAATTACTTCAAAATAAGAACAAAACATTACTGACTAGAAGAAATTAATTAAACTTTCATAACCCATTTAATATCCCGCCAGTATCAAATTTTCATTGTGCGTCTTCGCCATCGTTCTATACAGAAATACGTAGCATTTCGCAGAACGAAAATATGCTGAAATCGACAAGACTTTTAGATGTATCGACTGTGTGAACACCAGTCTAAGATCTCAACTTCAACTTCGGTGAACCCGCAGCAGAGATAGAAATTATTTGACGATGCTTTTTTTTCTTTTATGACTTGACATCTTTTACGACGTAAATCACAACTGCTTGGAACATTCGGCTTTTTTCGGTGCTGGAGGTACACCTGGGGTTATCGAACAGAATCCGCAACATCTTTTTCAGGTGGTGACAAAGTTTCTCTAGTCTCTGTCGAGGATGATGATGAGCTCGTGGTAGTTCGCTTGACCTCGATAATTTCGTCGTCGAACTCCTCTTTTGTGAGGACTTTGCCGCAGCTTTTCCACACCCCCTCTCATCCTTCTAGCCCTCTTCTACGAATACACGCCGGTACTCCGAGATTAAGACGCGGCATTTCGGGCACTTTCGCTGTTGTACGGGAATAAAAGTTGCGAGAGTGCTGGCGCAACTCTCACAGCAGCAGACGTGATAACAGGGGACTAAAATGTGCGTTATATCTTCCATAAGGCACACAACACCTTTTGGAGCTGTAAATAATAAAAAAGTGTTAGTGCATGTCGCAACGGTTATAAAATTAATAATTTTTTACTGTACGCAAGTGTCTATTTCTTTTTAAACATCCCATGCGGAAATTCCTTAGGGCAGCCGCGATAAGGGGCATTCTTAGGCATAAATGTGGCATCCACAATAGGGAATACATTATAGGCCCCTGCAAGGCTCAACAGAAGCAGCCAAGACAAAATATATAGTCAAAAATGTCCACTTCGGGGCCTAATCAGGCTTAAATGTTGAACCCTCACTACGATCGCCCATATTGTGCCTCTTCGTTCACTACAAAGGTACCATTTATAGGTAAATTTATAGGCCCTTTATAATCCGATGTTTTCATCTTTTCGATACGTCCGGTAACTGTATGACTACTGTAACTTGGTTGTATACTTTTCTTCAATAGTAAGCAAGTAAAAAATTGTCGTGTCTACTGATGGTTGTATTTTTTCCAAGAGGCCATTACCAGTATGGTACTTGGAATAGGCTCATACACTGAAAAAAATATCATTTTTTCAATAAAACTGGTGTATTTGAAATTAATTTAATTGTTTCAATAGTCCTGACATCCGATCAATTGCACACGAGGTTCTTTTAATAATCGTGTTATTGTCTTCAATAACATCGTGTACTCCAAAAATGTAATTGAGACAATCGCTTATAGAATCCATTAGAATATAAAAAGGTTTGTTTTAATGTCACAGGATTGTACAGAATTTGGATTGCTGTTATTGAAGTTTCGTTATTATTTGGAACACAAGTGCAATCACATCTAATACATGCATTATCGAATATCAATGAAGTTTTCAAAACCACTTCAGCTATTGTTCTAAATGCGATTTTCATCACGTCAAGGAATTATGTATTCAACTCAATACCAAAATTATGAAAAATTTAAATAACACAATTTGTGAATGGAGTAATTTTATTTTTGTCATAAATAATTATACAAGTAAATAGTTATTTACTCCAATAATATATGTTATTCATATGAATTGAAATTATATTGATCCGTATGGGTGGTGAGATTAATGACTGAATATTTCGGCTCAATGTACACATGCAGAAGTACTTGGGACGATAAAATATGTAATTGTTTCAATGAGATGCCAAGCGGCTTAAATCTTCACGGAAAAACAAGTAGTTGTTTCAATAAGATTGATGTTATTGAAATTAATTCAATTGATTCAGTAGTACTGATTTCGGAACAATTGCATGATCAAATGACATTGATCAGACTGCGTGGCGAGGTTAACGACAAAATACATAAGATCCAACTACATATGTATATAGTTTCAGCTTCACATCTAACCGTTATAATTCCACATAATATTGTCACGATCAACATTTTGAGTTTGCGGATTCCGTGTTCAGATTTGTAACCAGCGACCTCAAACTATACCGAGCACCTAATTTCATCCACATCCGTCTGATGTACTTGTGAATGTCATCCTCAATGCAAATATTATGGAATAAAAGTCAAGGAAATTCGTGTTGTCGGTTTCATCTAGTGGGTAGCGTGCGCGTCTTTAAGTGTTAGGTAGTTAGGTAGGTCGATTCCACATCCCACAAATCCCACAAATGTCACTTTCCGAAAAGCGAAAGGGAGAAAATCGTCTCCGTGGACGATACCCTATTTTTTCGTTATTAATAAAATAATAATATTAACATTATTGCATAATGCCCGTTCTGCAATTAAATAAATATATTTTTTATATATTCATTGTAATAGATTTTAGGAACATGTACATTTCTTTCAATGGTAAAGGAGTTTGATATAGGTATTGTACTTAGTTTTATTGTCAAGGACGTAGGAGCGGTAAGTATGGATATTCTCGCGATAGATCCACCGGGGATGTCACAAATAAGTATCACTCGTTTAGGTAACAAAATAAAATCTCTTTATTTTTGGTAATGGGTAAGGCTATAAATGAAAACTATATTATGGTCGAGCCAAAGGTGAGTAAATTAAAGTCTAAATATGTGTACGTATTAATGGCGACCACGCGTCGGTCCACCCGGCTACGTGGGGAGATAAGTAAGCGTTATTTTATCCAGTCTCGGTCGCGTTCTCGCTGTCTCACTCGCGTGAAGAGTGGTTGCTCTCTCTCTTTCTTTAGCTTCGCGCGTCCACCCGGTTCCGCCCCGATGGCGTGCACACACATTTCGTTCGCGTTTCGTGTCCGTCGGCCACGTGCGGCCCGCGTAGCGTATCGTTCGCTCGTCTACCTTCAGCCACGTGCGCTCATTACTCCGTATACGCACGTACTACCGGAACCCGCACTCACTCGTCCCGTTTCCGTCTTCTTCGTCGCGTCGCGGCTGCGCAGTACGCCACTCGCAGTACGCGTCGTTCGGTGGCGTCCTCTTCTAACCCGGTTTACTGCGCAAGCGTAGCGCTGGCTCAAGACCATGCGTTAGGAGCACGGGAGTGGACGTTAACACTCGGCCATCCGCTCTTTACTCGTCCTCGAGTACGGTGTCAGTGGTGTAATCTTGGAGGTATCGAGGCATGGTTCTTTGGCGCGTCGATCGCCGTACGGTTTCTGCTTTTCGAGAGGATGCCGCCGTGCTTATGTTCCCGTTGATCTCTTCTCGTTCAGTGGTTGTCGTAGTTCTCTCGTGCGCAGTTCCTGCGTCTTCTGCTTCTTCCAGGTTCCCTGCGGACGTAGCAGCGTTGGGCTGGCGTAAGGTCATCTCTTCTTCGTTTACTTTTTCAGGTTTTTCTATGTTTCCCTTTTCAGGTTCTTCTTCGTTGGATTCGTCGGATTCTTCTTCGTCTTCTTGATGTGGTGTCCATTGTTTCAGCTGGCTGACGTGTGCACTGGACGCATATCGTCGTCCGTTTCTCTCCCGTAGTGCGGCGACCCGGTAAGTATCGCCTGGTAAAACTTGCGTAATCGTTAAGGGTCCACGATATCTTGTCTGCAGCTTGGTGGACTCACCTGTTCCAACATGCGCAATTTTCATGAAGACAATGTCCCCAACAGCGTAGCAAACGTTTTTCGCCCGGTTGGAATCGTAACGTTGCTTCATCTTGAGTTGCGTTTATCCGGTCTCTGGCTTGTTCTTGCAGTATTTCTGGCGGCGTGTAGCTCTCGTGCTCGTCTGTGAGTCTGCGTAGTACTCCTTCGTCACGACGGGCTGAATAGCCATGTACTAATTCGAATGGGCTTTTACCGGTGGCAGCGTTGTAGGCATCATTCAAATCTTGCTGGACCTTCGGCAATTTGACATCCCAATCCCGACCTTCGTCATCACAGAGGCTCGCTTGTAGCACGGGTAATAGCGTGAAGTTGACCCGCTCTACTTGCCCGTTTGCCTGTGGATGCCGTGGCGAGTTGAGTGTATGTCGCAGTCCTTGGCTGGCGCACCAATCGGCGAACCTTTTGGCGGTGAAGCAGGTACCTCTGTCCAACACTATTCGCCGTGGAGCTCCGTAGGTAGCCACCAGTTTTTCCAGCGCTCGCAGTACTGATTCCACCTTTGTGTCTCTTACAGCGTGCAGAAGCACGAACTTTGTCAGGTTATCCACGATCACGGGGATGTATTTGTTGTTCCTTCGTGTTGTCACAAAGGGACCCGTATGATCTATGTGAATGTGCGCAAAAGGCCGTTCTCCTGGCTGTATCGGGTGCAGCTCTCCACTCTGCGGTCCCGTCTTGGCTTTCGTGAGGGCACAATGCACACACGCACGTATGTGTCCACGAAGGTATCGTCGTACCCCCGGGAAGTAATAGCGATCGTAGAGTAACGCGCAGGTACGGTCGAGTCCTGGATGTCCCTTAAGGTCGTGGAACTTGACCGCTAAACTCTTACGCATAGAACGCGGGGCTACGAAGAGTAGCTTATCACCGCGTTTCTTGTAAACTACTCCGTTTACTAATTCATAGTCTTTTGTGTCACTGAAGTCACTCGCATTCCTGTCCTTTGAGTCTTTGTTAAGTAGATCACGTTTGCGTCTTAGCCACTCGTCTGCACCTTGTTGCATGGCCACTTCATCAAACTCGTTCACTATCACGAAAACACCAAGCTCTTGTGCTATATTCAATTCCTGTTCGTCGTCGCCCACTGGAGCACGACTCAGCGCGTCAACGTGTTGCAGTTTTTCACCCGGTTTGTGTACGATTTTAAACTCCTATTCGCTGAGCAGGTCATTCCAGCGTATGATCTGCGGGTTAATGGTTCTTGAGGTACACAAATACAACAGGGCCTGGCAATCCGTCACTATGGTGAATGGTATATTTGCAATCATAGGCCTGAGCCTCGTAACCGCCCACACGATTGCCAACAACTCCAATTTGCTGGAATGGTAATTTCGTTCTACCATACTCGTCCTGCGGCTGATTGCATACACAATTCTGAGCCTTCTGTGTTCGTCTCGTTGAAGAAGTAATGCACCTAGGCCGATTGCGCTTGCGTCGGTGTGTACCTCTGTCTCTCGTTCTGGATTGAAGGGCTGAATGATTGGTTGGCTAGCCAATGCCTTTTTCAGCTTCTCGAATGCGTCCTGCTGTAGGGTATTCCACGTGAACACCCTGCCTTTTGTTAGCAATGCGTGTAACGGCTCGGCGGTGTGGGCGAATTTCGGGATGAACCGCCTAAAGAAGCTGGCCATCCCAAGGAAACGCCTCACGTCGTGTACCGATTTCGGTGTCGGAAACCCCACTATCGCCTTGGTTTTCGACTCTCCTGGCTGGATCCCATCAGCGCTGATCTCGAATCCGAGGTAGCTCACGTGTCGTTGAAGGAACTTGCACTTTTCCAAATTTATCGTCAATCCGGCTTGCCGTAATGCTTCCAAGACTAGCTCCAATCGCCTCCGTAGGTCGTTCCAATCTCGTCCAGGGATGGAAATGTCGTGCAAGTAATACATGACCACTTTGTCACGTAGTCGTCCTAAGGCCTTATGCATTGCCTTAGAGAAGTACGCCGGCCCGTTCATTAAGCCGAACATCATGCGGTTGAATTCCACTGTCTCGTCTGGGGTTATAATTGCAGTCTTTTTCCTTGCTTCCTCCGCGAGTGGAATCTGCAGGTATCCATGGGCCAAATCGAGCGTCACGAACAGCGTACTGTCCCGTATCTGAGCCAAGTGGTCATCGAGATTCGGCAACGGAAAATGCACCCGTTCCGTCTGAGCGTTAAGGCGTCTGAAGTCTGCCACCAGTCGAGACTTTCCGTTTTTCTTGCTGACTAGTAGCACTGGGCTGGCGTAGGGCGATTCCGTATCCCTCACGATTCCAGCTTGCCTCCACTCCTCAATTATCCGGCGCATTTCGTTTCGCTCCTTCTCGCTCGCTCGGTATGGCTTCGCGAACACGGGGCGGCTGCCCGCCACTTCCGTTATGTCCATCGTCACGTTTTTGGCCTTGCCAATTTCGAAAATGTGTAAAGCCACACAATCGCGGAACTTGTTTAGCAGGTGCACTAGTTCGCGCACTACGTTTTCCGGCTGTTCGCTTCCGATTTCCAGATGATCCACGGTTATTGGTTCTTTTGTTGAGGGTCGCGACACTATGGGGAGGGGCGTTATCTCTCCATGCAACAGTCTCTCACCCGCGTCGAGCGTACCCCGTTCGTCACTTAAATGTAACATCGTTAACGCATGAGTACCGCTTGGCGAAGTAACGTCTATGAACTTTGACTTCTCACACTCGTGGCACCGATTTCACCTCCCGGTTCGGTAACCAACAGCTGAGCGGCTTCATTCACTGTAAATATTAACTCCTGTCCACTTTTCTTGTAATCCACCCACGGTTTCTCCGTGAATGATCTTCCGATTATTGCGTCGCATGCTTGAGTGTCATCAGGGACCACTCTTATTAACACATCGCGCACTATTACGCCGTCGATTTCGATGTCCAATTTCACAATTCCCGGTGATGATACTAAATAGGTTGCCGGTCTAAACCCTTTCAACTCCGAGGGCGCGTAAATGACGTTAAATCGTTCCTTTAACACTCGTGTCGCTTTGATTGTGCAGTCGGAACTGTCGGGATCAATGAAGGCTCGCACTGTTGCTTCTCCGATTTTCACTGTTTTAACATATTTCGCTACCGTGTCGTTATTATTATTGTCTATGACGTTCACTTCGGCCTTCACTTGGCCACCGCTTTCCACGCAATGCTTTTGCGTATGTCCGGTTTTGTGACACAGTCTACACTTCAATTCCCTCTTCGGGTCGGGGCAGTCACGTGACATGTGCCCATATTTGTTACAGTTGAAGCACTTTGGTTCGTCTTCTGCGTTCCGAGCCGGCGCGCGTTTCTCCGCAATTCTCTCCGCTTGCAATTTTTTATCACTGTCACTTTTCACTGTTTTACTAAAACTCGCGCTGTCACTATCCTCTTTGGGATTTGACGTCTTCGATTTCGGATTGACCTTGTTCGGCCGATTTCTTGTCGTGAAACGCGCCAGCGTGCGATCATTTGCTATAAGATCGTGGAGTGGTCCGTCTAACGAGTAATGGGGCCTGCCCATAAGCGAAATGCACAATTCTCGGGACCATAGACCCTCTAGTAGTACCTGTTCCTTGAGGTCACCGAACTCTAATGATAGATCGAGGCACAGTCTAGTTTTTGCATGGAAATAAGCACTTAGTGTCTCATCACGCCGTTGCACTCCCTCCGTCATTCTCTTCCACCTGTCAGATACACTATCGAGCACCACAAATGTTTTCCGAAACGCTTCGCGGAATTGGGACCACGTAGTTAGTTGGGAGGCGCGTGCTCGGTACCAGTCGCGAGCTGCGCCTCGCAAATGCATTCTCGCCGTCTCCAGCGCGTAATTCTCTGGCCACCCGTGGATGTTCATCATTCCGTCTACGTTATTAATCCACTCGACGGGCCGGATGCCTTTACCGTCACTGGTGAACGTCTCAATATTCTTGCTTAAATCCGATATAATATGGTACAGCGGTACGTTTCCATTGACTCTCATATCCCACGGTGATAAGGTACGTCCCGGTGCACGGTCACCAACGTCTTCGTCACATACCCCGTCACTTTCTACTGACATCTATTCAAGCATCTCGTTCAACAGTCGGTCCACTCTTTCGCCATCTCGAACCGCGGCACGATATGTCTCGTCGGGACCTGTCGCACTCGTGTTAGTGTAATCCGCTTGTTGTAATAGACGGAGCACTTCGCGTTTCACATCACTCGCGCGGCTTTTATTTCGCGCACAGTCTTGCGCACCATGTGTTCCCGTAGCACCACGCGTATTGGATCGTCCTCTATTGTCGTTGGCATCGATTCGTTCGTGCTGTCGATCTTCGCGCACCGTACTTTTGCCTTGTCGTGTCGGGGGAGGTTCCCTTCGCGTCGTCTCGTTCCGTTTCTTCCTACTCTCTCTCCCGTTCGCGGGGCTGCTGGTGCGTCTTAAGTCACGCCCATCGTCGCTAGCCGCGCTCATCGCGTCGTCGCCACCCCCCGGCGCTCTAATAATCACGTTCGGTTGTAGATCGCGCACTTGCGTGTCGTTTTCGTTGTCGGCGTCTTGCAAACTATGCTCGGACGGAACACCGGTAATGTCTACTGTTTGAAGGCGTAGTGATTCTTCTTGGAAGGCGTCAAACTGCTCTTCCGTTGCCATCTTCCATTTAGGCGTTTCAGGTCTACACTTCACTTAATTTGCACTTAGGAACACCGTACCTTTCTGTGCACTTATTATCCTGTGACATGCGAGAAAATCCCACTTCTGAAATGATATAGGTATTGTACTTAGTTTTATTGTCAAGGACGTAGGAGCGGTAAGTATGGATATTCTCGCGATAGATCCACCGGGGACGTCACAAATAAGTATCACTCGTTTAGGTAACAAAATAAAATCTCTTTATTTTTGGTAATGGGTAAGGCTATAAATGAAAACTAAATTATGGTCGAGCCAAAGGTGAGTAAATTAAAGTCTAAATATGTATTAATGGCCGCCACGCGTCGGTCCACCCGGCCACATGGGGAGATAAGTAAGCGTTATTTTATCCAGTCTCGGTCGCGTTCTCGCTGTCTCACTCGCGTGAAGAGTGGTTGCTCTCTCTCTTTCTTTAGCTTCGCGCGTCCACCCGGTTCCGCCCCGATGGCGTGCACACACTTTTCGTTCGCGTTTCGTGTCCGTCGGCCACGTGCGGCCCGCGTAGCGTATCGTTCGCTCGTCTACCTTCAGCCACGTGCGCTCGTTACTCCGTATACGCACGTACTACCGGAACCACACTCACTCGTCCCATTTCCGTCTTCTTCGTCGCGTCGCGGCTGCGCAGAACGCCACTCGCAGTACGCGTCGTTCGGTGGCGTCCTCTTCTAACCCGGTTTACTGCGCAAGCGTAGCGCTGGCTCAAGGCCATGCGTTAGGAGCACGGGAGTGGACGTTAACAAGTTTAAAACAAGAATATAAGCATTCAATCCAAGTGCAGGATAAATCGTCTGGTAGAAAGAACATAATGCAACAACGACACAAATTATTCCTGCAATAATAATCGCTATTGTTTCGATCAACTTTTAAAAAAAGCCTTCTATTACAGATGTAGTTGAAATAATGACATAACTGTTTGGCAGCCCGTGAACCGGACGTTTTATTGAGTCAATCTTAAATTTTTATGAATCAATGACATTTTTTTCCGTGTAGGCGGTCACCTAAGTACTAACTGTTAGAGTCAAACCGGTGGTCACCCATCCAAGCACGGACCCGCAGGTCAGTCAGACAGTCATCCACCCAAATACTAGCGAACTAATCCGCACAAACAATAAAACAAGCAACTTTGTCGAATATGTTTATAGGTGGCAACGATACAATGTACCTTTTCGATATAACCAATTGGCGTTAAAAATAACTGCAATCATATAAATCTATAAAGTTCTGACTATATTATACTAATTTCAAAATTTAAATACGCAACCTAAATGGTCGAGTGAGCTAAAGTGCATCGCAACAACACCATCCGGACGGTCCCAGATTCGATTTCTGTCAATGTTCAAAAATTTTAATATATTTTTTCAGCGATTCATATCTAATAAATAATCTAATAAAAATGCAGAATTACTCGATTGAATGAGCACAAATTAATATTTTTCGATTAATTTTTTTATTATTTTAGTAGGGACTTAATAGGGGAACCTTTATAACCCCTAAGAGGGAAATCTGTAAAGGCTCCATAGTTTAAAGCGTGACCAGCCTAGTAGGCTGTGCTTAGATTTCCGTTTTGAGCCCCTTATAAAATTGGGGAAAACTACAAAGAGCCAAGTATGATTTTGAAAAGAAAATTCACGGTTTATTTTCATTATTAATTTATGAACTCTGAATAGTTATACATGCTACAGAAGCGCAAATTATACTCTTTGATCGCCAATCGTAGCTTAAATACAACTGTACACATCCGCGATCGACAAAAAGCGGGCAAAAGCACAAAACTGCATGCGTTGCAGTCCCATGCCCTCGGACTGCATTCTTGCATGCATAAAGTATATGTAAACTCGATCGACGAAAAACTAGTACATACTGCAACTACTATTGCAAATTATACATTGATTGACAATCGTAGATTAAAGACTATCATACACATCCGCAATCGGGTGAAAGCGGGTAAAAACACACTAAATTCATAGCATGCTCTCGGACTGCAGTACTGCATGCGTACGACATATTCAAAATCGATTGCCCAATCAAAAGTATATATTATCGTAATAATACATGTAACGAGCCCTTATGAACAAAATTATCTAGTTCCCGTGAAGAAAAATATTAGGGTTGCCCTGAGATAACTTAGGGCCCTATCGGGCTTTAATGCGGACACCATAAAAGGGAGTTCCATATCGCTCCCAATTAGGGACCTACTAAGGAAACTGTAGGGTTTCATGCCGATATTTAATGGGGCTATATTAGGGCTATTAATTAAGGGCCCAGTCAGGCTTAATCATGGCACCAAATAAAGAAATCAATAATAATTTTGCCAGATAAGGGTCTTCTTAGACAATTCTAGGTTTCCATGTCGAAGTTTAGTAAGGGCTTGATAGGGTAATCACTTAAGGGCTCAGTCAGGCGTAATCTTGGCACCAAGTAAACAAATCAATAATAATTTTGCCACCTAAAGATCTCATAAGGCAATTCTAGGTTTCCATGGGGAAGTTCAATAAGGGCTTGATAGGGTAATTACTTAAGGGCCCAGTCAGGCTTCATCATGATACCAAATAAACTAATTAATCATAATTTTGCCAAATAAGGATCTCATAAGGCCACACTGAGGAAAATAAATGCGACAACTTGCTAAATATAATGAGTTCTACTATAAAAATAATGAAATGTGCCATAATTTAGTTGCTAGATACATTATTTATTGTTACAGTAACCATAAAAACATAGTTGTCGTCTCAGGGAAACATGTGTATAGTTGAATTCACCATCAATTTTTTTGGGTGCATGGTGAAGTTTAATAAGGTCTTGATAAGTTAATTAATTAAAGGCCCAGTCAGGCTTAACCATGGCATAAAGTAAACAAATCAATAATAAATTTGCCAGATGAGGATCTTATATGGCAATCGGAGGTTTCCATGGTAAAATTGGTGGTCACCTATCCAACTAATGACTGTCAAAGTCAGCCAGGTGGTCACCCATTCTAATACTGGCCCTCAGGTCAGTCAGACAGTCACGCACCTAGATACAAACGAACTTATTCGCGCAAACGATAAAATAAGCAATTTTGTGGAATATAATTATAGATGACAACAACGATACAATGTACCCCATTCGATATAACCAATTTCTGTCAAAAAATAACTGAATGTGCTTTTATTTTTACACATCAGATGCAATCATCTAAATCTATCAAGTTCTGACTATATTACGATAACTTTATTTCATATTACAGTCATTCAAATAGACAAAAAAATTGCATTTTCATATGATTTGAATGGCCAAGAGAGCTAAGGCGCAGCGCAACTACTTCATCCGAAGGGTTCTAGGTTCACAAGTACTTGAAAATGAGAAAATTCTTAAAGTGGCCACAACCGGTACTTCTACCCTATAATCCGAAAATGTATCTACAGCTTTCGTCAAAAGTTGTCGAATTACGCAGAGTTTAGAATTAAGTGAATCAGCTGATGATAATTTAATTATTGACACAGTATTTTTTGTAGTATTACTGCAAATGTTTCCAAAATATACAACGTTATGAAAAATTATGATTATACACAGGCTCGGAATTACAATGGCCACGAAAAATGTAAAAATGTACGAAGAAATGAATAAGTGTGGGGGGTGGCCACAACCGGTACATCTACCCTAAGCCCAAGTTTTCTACATACACGGAATTAAATTCAACGATGCAACATCCATAATTGCAACGCGATGGGTACAAGAGTACGGATTATACATGACTTTCAATTTTTCATTACTATTTCTTCCAAATTTCAGCTTCCAAATTTACATGAAACAAGAATGCAAAGCAGAATCTTGAAAATTGCTTCTTCATTATTTTGAACTTTGTACAGAGCTTCCTTATCTATGAGGAAGTTAAAATCGACGAACATATGCCCAGAAAAAAATCTAGTTCACAGGACTACGATCTACGCATCAGAAATAAAATTTCTTATTTGGATCCGCCTAAAATACATTTTTTTATTTGTAAGTAATATACTTATTTCAACTAGATATTTTTTTCGGATTTAAAAAAGATGTAGTAGCAATAAATAGAATATTTTTCCAGTGTCCGCTGAATAGTGAAAGTTGTTTGAAATAAATAAATATTGGAAAAAAGAACTGAAAAATTGAATTAAATTCATATTTGTTCCAAGGAAAGTAAATTTTCGTTGAATGAAATAAGTAAATGTTGAATAGATAATTTTAGTTATCATTATTAAATCTTTTTTCTGAATGTACTTCCTGTAACGTATATATATGGATCGAGAGACTCACCACTGTCAGAATTCTCGTCGGGAAGTTGAACCGCGGGTTCAAGGAACAGTTGATCGGCGTATTCAACGAGAGGTAGAACCGCGGATTCGGAAGCTTCAGGCCCGGGTTCAGGAGCTTCAGGAGCGGGTTCAAGGAACAGTTGATCGGCGTGTTCAACGAGAGGTATAACCGCGGGTTCGGGAGCTTCAGGGGCGGGTTCAGGAGCTTCAGGAGCGGGTTGCAGAGCTCCAGGAGCGGGTTGAAGAGCTCCAAGAGCGGATTCGAGAGCTTCAGGAGCGGGTTCGGGAGGTTCAGGAGCGGGTTCAAGAGCGTCTGGAGCGGGTTCAAGAGCTTCAGGAGTGGGTTCAAGAGCTTCAGCAGCGGGTTCAAAAGCTTCAGGAACGGGTTCAGGACATCCGGGAGCGTCAACGGCAGATTCGGGAGCATGAACTGTGGGATATATGAGAGGTTGAACGGGGGGTTGAACAGCGGGAACATCAATATGTTTGATACACCAAAAATGTAGTTAACGGGAAACTACGTAGAATGTAGAAACTACGCATCGGAAATAAAATTTCTTATTTGGATGCCGACCTACTGGACTTCTATTCACTTGAAATCAATTTTTTTATTAGTAGAAAATATATTCAAATCTAAGAAATATTTATTTGAGTCGGCAGTTCTATAAACGTTAATAAAAATAAAAGAATAGTAGTTTTCGATACGAGTGCGACTCGTGTGATTGCAGCACTCGTTGAGAAAAAGTTTCTCGCACGAGTTCCGAACAAAATTTTATGCTACCAGTGTGCGAAGTGCGCTCCGCTTCGCGTCGCGTGTGCGAAATCGCTCTTCACGCACGGGTATGGCATAATAGTACATTACGATACGAGCGCGAAAAAACGTTTTCTGACGAGTGTGAATTTGCAGCACGAGCCGAAGGCGAGTGTTGCAATCACACGAGTTAAGAAAACATTTATCGCATGAGTATCGTACAAAATTTTATTTCACGAGGTGTGTAAACGACGTTTGACGCACGCGAAACGTGCGTAAAACCGCGTTCTACGCACCTGCCATTTCCTGCAATTTTTCAGGAATAAACCTGTAACTTCACAGGAATAAACGGAATTATTACTGGAATATCAGTAAAAATTCCGGTAGCAACCTGAATTATTAGTAATCATTTTTCTCCGTGTATGAGAGCAGTCCCCGATTATATTCTGAATTTTGATAATGGAAAAAAACCTCCGTTCGTGAAAAAATGGACGAGTCATTCGCTTCCAAAGTGAAAAGCACTGAAAAGACATTCTTCATAATATCGATGTTAAACGTAGGAGCTACGATTGAGTAAACTTCTGCCTTGGAAGTAGTCGGAATATATGAAAAAAAAATGAGTTCAGATTTTATTTTTCTTCCTACCGGCATAGATCATGCGGTTTTCGAGATCCCACTCTGGAACTCACATATTTTATGTAAAAAAGTCTCAGCTTTCCAAAAAAAATATGAATTTTGAAATCGCGATTGAGCCCGACCTTCTAAAACTCATTTTAAATATTTTTTTGCAATTTTGAGTACGTTATCGCATAGTTATCGCAAAAAAAGTATTTTTTTCTGAAAGCTGAGACTTTTTTACATGAAAGATGACCCATGATTTTTTTCGTTTTAGGGCAATGTTAAGCCTCCAATGAAGCTATTACAAGTGAACATTTCTAGAAACTCAAAAACTTCATGGGCGTAAGTCATAGTAAACGAGGCCCCGAAAAAATCTGAAAAAATTCAAGGCAGCCGTTTTTTACTAATACACAACATGTGCGAAGTTGTAGCCGATTCCGAGGAGATGAGGTTCATGCGCTTGTCAATAATTGGCGAAATCACCCATATACTATTACAATACCGCAAAATTACAACATTTTTCTGGAACATTGAAAAATTGGGTGGCTGAATTGGTATGGAATGTCTCATATATATACGAAAAGAATGAAATCAAATCGATAAATGTTGCATTTTGAAACATTCGTAGTTCATCAATTAAAATCCATTACGCATACAAGTTTAGTCGATTGTACTTTCTTTTGGATAAACAAAAATGTGTATTAGAGTTAACTTTAGTTTTTGATTATTACATGTTATCAAAAAAACGTTGATTTCAAAAACTGAATTTATTACAGAGAAATAATGTGCAATGATTAAAGGAAATAAATATATATAAGATTATAAGAAAGTTCTAATTGATTTTAATTTAAAATATCCAATACATGTATTTAGTCGTTTTAACTAAATTTTTCTCACTAGCATCCATATCGGAATCGCTCTCCGATTCGCACTGCAGGATCCGACGCCACGCTCGTCTTCGATTGTCAATGTTATGCTCGGCTAAGTCATCGGAATCATCGGAAGCGTCGGAAGCGTGATCTTGAGCCCCTCTACGACCTCCCGCTGCGTGTCCCCGAAGTACTCGGTTGGAGAGGGGTTGTCGTTCTCGGCCTCGATGTCCCTGACCTTATTGATTATCGGCCGGTTCTATTTAGAAAATCGATTGTTAGGACGATTCCTTTTTTGTCTGGTTTTTTTCCGAAGGAATTCGCCCAAAATTGTAAGAGTGGTCTAAATTTAACGGAGCATAGAGATTTAAAAAAACATTGATGAACTTAAAAACAAATCGTAGATTAGGCAGCCTCAATTTTGTAGGGTGGTACTACAAAAACGACTACATGCTCCAATCAAAGATTCAGTTTATTTAGCCTGAAGTGTTTCATATTGAAGTCACTGCGTCCTTACCGTCGCTGTCGGACATCTTTGAACCAGATAAATTTAGCTTGTCGCCAACGACACCATCTTTATTCGAAAACATTATATTAATTGTATAAAATTAAATTAAATTAAATTTGGTTCACATATGGACTACCAACGTACAAATTGAACATAAATCGGTCAAGCGGAACAAATTTTAAGACATTTTAAGAGTTTTTACCTCTTATACCTCTCGGAGCTCTCGATCTTGGTCCCCGAACTGGAATAATTTGTTCACCCGCAGGATCGTCTACATAGATGAGGTTTTAAAGTCAAAAGTACATAACTCAAATATTCAAACATTCGATATATTAACAACTAATTTTTTACGTAACAAATCTTTTCATAAAATGTTTCGATTTAATTGACAGTATACCTGGGAACACATTTTCCGGATTTAAAATTTCCTCGGGAGCGGGAAGTGCGTGTATTCCTTCGCTATCTGAAATATACATATATATATATATATATACCGGTGAAGAAATCTTATCACGGTTCTTCCAAGGCCCCGATTAATATTCCCTAATTCTCTTAGGGGCCTTATGTGGAAGCCTCATCGGGTTTCGCAAATGATGGTCACGCTTTTTTCTTCGGGGCCTTTAAAGGCAAAATAAAGAGGACCTTTTAAGGCTGTCCTATTAAGTCCTTACTAAAATAATAAAGAAATTTAATTTAAAAATATATATTTGTTATTATTTAGTTGAGTAATGCTGCACTTTTAATTAGATATTTCATCTTTCTCTACCCGATGGTACATATCAATCGCTAAAAAAACATATTACATTTTTTTTTTTTGACATTGACGGGAATCGAACCTAGAACCCTCCGGATGGTGTATTTGCGCTGCGCCTTAGCTCTCTTGGGCATTCAGATGATATGAATATGCAATTTTTTTGTCTATTTGAATGACTGTAATATGAAATATAAAATAAAATTAATGTAATATAGTCAGAACTTGAGAGATTTACATGACTGCGTCTGATGTGTAAAAATAAAAGCACATTCAGTTATTTTTTTACAGAAATTGGTTATATCGAATAGGGTACATTGTATCGTTGTTTTCATCTATAATTATATTCCACAAAATTGCTTGTTTTATCGTTTGCGCGACATAGTTCGTTTGTATTGTGACGTGATTTTTTGGAAATCACGATCACAAGGGCTTGTGTTATCGTTACTTGCTATTTTTCAGCGTTTTCGAGCTGCTTTCTCTCAAATTTACGTTCTCGGTTTAGCTAAGAATTGTAATTCTTAGGTTTTGTTATTTTTGTTGTAAAGTTTCGGTAGATCGGTGCACTCAAATCTGTCGCGAGGATGAGAGCTCAAAGAAACGAGCAGCCCGGCAGACAAGAGTCACCGAACGAGTCTTGCGATTAGTTGTAGACCGGTGTAAATCCGGCGCCCTATTGAGAAAATGTATTGCGCTAGAGAACGGGTGGAGTTTTGTTGGTTGTTTGCAAAGGATGGAGCATCCTGTTGCAGTATAGGGCATAGGTGTGCTGAGAAGGCCCGTTTTCGCGCGAAGCATTAAGGGAGGCAATTGTATAGATTTCGAAAATGTTACCGGCATGATTTGCGTTCCCGATATAGTTAAGAGGTGATTCGAGGGAGAGGGCAGTAGTTCTCGAGTAAGGGATTTTGGGAGGGATTCATAATTATTATGACGAGATTTCGATGATTGCTGGAGACAATCAGTCTGGCTCGGGACACCGCCGAGGTGCCTCGGGTCTAATTAAGCGCTCCCGTGTTGACGGTTTTTCTGTCGTTCGCGCGCGCGTCTTTCGCGTAGTTCTTGCGCTCCGTATACTGTATCGCGTATTCGCGTGCGCTCGGAGTGATTATTCTCGGGTGATTTTATTTAATAAAATCAATTGATTGTTCTCGCTCATCGTGTAGTGCAGCCAGTGCACTCACGGTTCCCGTGATTCCTCTGGGATTTTGTTATCGTTCCCCGGAATTAGCAGCAATAATTTTGGGTGAGTTGTTCTCGCATTTTAATTAATTTAATCGAATATTTTCGATTAAAGATCTCGTTCCAAGAAAGCTATTTACTGGGTCATACCTCGACCCTCTCTACCACAACCTAGCAGTCTGAGCGGCCGTGCATTTCCGCAACCGTTCGTTCTCGCTAGCGCATCCAGTTGCGTTTGTTAATTTTACGCGACCCCAAAAATTAACTAAGCTACCGTTTTCTTTGATTTGGTTCTCGATCGTTAGCTTTTGCTCCGGGCTTTCGATTTTGATTGGAATTGAGCCTGATCAACTCGATTCCTCGGGCATACCGGTTAGTTAATACCGGTGAAATAAAAATTAGCTGGCGCCCACCGGGTTTGCGGATGCGCGAGCGAGAGTGGACGGCCGAAGGTGACCGTATCGTGATGCAGTTCCCGAATAAAATTTGATTTTATTTGTTACCGATTATGCTCACAAAAAAAAATACGTCACAGTATCTAGGTGCGTGACTGTCTGACTGACCTGAGGGCCACTATTAGAATGGGTGACCTCCTGGCTGACTTTGACGGTCATTAGTTGGATAGGTGTCCACCAATTTTGCCAGGGAAACCTCGGATTGCCATATAAGATCCTCATCTGGCAAATTTATTATTGATTTGTTTACTTAATGCCATGGTTAAGCCTGACTGGGGGATCAAGTAACTAACTTATCAAGGCCTTATTAAACTTCACCATGGAAACCTAGAATTGCCTAAGGAGACCCTTATCTGGCAAAATTATTATTGATTTGTTCATTTGATGCCATGATTAAGACTGACTGGGCCCTTAAGTGACTACCCTATCAAGCCCTTATCAAAGTTGGCCGTGGCAACCTAGAATTGCCTTATGAGGCCCTTACGTGGCGAAATTGAGCACGCAGATCAAAGACGGGCGCCTTTGCGCGAATCCGGTAGAAGTATTGTCCACAGGCAGGAAGCAAGAGGAAAAAAAAGGTGTCCAATAAAAATATAAAAAATACCATTAAATAAAGCTGGCAAAACACGATATTTTTTGCTTTGATAATTTTGAAATCCTATTATTAGTTTAAGTAACAATTAATAAAAATTGCATATTCCATCGCGCCCAAAATCGATGTTTTATAAAACTCAACTCGCCGTTTCTAGCTCAATAATTGGTGAAATGATTTGAAATTTTTACAATATGTTCAGAATACATACGTAACACCTGCAAAGTCGATAAAACACATAAGAATTGCCTTTGTTCGCTTATATTTAATAACAAATGGCGGAGTACCGGTAACCGAGGTTCGGACACTTTGGCGGAAAAAAGTATGCGTTGACGTACCGAAATGTACTGTCTCAACACCAAGGGAAAGCAACAACAGGTTTTGCTCGATTCCTCTGAAGAATTTCATTAAGATTCTTTCAACGATTTTTCTGTTTAATGGACGGAATCTTTTCACGATTCTCTTAAAGACGCTTTTCAAGATTCTCTCGAAGATTCTTTGAAAGACTCTCAGAACGCTTTCGGATAGAAAGAAAATTGAAAAGAATCCTGGAAAGAATCTTGCTCCGGATCCTATACATGATTCTTTTCAAGATTCCTTTAAAGATTCTTTCAAGACTTTTTTTTAAAGATTCTTTCAAGACTTTTTTTTAAAGATTCTTTAAAAGATTCTTCACAAGATTCTTATTTTCTACGCGGGGGGGTTTACCCTTCGTTGACGTACCGAAATGTACTCTCTCGACACCAAGGATAAGCAACAACAGGCTCGATTCCTCTGAAGAATTTTATTAAGGTTCTTTCAACGAGTTTTCTGTTTAATGGACTCTTAAAGACGCTTTTCAAGATTTTTTCGAAGATTCTTTGAAAGATTCTCAGAACGCTTTCGGATAGAAAGAATCTTGGTCCGGATCCTATACGTGATTCTTTTCAAGATTTCTTTAAATATTCTTTCAAAGATTCTTTCGAGACTTTTTTTAAGATTCTTCAAAAGATTCTTCACAAGATTCTTTTTTTCTACGCGGGGAGTTCGAGCCATTGGTATAATATTCGCTTCGCGGCTCCTTGCCACGCCAGCCAACGAGTTGCCGATAATTGGGCGAGATTGAGAATAGTTTTATCATCGTTGTTTACCAGATGATACAAATCAGCATAGTGTGCTCGACGCTGTGCACTGCGAACGAACCAATCCCTGCTCTCGCGTATCAAAAACTCGAGTGAACATCGTAGAGCCTCGGATGCCTTTGAGCTACAGAAATGGAATGAATGGCATACGCATCGAACGATTTGCAAGTTCGGTAACAACACCCGTTTCTTGACCCTAGTGGGTCCGAGCAACCGTCATTTTATAGTTGCTGTACGGTCATATATAAGTAACCGTCATTATGAGGTTCATTTCCAGTTGCTTTACCGTTACACAATCATCATGTAACTGACAAAGCGACCGTTGCTTTGGAACAAAAAAGTACTCGATTGCAACTACAAAGCGACCAATATTTTAACCAAAAACAAACCTCAAAGTAACACAGAAGTAACCGATAGTTTGTTCAAAGTTGTTTTTCGATTATTTGAAAGTTCTTCGAGAAGCAGAATAGTAAACCCAGAACGGACCTTTGGGTTCATTTCGAGTCACTTTACGGTTATCCGACGGTCACTAGATTGCTTCTGCGTTATTTTGGAGTTATTTTTTGTTCCATAACGAACGGTAACTCTTCGGTTATTTTTCGGTGCTTCAGATCCGCTAGGGGAGTAGCATGTATTGCGACGGAGAGAGCCATATTACCCGTTGTTTATGAATCTATCGGACTACCGACGGTAACGGTTAGCGGGGGTCATCGGCGGCCGTTGGTAATAAAGCTGGCGGACGTGACTATTATCACGAACGCCAGGCCGAGGGACCGTGGAAAAAGGATGAGTCACGCGAAATAGGTAGCAATAGAGGAGTGGGGAGAGACGGACGCCCGGTCGAGCGGGTAGAGTTCGCGGGTCTCTCGCTCTCTTACCTAGAAACCACCGAAGCGACCGGTACTTACCTCGGGAGCGCATACTTACCGGCGGGGAAGTAGCATAGGAGATTCAAGCGACAGAGTTTCCAAGGAACACTTAGCCAACGGCATACCAAGCTGGTGCACGGAAAAGCAGAGGGAATTATTCTAAAATAAAGCGCCCCAATAAGTGATTTAAAACAAAGCCGAATATCCTCAAACCGATATTATATTCGGCCGTATATCGCTAGGAGAGTGGTGGGTGGCAAGCATCCAGGAATAAGACAGGCGCGGCAGATAACGTGAAATCGATTTACCACCTTGGATCAATCGTCCTGAAATACGGGCCGCAGTCATTCATCGATTGAGGTCGTGCGGATTAGTGATAAGTGATTGTTTGTGAAGATCAGCGATAACCCTAAGGGTAACGTAGGGAAATAAAAAGCACCGCCAGAAGAGAAATTCCTTATTACGCAAACCCGAGTAAGAGGAAGCGCATACACGCCCCAGAATCGGCCCGAAAGGGAAAACCGCCACGGGACAGCCGAAAATCCCCTATGGAAGTATTGGATTGGAAACGAACGTTCCTTTCGAATTTGTATTGTGTAAGCGAGCGAGCTAGGAGCCAAGGAAAATCTAATTGTCACGGTAGATGGCACCGCCAAAGCCCATCTGTAACGCTTTCGGTCTATTTTGGGCGCGAGAATTCGAACATCCGAATTCTGACCAGCATGAGAGTGGTTACCACCGATGTCCAATCCACGTCGAAGAGCGAAGCTCACCTCGTCCGGGATGACCTGTATTCGAAATTAGTTGGGGAAAAAACACAATTGTAACTCGGAATTAAACACGAACTCGAACTCTCTATTTATTCAAGGAATTTATAAACTTTAAATTTTCTTAGTGCAAATAATAACTACAGTTTTCTCGAAGACAGTTCCGTCGCGCTCGACTAGTCTCAAGAATCTGCCGTCTCTCCGCGTTAACTCTAGGCTCGCGGGCCTCGCGGTCTGCTGGTGGGCCAGGAGTTACGCCCCACGGGCCCACCCTTAGCCAATCAACCCTCAGTTCGACGCGAACGCTTGCTCCCACGCGCGAGCGTGCGAGACGCTTGCGTCAAGCGTCCGCGTCACCCCCGAGCTAGAAAGTGGCTATTGTTCCTTGGCTGCAATTTGGACACCACATGGCCCACCGTCGAAGTACGGTTGGCCCTTTGGAGTGTCTGGCGACGGAGCTCGCCTTGTACGTTGAAACTAAGGATGTCTCGGCTTTCTACAATTTACATTTTACTATCTGTGCGTCTAGCAAAGACGCTCTTTCAAGGGATTCACATTCTGGGCCGATATGAAGGACACTTGAATCGACACGACTCGACTTAGGAAAGCAGACTCTAGTGCGTTTCTTTATAGCGGTACAAGGAGCGTAGGCAGATTCTTTTATGTCTAGTACGTTTCTTCGCAGCGCGGCATTTCCGCTTGGCGTACGTGGGAAAATGCTGGAATATTCGTACATCTAATAATATTTATATTGAGACGATATCAAAGTGCCACGACCACCAAAAGTGAGAAGTGCATCGAGAAAACCGCCAAACGCGGCCTCCAGTAACATCCAGCAACATGATACCGCCACACGCGGTCTCCGGGAACTTCCAGCAACATAAAACCGCCACACGCGGCCTCCAGGAACTTTAAATCTACCGCCGCGACGACGCCGACATCTACCAGGAACCAAATGGACAAAAAAAGCGACCGACATTACCGGCCGTCTTAGGAACGAGTCCAGGGAGATGCCGTCCAGCACCGGCGCTACACGACAACAAGAGTGGGGCGAGAAGACCCCACCAGCGACCTAGATTGCATCAGCCCGGATTTCGGGTATAAAAGGGGCTGCGGAGCAGCCAAAATCACCATTCGTCGGCTCCCTTACGGAGCACACAGTCCTAGCGAAAGCTCTGATGGTCTGCTGCCTTAAATAGATTTCTATTAGTCTCTGACTACGAAACTCTGCTGAAATTCCTAAAGATTTCCATACTCCAGCATCGGGCAACTGCTAGTGGAGACGCTAGCGACCGCTCCTGTCTGGTCACCAATACCTCACCACAAATTAGTTTTTTTTCCTTATTAAAAATAGAATCATTTCCTTTTCCGAACGCCAGCATCGGGCAACTGCTAGTGGAGACGCTAGCGACCGCTCCTGTCTGGGTTACCTTTTCCTTTAAAAATACTGGTTAACAAACCATTTGGTCCATACCACATTTCATTTTAAATTATTGTAATAAACAAAAGCAGCAGATCTTCAATGAGCTCTTAGCATTAAAATCTTCCTTTGGTCACGTCCAGCGGGACAAATAAGAATAAAATAAAAGATAAGACGGCTGTATTTTGCAAATAATTTTGATTTATTGAATAAATTAAGAATTTTCTATTTTTATAATAATTTTCTTCTGATCCACCTGTCCCAAGAACTCACGACGTTTCACACACACGGCATATCCGACCGATTTGGCGGCCGCAAAAAGTGTGAACGTTACAACTGGCGCCCAACGTGGGGCAGGTGCGCTTTACAGTGGAATAGTTCCGTAAATTTAGTAAATTCAAGATTGTTAAAAAATGTCGAGCCAAGAGGAGGTTAATAATCCTCAAAACGAAGGTGGTGGTATCGAGAATCCGTCTGCAGTCAACGATGAGTCTCATCTTGGGGAGGTCGAAACAGTCGATTTGACCACTACCATTCCATCAGCCGCTGCGGTTGGACTTTTCGCAGAAGCTCGAGGAAACTTCGGTTTTCCTCCACCACCTGCAAATGACAAACAAAACAAGTTATCGTCAATTATAAAGAAAAAGGATATAATTCCACCACAAGCCAAGGACGACATCGCTGAAATTTTAGCTACTGTTCGGCGTACCAAACAAAAGGTCGAAAGAATCTCACAAGATGTCAACACACTGAGGGACGAATTCCAACAGGAACTCGAGGCGCACAAAGAAGAATCTCGTCAACAGTTGCGGTTGACAGAACAAAAACTGAAAAAATACGTTGACAATGAACTCGCAATGATAAATACGAGATTTTCTGACCAAATAGTCACTCTTCAGGCTCACTTGGCTGATGTTTTCAATCAAGGCCTGGAGCGCACACATGATCAAATTAAGAAAGCTCGTCAGGGAATTGTCCAAACCTCCTCCAGAATTGGAGCACATGAAGTCACGAGTGCGCAATTCCGCCTTAATCAAGGTGATCTGGAAGAACGCGTTAAAAGATTGGAAACCGGAAACTTTCCAGCGGTCAATAACACCGCACGCGAACGCCCAGTTCCAACTACTCGACAACATATTGAGACAACGACGTTTCCAACACGGAATAATGGATTCGGGATTACCATGAATCATACTGATCAAACAATGGCAACGAGAACAGCCAAATTAAAATTAATCCCTCCAACGTTTGACGCTACTGGAAGAACAAGGCCTATGAAATTCCTACGAGAGTTCAAACACTATTGTCAGGTAACTCAACCTCAGCCACATGAACTGAGGTATCTTCTTGGACAGTGTCTTGAAAAAACAGCCAAAGACTGGTGGCCACTCGTGGAGGATGAAATCTCCACTTTTGAGGAGCTGGAGGCCAGATTTATCAAAAAATACTGGAGTAAAGAAACCCAGAGGAGAGTGAGGAGAAATTTGGAATTTGGGTTCTATGGGAAGGAGAACAAAGCCACCAAAGCGGAATATGCAACCCGCATATTTGGGAGCGCCAGAGATCTAATTCCTGCTCCGAGTGACAAAGAGATCGTTGAAGCTCTAGCTCAACATTTCTCTGAAGAGATTCAAGCAGCAATCGTGGGTCGAGGATTCGAGACTCTCGATGAAATTATACAATTTCTCGAGAGACTCGAACAAGGAGGACCGGTTAATTCGAAAAGGGGAGGAACAGCTCCAAAACCGGATACCAACCAACAAAACCAGGAGAGTAGGCCATATAAGGTTCCAGAACAACGGCAAGGAAATCCACAAGGAAATAATCCGAGGGGACTCGGAAGCTATCCTCCGGGTAACAACAACTATAACCAAGGTCCCAGATTCCAGGGAACCTGGAATCAAAATCAAACAAATCCTAATGCGAGAGATCGACCACAGGCACGGTCAACCCCCACCAAACCAGATCCAAGCGTGATGACTATAACCACACAGAAGGATCCTGTACAATCTACTTCAAAGGCGGGAAACGAATAACCGTTGTACCCGCAACCGAAGAAGAACCCAAGACGAATTGGCGAGGTACAACGGCAAGAAAAAACAAAATGAAAAAGGAACCAATTCCCATAAACACCATGTTTACGGACATGAGGGAATACTTGACTGAAGAGGAAATAGACGAACAGGAGATGCCATTGGTTGAATGTCCGGAGATTTACGCTAAAATCGAAGGCATTCCCGTTACAGCACTAATCGATTGTGGAGCAAAAGTAACCGTAATATCAGAGGAGTTCTTCTTAGAAAATCAAGAAGCATTGAAGGACTGTCCGATACTTCCTGTGACAGGATGCAAAGTGAGAGGAGCAATTCGTGGAAGACCCTGTAAAATTCAGCGCCAAATAATGGCAACTACACAAATTGGTAAAATAACTACCTACGTGAGGTATCTCATAGTCCCGGGTTTAGTACGAGATGTATTGTTGGGAGTAGATACGCTGTACCCTTTGAGGAGTCTGATCGACGTTTATAATTACACACTCCGTGTAAAGTACAACGAACAAACGGATACAATCCCTACCCACCTCGGATCTAAAGCAGATGCCGAGAAGATGGGGGGGCAATCCGGTTCTAAAAGTACTGGAGACGTGGAAAAAGACGCTATGACGGACCCATTAGGGCAGGGACAATCTCCCAAAGTCATCATTAACAAAGTACCCACATATGAGGGAGAAATTGAGATAAACACGGAGGAGAAACAAAAACTACTCTCATGCCAGGGTAACACGAAGTTACATGACAGAGCAAATTGCGACAAAGAAAATGATGAGGAGGAAGGGTTCAGCCTAGAGCAGCTATATGACGTTGCGGAAGGTGCAGAAATCACTAAAGAGGAAGTTGAAGAAACATTGTTACAGAGTGAGAACCTCACTACGGGAGAGAAGGAAACCTTAAGGACAGTCATCTGGAAGCACAAACGAGAATTTATGAAGAAACCGGGAAAAATAACGGCGTACTACCACAAAGTAGAAGTCACTACTGATAAACCTATTGTGGCGCACTCCTATCCTATACCTTTTCTGCAGAAAGAAAGAGGAGATGATTTTAGTTATGATGCTGAAAAAAGTAACAATGAACACAAGATTGATCTCGATCGTAATGTATGCGCAGGGATGGAAGAAAACGAGTTCAAAAACTACGACGACAGTAGCGAAATCGTTTCCGATCGCGATGGAAGCGCGCAAATTGAAAATGTCGATCCGGAAGATTTTCGAGATATCTGCGAGGAAAACAACGAGCTCCATTATGAGGATGCCAAGGACGATTTTATAGAAGAGGGAGTTGACATTGAGGTTGATTTCGATCGTGATAAAGACTAGAAAATCTAAAGCTACGCAAATATCAAATGGGAGATGGTCAGAGTAGACTAGACTCTCAGTGGAACACCTGAAAAAAAAAAGAAATTAATTTTTTTATTATTTCAAAATATTTCATTTGCTGTTATTACTAGAATTCATAACTATCCTTACCTTGAAATGAGATTTCACAAAAAAAAAAAAAAAAAAAAAAAAAAAAAGAAAGAAAGAAAACAAAAAGAAGAAACTGATGATAATCTGGCCATTAAATTGAACAAAAAAATTCCGAAAAGCCCGTAGTATTTTCGTGTGGCCCGCACTTTGATCTCTATTCTTCAGGACAAAAGACGATGCTAAAGACACGCTTTGGTCCGAGGGGGCTTTGAGACGATATCAAAGTGCCACGACCACCAAAAGTGAGAAGTGCATCGAGAAAACCGCCAAACGCGGCCTCCAGTAACATCCAGCAACATGATACCGCCACACGCGGTCTCCGGAAACTTCCAGCAACATAAAACCGCCACACTCGGCCTCCAGGAACTTTAAATCTACCGCCGCGACGACGCCGACATCTACCAGGAACCAAATGGACAAATAAAGCGACCGACATTACCGGCCGTCTTAGGAACGAGTCCAGGGAGATGTCGTCCAGCACCGGCGCTACACGACAACAAGAGTGGGGCGAGAAGACCCCACCAGCGACCAAGATTGCATCAGCCCGGATTTCGGGTATAAAAGGGGCTGCGGAGCAGCCAAAATCACCATTCGTCGGCTCCCTTACGGAGCACACAGTCCTAGCGAAAGCTCTGATGGTCTGCTGCCTTAAATAGATTTCTATTAGTCTCTGACTACGAAACTCTGCTGAAATTCCTAAAGATTTCCATACTCCAGCATCGGGCAACTGCTAGTGGAGACGCTAGCGACCGCTCCTGTCTGGTCACCAATACCTCACCACAAATTAGTTTTTTTTCCTTATTAAAAATAGAATCATTTCCTTTTCCGAACGCCAGCATCGGGCAACTGCTAGTGGAGACGCTAGCGACCGCTCCTGTCTGGGTTACCTTTTCCTTTAAAAATACTGGTTAACAAACCATTTGGTCCATACCACATTTCATTTTAAATTATTGTAATAAACAAAAGCAGCAGATCTTCAATGAGCTCTTAGCATTAAAATCTTCCTTTGGTCACGTCCAGCGGGACAAATAAGAATAAAATAAAAGATAAGACGGTTGTATTTTGCAAATAATTTTGATTTATTGAATAAATTAAGAATTTTCTATTTTTATAATAATCTTCTTCTGATCCACCTGTCCCAAGAACTCACGACGTTTCACACACACGGCATATCCGACCGATTTGGCGGGGCGCAAAAAGTGTGAACGTTACAATATATTACAAATAATGTTCATAATGCCGCATTTACAATTAATCATGCTTTATACTTTATCAGTAGTCAGCTCGCCCAAGCCACTATATTTGTCTCTCGTTCTCTCTGCTTTTTCGATTTGAATTTACGCGCCCGGTCTCGCGGAGGTGCTGCGCGTGCGGCGCGCTCGCGGATCGCGTATCAGAATCCGTTACACATCGCGTCAGGAAGCGTTCTGACAGAATATCGCATATTAATTGGAATAAACCCTACTTTTATCTCCAAAAACAGTCTCATTATTAAATCTTTTCCCTGCTCGAGTTCCGAATCCTCTAAATTTAATGTAATTAGCTAAATACCGTTACATTTTGGCGCCCGAACAGGGACTCGAGCATATAAGTGAAAAAGACTGTGGTAGGTAGGTAGGATCTCGGTCGGTAATCTCACGTGCAGGGCGGGTCAACGTGCGGCAGGCGCGATAAGCGTGATAAGAGGTGTAACGCGGGAAGTGTATCCACAGGCGCCGACGGGAAATTTATTTCTTTCGAAAGAAAAAAAAGAAGAAAAAGGAAAGAAGACTACGGAAACCAAGGTTGTGAGGTGACAGAATTAAGTGAGAGGTACCGAAGATGAGTGGGGACTAGAATCACGTCACTTTTTTATCTGAGTTCGCGAGAGGGGTGGAAGAAGCGGAATTGACAGACTCAAGGGAAACGAGTCGAGTTTTATTAACGTGAGACTCTACTACTGCGGATGCACTACTAGACGACAGACGAAGTAAAGATCGCGAGGATATTGGACGGGTATCAAATATACATCCGCCTGAGGAATCCGAGCCGGAAGAGGTAGACGAACCGCCGAGACGACCCAGAGGCCGGATACAATCGGTGAATGGTGCAATTACGTCTCGGGACCAGGGTGAGGAGATGATAACCCTCTTACGAGCGATGAAGGAAGACCAGCGAGCAATGAAGGAGGACCAGCAAGCAATGAAGAAGTGCCAGGTGAGGGTGGCAACGGAGATAATCAGGGCAAATGATCTCTGCCGGTCGAGGACGGGTGCATTAGAAATGAGACTGCAAACGCTGGTTGAAGAAAAGATCCCGGAGATAGAGAGGAATACGGACAACAAGATTGAGAGTGTGAAAGATATACTGCTACAAGTGCAACGGGACACTAGTAAAACGATTTGTGATGAGATCGGAAAGGACAGGACGGAGAGGGACAGGATAAAAAGAATGATCAGTGAAGCAATGACACGAGTAGACAGGAGCGAAAATCTGGCTAAATCGGCAGTGGAAAAGGTGGTGGAGATTGAAAAGAAATTGGCGTTGGGCCCTAACAATACGATCTGGGGACTGACGAGTGCATTTAATGGTACGGGATCCCCGAGGGTGCAAGCCGTGCCTCAACGGATTCCAAAATTTGCGGCAGATAGCAAGGAGAGGCCAATGAGGTATCTGAGGAACCTCCAGGAGTATTGTGAAGCTGCGGGGATAGAAGGGACTGATATCCGGCACGTTCTCCGGGAATCCTTGACAGGTGAAGCGGAAAATTGGTGGAGTCTAGAGAATCAGGATGAGCACGACATTGTGTCTTTCTCGATCGTGTTTGCAGGGCGATATTGGAACCAGGACCTGCAAAATAAGGTCAGAAGTAATCTGGAATTTGGCGTGTACGATCCGAACACACACAGGCGGACGAGGGCGGAATATGCGACGTTAATTATCGGAAATGCGCGAGATCTCACCGAAAATATGACCGATGAGATAATCATCCAAAAGTTAACCCGGCATTTTGATGAAGAAGTGAGAAGTGCTGTCCGAGTGCGACAGATCAGGAAGACGCGCGAATTTCTGGAGTTATTAGAAAGCATTGATATGGCGGGACCATTGAATAGCCAAAGGAGCATGCACCGAGGCGGGACGCCACCTTATAGAGGACCGCAGCGATACGGAAGCGCCCCACCACGACAGTACTATCCCATTCCACGTCAGTACGGCGGAGGGGGTCAGGGAAGAGCATACGAGGCTCCCGGCGAGCAGTACGCAGCGGCACCTCCGCTAGGTCAGCCGCAGCAACAGCATGCTGCTCCATGGCAACGAGAAATGCCGCCGAGGGAAATGGCGCCTCCTCCAGCACCAGAGATCAACGATTTACAACGGATGGGACCAATTATTGAGTCGACAATGACACCAGAGGTGAGAAGACAATTCGAGGCGATGAAAACCGGGCCGGGAAACGAATAACCGTTGCGCCCGAAGGAAAAGAGAGTAAGGAGATAAGGAGAGAAGAAGCGGCAGAGAATGGAGGGCGTGGCGCAACGGGAAAGAAGAGAAGGGGATTCAGGGTGAGGATGAACGAGAAGCGAAGAGAGCAGAAGAGGAGGTCAAGACAAAGGAGTCAGCTGCATGCAGGAGTAGAGGAAGAAAAAGTGGTGGATAGGACGGGAGAAGCTAAGAGATCTTCGGAGGCGCGCAAGGAAAAGGGGGGCACAAGTGACGCACTCGAAGAGCGTGACGGAACGCTTGTAGCCTCCACGAGTACAAGTCGAGTGCAGGAGCACGTAAAGCCCCAGATTGAAGCTGAGGGAGAGAGTAAAACAGTGATGCAGTGCGGAGAATTGGCAGTGTATTCTGCGATGATGGAAAATCCTCGGGAATTTTTAAGTAAGGAAAAAGGGGAGAATAGGGAAAAATGGTACGAGGAGCACCCGAAGTGTCCGGAGCTGCCAGTGGCTTTGGAAGGCTTAACAACTTTGAGTCTCATCGACTGTGGGAGCCAAGTGAATGCCATCTCTGAGAAATATTACCTGGAGAACCAGGAGGTTTTTGAGGGATGCCCCATACTGCCGGTGACAGGGACAAAGGTATGTGGAGCAATGAGCGGAGCGGTAGAACGAGTCAAGGAGCAGATAATGGTGGAAGGAGAGACACACGGACAGAAAGCACAGATCCAGATGTTGATCGTACCAAAACTCTCCCGACCAGTAATCATCGGCGTGGGCGGAATGTTTTTATTGAAGATACTGGTGGACGGAAGGAATAGACTTGTGGCAGTGAATGACCATGTAGTGGCACAGTTTCGAGAAGGAGAGTGGCATCGTCTAGATCCGACGCAGATTGGGGCGGAACATACGGCACAGATATGCAGTCTATACGAGGCGGAAGATATTCCCGAGGGTGAAACAAGTATAGCACTGACGGGAAAGGAATTTCGGGACAAGATGAAGGAGTGTGTGAATGTTCACGAAGAAATCCTCCGGGAATTCGAGAGGATTGTCGACGAGACCAGTGAAGTATTTGATAAGGTGCCTGGGAGGATGACAAGGTACGAGCATAGACTTCTGTTGAAGGATCCGAAACCGTACTTCCACCGATCGTATCCGGTGTCGTTATCACAGCGGCGGCGAGTCCAGAACGAGATAGATCGGATGCTGAAGGTGGGAGTAATCCAGAAATCCGAGAGCATCTATATAAATCCGGTCATGCCCGTGCCGAAGGACGATGAAAGCGTGCGGTTGTGTCTGGACGCTCGAGAGTTAAATAATTACTTGATAAATGATTACAATAATGCACCGCCAATAGAGGAGATTTTCCAGCGTTGCCGTGGTAAAAGAGTGATGTCGACGGTGGATCTCACGAGTAGTTTCTGGCAGATACCGTTACACCCAGACTCCAGGAAATATACGGCTTTCCAGCACAATGGGAAGTGTTACGAATTTACGGTGACGCCCTTCGGTTTAAAGACAAGCACTGCAAGTCTGATCCGAGCTCTGGATGTGGTTCTAGAAGGATTGGATTTTGTGATAAATTTCGTAGATGATCTGCTCATCATGTCGACCTCACACGAGGAGCATCTGGAACACCTGCGGGTGTTATTCTGGAGGTTTAAAGAACACGGAATGACGTTGAAATTTAGTAAGTCCCATTTTTTTAAAGCCGAGGTAAATTTTCTGGGTCATGTTCTGACGACCGAAGGATTAAAACCGGATCCAGAAAAGGTACGGGCAATAAAGGAATTTCCGGTACCAAAGAACGTCAAGCAGTTGCGAGGTTTCCTGGGGTTGGTGAATTATTATACCAAATTCACGAAACAACATGCACAAGAGACGGCACCATTAAATGCCCTGACGAGGAAAGGAAATAAGTGGTACTGGGGTGAGGTCTTGCAACGGAGCTACGAGAGAATTAAAGAATTATTTTGTGAGGAGATTCTCTTGACTTTCCCGGATCCACAGAAGCCGTACATCCTGAAAACGGATGCAAGTGGACTGCCAGTGTTGCACTGGGTGCAACATTGGCGCAGGAAGTGCAGAAAAGAAAGCTATTTCCGTTATCACATACGCAAGCCGCACCCTCAAAGGACCGGAATTGCGATACATGACAACTGAGAAAGAGTTGTTGGCAATAGTGTGGGCCCTTGGGAAGTTTCGGACGTCCCTGAAAGGCGCGAAAATTCAAATCGAGACAGACCACAGAGCGCTGATTTTCCTGAAAACCTGCCGTTTTAGCAGTGAGAGATTGATGAGATGGGTGCTCTCGATACAAGATTATGATATCAAGGTCGACCATATTCCGGGGGCAAAGAATATTGCCGCAGATGCACTCAGCAGGATGATACCGGGACGAGATGAATTCTTGGAGGAGGAAAAAGGTATTGTTTAGCTGAATAAAATGTTAGCAGAAAAACTATCGAGGGATTTACGGAAGCAATTAAAGGGCATGGCACAGCTGCAAAGGGAGGAAGAGGACCTAAAGCGCATCATCGAGTTTCTGGAGGAAAAGAAAGAAGGCGAAAAGGAAAATAATTATTGGCTCAACAAAAACATTCTGCAACGGTTATCCAAGACACAAGTGTGGAGGACAGTGGTCCCAAAATGTATAATCAAACCATTGATACGGGAATGCCATGTAATTTACGGACATTTGGGAGCAGGAAAATGTTTCCGTATGCTCGACGAGGATTTTTCCTATCCTCATCTTGCGAGGTTAACCCGTACAGTATTAGTTACCGGTGATGCGTGTCAACGGAACAAAATAGCGGTGCAGACATGTCACGCGGAAATGCAGACGATAATTCCGGAAAAACCGGGCGATCTGTTGTCGATCGATTTTTACGGGCCATTGCCTTCATCGGTAGCCGGGGTTAAACACATCCTCGTGACCCTGGATGCATTTAGCAAATACGTTGTGCTGTACTCAATGAAAAAAGCCAACACGGCAACCGTGATAAAAAGGATCTTCCAGGACTACATTCCACGATACGGGAAGCCGAAGAGGATACAATTCGATCACGGAACCCAGTTCACGGCGAAAAACTCGCTGAACAAATTGAAGGAAGAAAATATTACCGCCGTTTTCTCGTCAATCCGCCACCCTCAAGGGAACATCGTAGAACGAGTGAATCGGGAGCTTGGTCGGTACTTCAGGATCCTGCTGCCCGACAACCACTCAGGTTGGTCGGCCTGGGTGCCAAGGATTCAAGAGTGCATAAACCAAACGCAAGACGAAACCACAGAATTTACACCAATGGAGTTACAATGCTTGAAAAAGCCTTGTAGGGAATGGAATCGGGTGCTCTCGATCATGGCGGGGGAAGAAGTCAATCCGAAAACATTGGACGAGAAGTGGGCTATAGCGAAGGAAAGGATCGCGCGGGAAGGCCGGTTACGGGCCGAAAAGTTCAATTCGCGCCACAAGCTCGCAACTTTTGAGAAAGGAGAGCTCGTATTGGTCAAGGCGCTCAACGTATCAGATCCGCTGCAGCAACGAACTTCGAAATTCATGCCGCTTTTTGAAGGACCCTATCGCATAAAAAAATGCGTGGACTCGCGACCTATTTGCTGGTCGATCTGAAAAATGAGAAGGAAAGAGGAAAATTCCATGGGAGTATGTGTAAACGCTACAAGACGACCGAGGCGCCGGGGGGCAGTAGCGGCGATCTAAGGGGGCAGGATTCGAAAGTTGATGAAAATCGAGAAAGTGGGGAGATGATGTGCGTGATGTATGTGAACATCGAAGGAAGAGCTTGCACGGGTATGCGTGACGAGAGCGGCAGGAGATATAGATATAGCGCGTAGCGGTCGAGGGAAGCCCGAGATGTAAAC
Organism: Ephialtes manifestator; assembly: GCA_963970395.1. Lineage (NCBI taxonomy): Eukaryota > Metazoa > Arthropoda > Insecta > Hymenoptera > Ichneumonidae > Ephialtes > Ephialtes manifestator. The sequence goes on along the minus strand of OZ019974.1, from coordinate 30,729,700 downwards.
ATTGCGAGCAAAGGAGATGGGTAGTGTGTATCATATAGACACTACAGGTAATGGTATTAGTATGTAGGCGATAGAATAAGATAGAGATAAGAAAGTAATGCGAGAGAGAGAGACGGCGATAGAATAAGATGGAGATAAGAAAGTAATGCGCGAGAGAGAGACGGCGATAGAATAAGATAGAGATAAGAAAGTAATGCGAGAGAGAGAGACGGCGATACAGTAAGATAGAGATAGTGAAAAGATGCGAGTAAGAGAGATAGAAATAGGGGTGAGAGACCACATGGGTAAATAGGATTAATTAGTAGTGGTGCAAGGATGATAAGTAGGAGAGATATGACGCGGCAAGCGCGCTGTAAGCGGTGGCGGTTTCGAGATCGCGAGTCCGGATTGGCGGATTTTTCCAAATTCTCGAAACTGAGCGCAATGGGCAACGGAAAATGCGACGGTTTCGGGGAAAGATTTGAATTACGATAGATATAGATATAGGGTACCAAGAGGAAGATCGCGGAGCTAGGGTAGGCTCGGATTTCGAAATTGGAAGCAAGGACAGAAAACTTTCAACAACGGTCGAGTGAAGAACAGGCAGCAATAGTATGGAACAATTCCTGAGTTATCCGGTGCGTTTGTTGGCCATCAACGAGCCATACGAGTATCGGGTCGTGGAGGTAGAATCTCCGGGAAGGTTTTATGTTCATCTGGTGGAGGAGGATCGGCGCCGACAACGGTTCCTAAGGGCCATTTACGAGATCTCCAGGAGCCACCGGAGGTTCACCCTCTTTTGGAGGAAGAGGGATTCCCCAGAAAGCCCGTGCTGTTTTGGCATCAGGAAGAGGAAGAGGAAGGGTTTTTCCGGGGAACCATCACGAAGATTCTGCAGCCCGGCACTTACCAGGTATGGTTCGGAGATTATGGTCATACGGAAGAGTTGGAGCTAGAAGCTCTCTACACGGTGCCAAGGTGGGTCATGGGTGAGCCGTTCACCGCGATCTTGTGTGGCCTCCAAGGGCATGAGCCGGGTCAAGGAGAGACGTGGAGGCCGGAGGAGGTCCACCAATTTCGCGGGCTCACCCATCCCAGCCGATTTGGCACCTTGGACCTTTACATCGACGGAGTAGATCTCCGGAGGTCCGGGCTATGGGTTGAGCTCCATGGGACGATGGGAGGACGAGGATACGAGGTGGCGGCTCAACTCCGCCATAGAGGCTACGCGCGGAGGACTGAGCGGGAGCTCCTATTCCCCTCAGATCCGGAGGAGTGCGGAGAGCCTACCGGCGGACGGGCGACTGAGGCCGTGCCAAACGTAAACCGTGGCAACGGCGAGGCGGGAGAGACGGTTGCGGCAAGCCAGCGGTACGAGAGCGACGAGGAGGAAGAGGGGGCCTCCTTCACTACGAGCATGATGGAGGAGTGGGAGGACCTCCGGCTACCGACGGAGGATGAGGATGCTATCCAAGACCCCTTGCCGCGCCAAGAGCGCGAGTTCCTGGAGGAGTGGGGGGTAATAGGAGCAGAGGAGTGGAGCGACTACAGCAGCGGGGACGAGGGGGGTAACGGAAGCGATGGAGAAATGTAGGGGAGGGGAATAAATAAAGGAAGCAAAAAGAAATCTAATTCTCCGTGTATTCCCGTTTATTCCCTGCGTTCGGATTGGTGGTGGAAAAAAAAAAGGAAAAGGAAAAGAAAAAAAAAAGAAAAGGAAAAGGAAATAAAGGAAAGAAAAAGATGACGGAATAAATCATTTTAGGTTGTAGGTTAGTGTCGTGTACCGATGAAAGGAAGGGAATTAGGGAAAGGAAGAAGGCAGGTGGGATAGCCGAGTGGTTTAAGGTACAGAGCGACGATCGGAGGATCCCGGGTTCGGAACCCAGGGAAAGTTTTTTTTTTTATTTTTTTTTATTGACATCGTTTCGTTTTTCTTTTTGAATTGATTTTGATCAGAGATCGATTCTCGAAGAATGGAAAGACCATTCTTTTCGAATAGATCTGGGGGGCAATGCGACGGAGAGAGCCATATTACCCGTTGTTTATGAATCTATCGGACTACCGACGGTAACGGTTAGCGGGGGTCATCGGCGGCCGTTGGTAATAAAGCTGGCGGACGTGACTATTATCACGAACGCCAGGCCGAGGGACCGTGGGAAAAAGATGAGTCACGCGAAATAGGTAGCAATAGAGGAGTGGGGAGAGACGGACGCCCGGTCGAGCGGGTAGAGTTCGCGGGTCTCTCGCTCTCTTACCTAGACACCACCGAAGCGACCGGTACTTACCTCGGGAGCGCATACTTACCGGCGGGGAAGTAGCATAGGAGATTCATGCGACAGAGTTTCCAAGGAACACTTAGCCAACGGCATACCAAGCTGGTGCACGGAAAAGCAGAGGGAATTATTCTAAAAGAAAGCGCCCCAATAAGTGATTTAAAACAAAGCCGAATATCCTCAAACCGATATTATATTCGGCCGTATATCGCTAGGAGAGTGGTGGGTGGCAAGCATCCAGGAATAAGACAGGCGCGGCAGATAACGTGAAATCGATTTACCACCTTGGATCAATCGTCCTGAAATACCGGCCGCGGTCATTCATCGATTGAGGTCGTGCGGATTAGTGATAAGTGATTGTTTGTGAAGATCAGCAATAACCCTAAAGGTAACGTAGGGAAATAAAAAGCACCGCCAGAAGAGAAATTCCTTATTACGCAAACCCGAGTAAGAGGAAGCGCATACACGCCCCAGAATCGGCCCGAAAGAGGAAACCGCCACGGGACAGCCGAGAATCCCCTATGGAAGTATTGGATTCAGGAAACGAACGTTCCTTTCGAATTTGTATTGTGTAAGCGAGCGAGCTAGGAGCCAAGGAAAATCTAATTGTCACGGTAGATGGCACCGCCAAAGCCCATCGCGTCAGGAAGCGTTCTGACAGAATATCGCATATTAATTGGAATAAACCCTACTTTTATCTCCAAAAACAGTCTCATTATTAAATCTTTTCCCTGCTCGAGTTCCGAATCCTCTAAATTTAATGTAATTGGCTAAATACCGTTACAGTATAGAGAGTGACTCTTGCCGCACAGATTACTTGCTCCGTCAGTCCCTATGCCGATCATGTTCTTTATAGGCAAATTAATCTTCTTCAAGTATCAGGAAAAAAATCAGTTCCAGGCTATGACGCGAGAAAAAAAAGAGGTGAGACTTGTACGTTAACTGTTCGATACAATACAGATATATCAATGTTGACCTGATGTCGATGTATTAGTAGTATAGTGTAACGTGGTAAAATTCCGCTCATCTCCGATTCTTAGCGAGACGACAACAACCGGCAAATCCATACCGTTTCGATATACAATTAGGACATAATTTTAGTTCTTTTTATTTCTTTATTATTTATGTACGCCGAGCGATGAGAGTTTTCCGTATCGATATTAACTACGTGAATATGGAAAATCCCGCTACGCTACGACAAAGAGGAATAGTCGATCTCGAGGCGCATTTTTGCGCTAACATTAATCTTCTCTCCCGAATCTGCAACTAAAAGAAGGAAGGGCAACATCCCGAGCAATATCGTCGCATGAAATAACGCATTATCAACTGTCGTTCTCCTGCTGCGCTGCAATTATCGAGCGCGCACAGATTTTGGAGTTCGCGCGCCAGTGCGACAAATATTAAATCGCTAATCGTGGTTGCGAGTAGTTGCGAGAGTCAGAGTTGGTCGCCTGATTGTTCCTTGCCCAATTTATGTAAGAGTAGGGATGACAGGGCTCGTGCTTCCGTGATCGACACATCTCTAGGCTGTTCTCGTCCGATCGACGTCCCGCTGGAATCGATAGCATCGAGGGTAACCATGGGGCTGAGAGGAGAGCGGGAGTCGAAGCAAATTCCCGCATCTTCGGCATCGAGGTGAGCCCTTGTCGTTCGGCATTTAGAGTCTTTTGTTTTTGTAATTTTGAAATGGTGTTTTCCCGTAAATAATTGAATCGGTGGTGACGAAGGTCTTGCACGTGGAAGAAGTTGGCGATTCTCAATTTGATCGTTGTTAGTGAGTCTCGCGTAACTTACGGTGAGTCGTTGTCCCGCGGATGTTAATTTGTTGAAATAGTTTTTTTTTGGTTTTGCCGGGAGATAGTATCGGCGAGATCAGTCATTTTAGTGTTAATTATTTGTGCGCGGGAACGATTTGTGTGTTTTCTTGTTTGAGAGTGATTCGCGTTATGTTTTGACACTGGCGAACTGAGTAGCTGGTTTTCCCGTTTGAGAGGTTGATTGCGGCGAATAAGTGTCATTATTTAATTAGTGTTCGAGAGTGAGTTCGTTCCCGCTGCACCGTGCGTGTGTGTGCGTGTGAGAGAGAGATACGGGTAGATCGCGTCGTTTGGAAAAGTGAGGTGTTGAAACGCGTGATCTATTTTCTTGAATTCTATATGTTATATTATAAAATCGGAAATCACCCGGTATCGTCCCACGTCGTTTTGGACCTTGTGGATTTGGTGGGCAACCGGCGAAATATCCGATCGCGGGTGAAAGCTCGAGATCATCCCGTGTATAGAGTCTTAGCGTTGTTTTAAGTAAATCGATCAGGGCGGATTATCGATTGTTCGAAACCGTCCCGCAGTCAATCTTAGTCTTGTTAGGTTTTCGTTAATTCCCGTTCTCTCGTATGTTACGTGTGCGTGTGCGTGTGTTGGCCGATCGAGGTCTTTAATGTTCCGGAAAATTGATCGAAATATTTACGGGACTTTCTAGTCATTTGACTTTAATTAATTCTGAATAAATAGCTATTTTGTGATTCCCGTAATTAAAAACTTGAAACTTATTCTCATTGGTCTGCCCGAGTTCCTGACATAGAATCCCGCCACTCTACATTTCTTGACGGCTGCGGCTAGTCCGGCAAAGCAGCTTGGTCCCTGAACATCGCGCGTTTTTCGCGGCGCGTAATATTTTTCGCACCTGGCGCCCTGGATAAAAATAAAGGGAAAAGCTCGGGACTTTAGCTTTGTAGTGCGTTTGGCATTTTTGGGGAAATTTACACTACAATAGGTACTACTAGTGTGCGACTGACGACCATGCGGAAACGCCACGACGTCACATGTCACCGTTTCCTTGAGGTGGAACATTATCCTCGATATGTCTCCATTGACGATTTGCATTACCGACGTCGTCGTCGTCACGATCTTCTCGTGGTCTTGGTAGAACCGCTGGCACGCGCTGCCGATGTATCGCATTCCGGTTCCGTTGTTTAGACGCCTTTAATGCCGCCGTCATTGTGTCCGTAAATTCTCTCATATTTGGTTTCTGAAAAGCCCTGTTCATTCCCGTGGCCGCTACGAGATAAAGATAAAAGCATACCGATAAATGCATGTCATATTTGAATTTTTGTATGAGTGTAGACAAAAATTGCACGTTTCAAAATAATTAAAAACATTGGGAGATAGTGCAGCGTACAGTGGAAAGCTTCCGCCAGATTAGTGTCCTTCAATTTCAGGGTTCCCGGCTCGCGACCTTGCCACGTTAATGAAGGTGGCAATGAATCTTCAATGGCATGTTTCACCATGAGGTTACAACATTCACTGAGGTTGTAGCCTCCGAGATGAGCCAAGTAGTCGACCTGACAAATAAATTAAATAAGTGCCATTACATCAAGCAGAGTACATCAGGGTTTAAAATCTATTCGCTGCACGATACTTACTCCTTTATTGAATTCTTCGCGGTCAGTCTCGGGGTTCGGTAATGCATCGATATCCTGGAAACCACAGGAAAGTAGTCGGGCTTCCTTGGAAATTCGGATGCCCGATTTATGCCATGAACTACCCTATCGATGCGCCTGCTCAGTTGACTGCAAGTATAAAAAGAAATATGTAATTTCAGTCTTATGAAACGTTTATTTTATGCTTTAAACGATAGAGCAATAATGTCGTGTTGGTTATACGCACCGGAATTCGTTCACATACAATTGGTGATTATCTCTGAAAATTGAAAGGTAGATGAGTGATATAGTCTGTATCAAATTTTCCCTGAATTTTCGTTCACATACAATTGGTGATTATCTCTGAAAATTGAAAGGTAGCTGAGTGATATAGTCTGTATCAAATTTTCCCTGTATCTTCGAACAACGAAGCCTATAAATCAACCGAATTTTGCCATAGATTTGTCTTCGATACTATGAAAGTCATAACGAAAATAGTATTTTTCAGTTTTCCCTATACAAATTACTGGGGTCACAATAAACATTTTTGAATGAAACATTCGTACAAGTAACAACGTTTCAAACAGGAGTATAGGAGAAACTGCTGGTTTAAAAAATAAGAAGATATATATGAAAAATGATAATACCAAAATCAAGATGTGGAAAACAGATGGAGCGACTCATTTCTATTCTCTCATTACAAAAAAGTTTGAGGATATGGGGAAATTTGGGTCTGTTAAGGTATGGGCGTATAGGCTGATACCACGTAAGATTCAGAGAAACTTGAGAGAGAATTCTGAACACTTCTCAATGGGATGAAATTCTGGAAAAATCAAGCAGATGGAAGCTATTGAAAAGATTGATTTTGCATATTTATCATTTAAAAATGATAATTAACAAATCATTTTCATAAAAAAAGTTATGTTTTCGGGTGGTTTATTGAACAATTTTTTTTCATCAATTTCTTAATAACATTTTGAAGTTATTACAATGCAAAATTAATTTTTTCAGCATCTTCTATATGCTTGAGTTTTTTTTCAGATTTTCATCCCATAGAGAAGTGTTCGCAATTCTCTCTCAATATTAGGTGGTGTCAACCTATATGCTCATACTACCGAAAATCGCAGATATTACAAAATAAGAAATGAAGTATTTTTTAAAGAATTTTAAATTATTTTTTGCCCACATGGATTCCGAGATATGCGACAATAAAATTGGAAGATTTAACATGGGTTGCGTACTATGATAAGAAGAAAGGACCAATCAAGTGTAACAAATATTTATTTCCAGACTACTTTTTTGTAAAATTTTTCTTTCCAGAGGAACATTGGAATGTTAGGAACGCAACAAAAAAAGAAAATCGGGCATTTATTTTTAACAGTTTGCATCAGGAAACGTATGCGTCAAATCAACATCTAAATTAATAGGAAAAAATGTTTAAAATGAATAACATTATTTGTTTTGCAGCAACGAAAGGTATCTTTCTAGGTTCCATGAACGTTATAGTGATTTTAGTTTGCCTTTCGATGCAATTTATTAGTATGGTCAGTTCAGTTGGTCAATGACTCAAAAGTACGTGACATCACCTTAATACTGCAGAAGTTACACATCATAACTTTATAGATACCCTGCCAAATGATAGAATTTAGCATGAGATTTCGTAAGATCAATCGAATTTTTTTTTTTTTTCGATGTGTACTTATGAACATAAGCTGTTTCCAAGTTCGTAGAAGACGGAAAAATAGTGAAAATTTTTTACTTGAGAGAAGTAAGAAAATGCATTTTACGTCTGATTAATTTCGAATAATACAAATTCTTCATATACACACCCTTCTTCACTTCTTCATTTAAAGTACAAAAAAGATCAAAGCATTCGTAAGAATTTTGTTTACATACTTCTACGTGATTGATAGTCATTCGCGGAGCTTACGACTCCCCCGTCCCCACCGCAACATAATAAATTGCTTCCCCAGGAAGTACAAAGAAATTAGTTATCAAAAAGTGATCTCAATGGGTTCCATATGTCGTTCTGGATGGTAACTATAAGCCATCCTACGTCTGAAATTTAACTTTTTGAATGGGTGGTAACTTTCGGATAGTCCAGATTGACGTATGGAACCCATTAAGATAATTTTTTGACAACTTATGTTTTGTGCTACCTGGATCATCGATAAAAATTTAATTTCGGAAAATTTAAATCGCCGTTCTTGTCATTTATATGAAAAAAACTTGAAATCTTTAAGTGTCTTATTTTTTGATCAGGTAAACCAGTTGGAATTATGTGACTCTACTTACAATACCGGATATCTAACATTAAAAGTGGAACAAGGAAAATATTGGGGTACAAATGCGTACCTTTTGTCGTTGTTTAGGCTATGAGCCAAATTGTCTGTATTAACGTCCCGTGAACGGAACGCTCGTTGTTAGAGCCACGCTTGGGGCCTCTCCCCTCCATCGCGCCAGCTCCGCATATACGAGAGAAAGACCAGAGCTCTCGCAGCACTCGACGCGTCAACACGTCATTTTCTATAAGCTATATTAAGATATATTCACGAATAAAGAAGTGTTTGATATTAAAGTGTGCGAGTTGGAATAATTTCGATACCCGATATTCCCAATTAAGAAGCAAAAAACTTTCAAGGATAAAATACGTGCCAAGCACACAGCTACAAGAGCTGCGTTAACATTTGGTCGATTGAGCCGAATTATTGCATCGCTCGGTCGCGAGTTTCATGTGTATATGGTGGCCATTGCGTGCGATCTAGAGACAAAACAATTGGATCGCACCTAGCAAAGGCATCGGGACACGAGAGACTGAGGTGTATCGATACAAAAGTTTAAAAGAATCAGCAAGAATTATTGTGGCTACGATTCGAGAAGCGTTATTCGTGACGTCACGAAGACAGCAACACGAGACAACAGCGAGGCAGCGCCATTGTTCGCATGAGGTGAAAACAAAGCATTCAACGACGGCGGGGGCACTCAAGCATCGGCAGCAATCATAAAGTCAGAGGTGAGTCTCCGTTTTTTCCCAATCCCTAGAAATACAGTCCATTCCATTAGGTAAATCACGAAAATCCCTATCGCTGTTCGATCTGAAAAAATTAAAATTAAAATTAAAATTAAAAATAAATAAAAATAAAAACTTCATCATGGAGGACGACGAAGATCTTGCCGGAATCGAGAATGTCCATCTTAAAGCATTAAAAATAAAACGTAGAACAGCGAAAGCAGCATGCACACGCGCAAAAACTTACGTCGACGCGGCACAGCCGACAGTAACGCGCGTCGAGCTGCAACACAGACAAGCTCGATTTCAAGAATGCTGGCAAGCGTTTGATGAAGCGCAACAAGGCATCGAAATTATTGAAACATCAAAAGATGACGAAGCAAGGCATGACGCCGAGCGGCAGGCGTTCGAGGAGAAATGGTACGGGGTAGCAGTGAAATTCGAGCAGCTCATCGCTGCAGTGCGACCGGCCGCGGATGCGGCTGGGCCCAATCCATTCGGCGCTTTCGCGCAACAAGGTCACGATGACCTTCGGGGGCACAGCGTAAACATGCGACTACCGAAAATCGATCTTCCGAAGTTTTCGGGCTCATCCGAAGATTGGCGTCCTTTTCACGATGTATTCCACTCTATGATACACGAGAACGACAATTTACCGAGTATTCAAAAAATGCACTTCCTGAAGGCGTCTCTTCAAGACGAAGCGGCGGATGTAATAAGCGCACTCGAAATATCGGCCGAGAATTACGTCGAGGCGTGGGCGATGTTAAAGGACCGATATGACAATCAGCGCGTTATTGTGCAAAAGCACATTAAAGCTATTTTTGAGCATCCCGGGTGTCAGAAAGAAAATCATGTAAAGCTTAGACAAATATTGGATACGATTTTAAAACACTTGCGCGCTCTTAAAGTATTGAAACGACCTACCGACAATTGGGATGACCTTATCATACACGTAATTACGAGCAAATTGGCACCGGTTACGAACAAAGAATGGGAAACCAGCCTCAAAGGTGCAGAGATACCAACTCTCAAAAACTTGACAGATTTTCCGATGCCGCGCTCTCGAAGCCATCGAAAGAAAACCACAAGCGGTGTCGTCAAGTAATAGCGAAAAATCAGGTTCGAGAAAATCTACGTCCGTGAACGTGGCAACGGAAAAATCGGTTTGTTATTTCTGCAAGGGAGATCATCCAATCTTTCATTGTAGCAAGTTTATCGATCTTTCGGTGGATCAGCGATATCAGGAAATAAAATCTCTAAGGCTTTGCGTAAATTGCTTAAAATCCACGGAACACCGAGCAAAGCAATGTAGCGGTGGATCGTGCAAGAAATGCAACAAAAAGCACAATACCTTGCTGCACATGGAAACAAGCTCGCAGTCGAAGAACTCGGAGTCGAACTCATCGAACCCACAAACCAGCACGCATGCAGCAGTCACAAATGTGAATCATGCCGAGCATTCAAAAGAGCATCACGTCCTGTTATCTACAGCAATCGTTCACGTGCAAGATGCGAAAGGAAATTTACACGCCTGCCGAGCCCTTCTCGACAATGGATCACAATCGAGCTTCGTAACGTCAGAACTCGTCGAGAAACTCGGACTTCGACAGATTCCCACATGCGTACCAATCAACGATGTTGGAAATTCAAAATCAGAAACTCGTAGTTCGGTCAGAATATCGCTACAATCGCGATTCAATGGCTTCAAGGCTGATGTCAATTGCCTTGTTTTACGTAAAATCACCCAAAACATTCCATCAGTATCTCTGAGTCGATCGGACATCCGCATCCCTCCCGGAATCACGCTAGCGGACCCAAACTTCCTTGAATCATCTAAAATTGACATGCTCATCGGCGTAGAGATTTTTTGGGATGTTACATGCATAGGCCAAATAAAGGCTACCGAAACACAGCCCTGTTGGCAAAAAACCGAGTTGGGTTAGATAGCCGCAGGCGGAGTTGTCACCAGATCGTCGCGCGTGGGTGCAACGGTATGCCATCTCAATATAAATGACGATTTGAATACAGCAATCAAACGCTTTTGGGAACTCGAGCATGGTGTATGCAAGAACGAGATCTCACTCGATGACCGTAAATGCGAAGAGCACTTTTCTTCGACGATGAAGTGAAACAGGGAAGGTCGGTTCATCGTTCAGCTTCCTGTCAAGCGCGAAGAAATGTCGCGTCTCGGCGAATCGAAAGAAATAGCGATACGTCGGTTCAAAAATCTCGAGAAGCGCCTTAACCGGAATCCGACTCTCAAAAGAGAATACACTGATTTCATTCACGAATACGAATCTCTGGGGCACATGAGGGAGATCCAGACTGACGTACCAATGGTAAAACGTCATTATTATCTGCCACATCATTGTGTCGTTAAGGAAGAAAACACTACGACTAAATTGAGAGTAGTGTTCGACGCATCATGCAAGACTACATCAGGTATCTCGCTGAACGATGCTCTTATGATCGAACCGGTATTACAACAAGATCTGGTCTCGATCATCGCAAGGTTTCGAACTTTTAGGTATGTTCTGATTGCGGACATAGCCAAAATGTACCGCCAGGTACTTATTGACGAATCGCAAGTCGCTTTGCAGCGAATCATTTGGCGCGACAAAACCGAGGAACCAATGAAGGAATTCGAACTTTTGACCGTTACATACGGAACAGGTCTGGCGTCATTCCTAGCCATCAAAGGTCTCCGAACTCTAGCGGAAATCGAAGCCGCAAACTTTCCGATGGGTTCGAGAATCGTTCTACGCGATTTTTATGTAGACGATTTGATCACTGGTTCGAACTCCAAAACTGAAGCATTACAAATTCGTGACGAAACAACGAAACTCCTTGACAAAGGTGGATTTACGTTGAGAAAATGGGCAACGAACACTCCAGATCTTCTTCACAGCATTCCTCAAGCCTGCACAACAAACTCTATGCGAGACTTGGACAAGGATACTGGCGTCAAAACGCTGGGCATTCAGTGGAGTCCTACTGAAGACGTGTTTCAATACAGTATTATGACGAACACGGCCCACCCTCAACGCACGACCAAAAGAAAGATCTTATCAAGTATCGCGCAAATCTTTGACCCGTTAGGTCTCATCGGCCCTGTTATCGTCAATGCAAAAATGCTAATTCAAAGGTTATGGACGCTTCAGTTGAGCTGGGATGAATCTTTACCTGCAGAGTTACATACCCAGTGGCTCATGTACCAGGAGCAGTTACAGAGACTTAATGCACTCCGAATCCCGCGTAAAGTCATTGAAGCCGAAGAAATTCGCCAAGTCGAAATCTATGGATTCTGTGACGCAAGTCAAGATGCTTATAGAGCATGCATATACATACGCACCACAGATCAGAACAACATGCATCGAGCCAGTTTACTGTGCTCAAAATCACGCGTAGCACCGTTAAAAACAATATCACTTCCCAGGTTGGAGCTGTGCGGCGCACAACTCCTGGCGCAACTAATCGACAAAGTCGTTCCAATTTTAGAGTTGGAGATTCACTCGATATACTGCTGGACGGATGCTACTATAGTCATCGATTGGATTAGATCGCCTAGCCGGAAACTCAACGCGTTCGTTGCTAACAGAGTTGGTGAAATCCAAGAACTCACAGGGGTCGAAGCTTGGAATCACGTGAACACGAACGAGAACTCAGCGGACATTTTGTCTCGTGGATCCACTTCCGAAGCTCTAATGGACTCAAACGTATGGTGGAAGGGGCCTCAATGGCTCATGAACGACAAACCTTTGTGGCCTACGACAGTCCGACCGTTCTCGAATCCTGACGAGTTACCGGAACAGAAACGGCTCGTTACAGCAGCTGCTGTGATACAAGAAGACTTCGACACGACCGACAGATTTTCTTCGTATAATCGATTGATCAATGTTACGGCATTTTGTCTACGTTTCGCCCGTAACGCGCGCTCCAATGTAGAGCAAAGAATGTCAGGTCCAATTTCGGCTAGAGAGTTAGAGATAGCTCGAAAGGCTATCGTCAAAAGGGTCCAAGAAGCGGCATTTTCTAAAGAAATTGAAGCCATAAAAAACGATCAACCCATGAGGAAGGATAGTCATCTACTAACTATGCGCCCATTCCTCGATCGTGAGGGTCTCCTGAGAGTAGGTGGTCGTCTGCAAAATTCAAACCTCGCTTACTCAGCCAAACATCCATTGGTATTACCCGCTCATCATCGTTTCACGAGGCTCATCATCGAATATGAGCACAAAAAATTGATTCACGCTTGTCCTCAATCTACTCTTGGGGCTGTCAGATCTCGATATTGGCCTTTAGGCGCTCGCGGAATCGTTCGTAGCATCGTGCATAAATGCGTCACATGCTTCAAGGCAAGGCCTCGCGCTCCTCAACAGATTATGGGTAGTCTTCCTACACCTCGTGTTACCCCATCTCGACCGTTCAGCAACACCGGCGTTGACGGGAAGGCAAGCGTCGAAATGCGAAGAAATCAAAGGCTTGGATAGCAATCTTCGTTTGCTTAGCTACCAAGGCCGTGCACATTGAGTTGGTCTCGGATCTAACCACTGATGGATTCCTAGGCGCGCTCAAGCGTTTTATTGGCAGACGGGGAAGGCCGTCGGATATATTTTCAGACAATGGCACCAATTTCGTAGGTGCAAATCGTGAGTTGAAAGAGTTGCACGACTTTTTTAACCGTGAGGAAGTACGATGACGCATCGTGGATGAAACTGCCTCGGATTCTATAACGTGGCATTTTATTCCTCCGCGAGCCCCACATTTCGGCGGCTTGTGGGAACCCGCCGTTAAATCCATGAAGCATCATTTTGCTCGCGTAGCATCAGATGGATCGTTAACATTCGAAGAAGTTACAAACTTACTGACACAGATCGAAGCGATATTAAATTCAAGACCCATAACACCTTTATCCTCTGATCCTGAAGATTATGCCTACCTCACTCCTGGACATTTCCTAATCGGAGACTCACTTATTTCATACCCTGAACCAAGCTTGCAACATTTGCCAGTCAATCGCCTCTCTCGTTGGCAACACGTTGAGCAAATGAGGCAACATTTCTGGAAAAGGTGGTCCATTGACTACCTACATCAGCTCCAACAGCACACGAAGTGGAAAAGAGATGACGGTCCTGCTCTTCAGCTTGGGCAAATGGTGATCATTCAAGAGAAAGATTTGCCCCCTCAATCCTGGTTAATCGGCCGTATTGTTGCAGTCCATCCCGGAGCTGACGAGGTCGTCAGAGCAGCAACTGTAAAAACTGCTAAAGGAGTTTTCAAACGACCAGCCACAAAACTTTGTATACTACCAATTGAAACTTAAATTTTGTTTGTTCTTATTAATTCGTTTCCATTTTATTTTGATGAGTCGAGTCACATCAAGGCGCGCGGTATGTTTAGGCTATGAGCCAAATTGTCTGTTTTAACGTCCCGTGAACGGAACGCTCGTTGTTAGAGCCACGCTTCCGTCCTCTCCCCTCCATCGCGCCAGCTCCGCATAGACGAGAGAAAGACCAGAGCTCTCGCAGCACTCGGCGCGTCAACACGTCATTTTCTATAAGCTATATTAAGATATATTCACGAATAAAGAAGTGTTTGATATTAAAGTGTGCGCGTTGGAATAATTTCGATACCCGATATTCCCAATTAAGAAGCAAAAAACTTTCAAGGATAAAATACGTGCCAAGCACACAGCTACAAGAGCTGCGTTAACAGTCGTCTCGATTTGGTTGTAGAAGTTGCGCAATTAAATCCATGTTATGGGGAGAGGGAGCGTTGATGAGTTGATGGTTTGCCCCGAGACCGTGGCCATTTCTGGGGTCCCTATACTCATGCAAATTCAAGTCGATAAGTCCGTTGTTATGTTGAAGATGACCATTTACCGCCAAATCTGCTGCCAATATTTCTGCCTCCAATTCTCGCAGTCCTGCCTGGTCAAGTCGATCTACATTTATCTGTTCCTGTTCTACTCGACGACATCTTTCTTCTTCGTGCTGTGCTTGTCGACAAGTGTGGACAATTTTTGGCTGCGTTCGACCAGCTCCCAGTTGTTTATTGGGAGTGATAGGGAGAATTAAATTAAAAGATCCCAGTAATTTAACGTTTCGGTCCTGAGTGTGGACCCTCTTCAGAAATTTTATTTAGTGTCCTGTACAAAAATATATATAATTATAGCGTAGGTTCAATCACGAAACCTCATATACCCACTTCCCAGATAAAGTCCTAATATACCCCTATTAGTATTAACAATTAATATTATCATCTAATAACTTAAATAGTATAAATATCACGTGACAACAATTTGAATATTATAAGTCCGGCTCACTAACCTGTGTACAACAGCAAATATGGATTTCCATAGTTTTTTCCATGTCCACTCAGAACCTCAGCAAGAATCACAAATGGGAGAGTTCATGGGTGCAATTATTTAAATAATTCCACCAATTATGACTACTGTCAAATCAGATCAAATATCAAAGGCCAGATCAAATATCAAAGGCCAATAATAAGAAATACAAGCAAAATAGAGTTAATTAAATAAAATTTCGTCCAATAAGATAAAACATAAAATATGGATTATAAAATTCCGTCAGATAGAAAATACAAACAACATAGAGTTAATTAAATAAAATTTCGTCCAATAAGATAAAACATAAATTCAAATGTACTATATGCTATATAAAATTCCGTCAGATAAATCAAAATGTAAATTGTACTATATAGCATATAAAATTACGTCAAATAAAATAAATTATTACATATAACATAAAGAGTTCAATTAGATAAAAAGATAAAATGTAAAATATAGAAATCAGTGTACCTTTGATCATTGGTGTTGACGTATAATTTGTGGTTAAAGCTAAGTCCATAGGCTGACACAGACAATTGTACGTTTACATGTCTCTGAATTTAAGAAGACAATGATGTGGAGAAATCCATCAAGTGGTAACGGTCACTAATTTGTGTCAGTAGTGTACCTTTTCGTTAATGTGCCCGGACTTTATATAAACTCCAATATATTATGGCGCGGAATCTTAAATCTTTGTTGATGATCCGAACGCAATTATATGTTTTAAAATATATGTGTTAAAATACCTAAGTCATACACGCGATATAGTAATATTATCCTATTAAAATTAAACAGAGTTACGAATATATCCAAAAAGTTATACAATACAAGTTATTGGCCTAAATTTATAAGATGGAATTATAAATAATACTTAGTTTTTCGATATCCGTCCTATAATTAATCGACTTTTCGTGTTTTTTAATTTGGATCATCTCAAGGATTAATCTTTTGTATAGATAAGGTTCATTATTAAGAATTTTAACATCATCGAAATCAAAGTCGTGGAGAGAATTAGTTACATGTGATGTTAAGGCCGTGTGTTGTGACTCAGGGTGTCGTAAACTATTTTTGTGCTCTGAAATTCTACTTTTAAGATAGCGTTTTGTTTGTCCAATATAAACAGAGTCACAATTCTTGCAGTTTATTCTGTAAACCACCTTCGATTTCATTAATAGCTCCGTTTTAACCTTAGTGGAACCAATGAGAGACAGGATGTTATGCTTATTATTTGTAACCAAAGAGATATCAAATTCCTTACAGAATCTGTATATCTGGTGGAAAATCGATTCTGCAAACGGGAAGTTTAGTCATTTTGATGTATCAAACGGCGTGTTTTCTTTAACTCCACTAGGTGCTTTCATGATCAACTTATATCTGTGAGTAATTAATTTTTCCGTTAGGTGGATAACAATTTAAAAGCATAGTTTTCCTAATACTATCTAAATTTTCTTTATGAAAAGAATGATGCGACAATTTAATAGCGCTGTCCACTAACATATAAATTATCCCTTTCTTTTGGTGTAGCGGATGATGAGAAAAATAATTAATAAATCTACCAAACCATGTGGGTTTTCTGTACCAGTTAGTGATTATAGCATTATTTCGGTGGATAAGAAGAGTATCTAAAAAGGAAATTTTTGAGTTAGATTCTATTTCTACTGTAAATTGCAATTTAGGGTTATACTCATTGAAGACGTTGAGTGTGAATTCGATTAAGTTTATAGGTAAAGCTAAGAAAATGTCATCCACATATCTTTTATATAACGGAATTCGAAATTCCAACTTATTCAGGCAACACTCCTCCAAATCCGCCATGACAATGTCCGACAGAATGGGAGCTAGGGGCGAGCCCATAGGGAGTCCAAAAATTTGTTGGTAAATGGTGCCCTGAAAAGTGAAATATGTGGAGGACATGATGAACTTAATACATTCTATGATTTCTTCTATGGGAAATATGTTTTCAAATAAATTCGATTTAGAGTCTGCTAAAGTGAATAGAGTTTCAAAGAAATTATTTGTAAACCATATGAAAAAACTACAGTCTCTTAGACTCCAACGTATTAACAACTTACATAATCTAGTTTTTGACTCTAATGACTTTTTAACCACAATTGCGTCGCAGTCTAATATGGAGAACACTGGTAATCAACCATCAAACATAATAATGGATAATTCGAACACCCCACATTTATTAGGCATTAATAACAACTCTGGATTGACGGACCCTAATAATAATCATGAATCTGACCAATTTCTGAACATCCAGCGCTCTTCCCATCTAACAAATGGGAAAAATTGGTTCATAAATTTGACGAAACTATCATCCCACTTGATATAAAAGCCTTTCTGTCTCTGGGTTCAAAATTTTGCTTTCCTTATCTTAGACTCACTGATGCGTCTAATTGAATCCACCAATGTATTTGTGAGTTCGAATCTAAGATCTCCAAAATCATTGATAAAAATAAACATGATTACGCTCGTGGAAAGTTAACTAGCATATTAAATAAACTAAAATCTCCGGTTGCAATGAAGAGAACATCTAAAATCATAAGAGATACCAAAAACTTTCTCAAAAATCACCAAAACTTAATAATAACTAGAGCGGATAAAGGGTAACCACTGTAATCATGAACATAATTGATTACACGACAAAAACGAATAGGTTATTATCTGACCTAAATACATATAATGTCATCACAAGGAACCCATGTAAGAAAATACAAGACAAAGTTAACCTGTTCTTAACGAAGTGGAAAAACAATGAACTGATTGATGAACCCACTCAAAGATATTTAAAGGCGGAAAATTGTAATTTAGCTAAACTTTATGCGCTGCCCAAAATTAATAAGAAGGACTTTCCATTAAGACCTATTGTGTCCTCCATAAATTGCTCCACCCACACTTTAGCTAGATACATGTTAGAGAAATTGTCAAGCATAATAGCACCTTGCGCCTCTCACATCAAAGATAGCTTCGCATTAAAACAGTTGGTCTCTAGTATTAATATTCCAGATGATTATTCTTTGGTCTCCTTCGATGTGGTATCTTTATACACAAATGTCCCCCTTGAGTTACTAGTTTCTAGTCTACAAAAAAGAGCCTCTTTATTTGAAAACATATTTCCCATAGAAGAAATCATAGAATGTATTAAGTTCATCATGTCCTCCACATATTTCACTTTTCAGGGCACCATTTACCAACAAATTTTTGGACTCCCCTAGCTCCCATTCTGTCGGACATTGTCATGGCGGATTTGGAGGAGTGTTGCCTGAATAAGTTGGAATTTCGAATTCCGTTATATAAAAGATATGTGGATGACATTTTGTTAGCTTTACCTACAAACTTAATCGAATTCACACTCAACGTCTTCAATGAGTATAACCCTAAATTGCAATTTACAGTAGAAATAGAATCTAACTCAAAAATTCCCTTTTTACATACTCTTCTTATCCACCGAAATAATGCTATAATCACTAACTGGTACAGAAAACCCACATGGTCTGGTAGATTTATTAATTATTTTTCTCATCATCCGCTACACCAAAAGAAAGGGATAATTTATATGTTAGTGGACAGAGCTATTAAATTGTTGCATCATTCTTTTCATAAAGAAAATTTAGATATTATTAGGAAAACTATGCTTTTAAATTGTTATCCACCTCACCTAACGGAAAAATTAATTACTCACAGATATAAGTTGATCATGAAAGCACCTAGTGGAGTTAAAGAAAACACGCCGTTTGATACATCAAAATGACTAAACTTCCCGTTTGCAGAATCGATTTTCCACCAGATATACAGATTCTGTAAGGCATTTGATATCTCTTTGGTTCCAAATAATAAGCATAACATCCTGTCTCTCATTGGTTCCACTAAGGACAAAACGGAGCTATTAATGAAATCAAAGGTGGTTTGCAGAATAAATTGCAAGAATTGTGACTCTGTTTATATTGGACAAACAAAACGCTATCTTAAAAGTAGAATTTCAGAGCACAAAGGTCGACCTCAACACCAAAAACTATGGAGACGTTGATCTGGATACCGAAAACTATGGTGAGGTCAATCTAGATACTGAGAGCCTCGAAGCAATCAACCTGGACACTTTTGAAGACCAGGTTCATGTCTTTTAAGGTTTTTGTTTGCGGAATTTAATTATTTATTTTTTCTAAACCACTTTTCTCGACGTTCTGGACTAGTTTGAGTGTCCTGACATGAAAATCTTGAAACGTATGTTTTCTCGAAAATAAAGTTTCCTTTATGAGGGAGCAATAACTGATAGTAAAAGATGAATTTTTAATGAAACTAGATACTGTGAAACGGTGCAAAGTGGTAACGCGCATCGCGCCGTAATTTCCGGAAAAAAACGAAGTTCTGAAAAAGCGACTGACACTCATATATTATTTAATTTGACTGCTATACAAGAAAGATGATGTGGTTGAATAGATAAGATAACGGGATAGTACGCCGAGGGACCTCGGTTCAAGTCCCACGATAACATTTTTTTTTCTCTCTCATTTTATCGCTTTAATCTGATCAAATCACGCTATCTTTCGGATCTGATCAATCAAATATGACTAATCAACTGAATTAAACTAAAAAAATTACAAAAATTCGGAGTTTTGATCTGGAAAAAAATTTGAAAAGAATCTTGAAAAGAGTCTTGCTCCGGATCCTATACGTGATTCTTATCAAGATTCTTTTCAAGATTCTTTCCAAGATTCTTTCCAAGATTCCTTACAAGATTCGTGAAAAGATTCTTTTTTTCTACGCGGGATGACATCGTCACCGAAATAATTTCTGCAAATTTTTTTTACTTCATCCCAATATTTCAGTATTGTTTTAGTTGTGGGATCAATCATGGCTCAATCGCACAAAAGTTACACAAATTTTTAATTTTTAAAAATAAATATTTGATTTTAATCGCGCGATAACGATATAACGTAGAGAAAACACACGCATGCTCTCAGAGCCTTCCAAATTTACACAAATGTTCACTAAACTACCACGAATCCAACGAACTATCACAAGTTCAAGTGACGGCCCTTGTTTATTAACCAAAAAAATCAATAACTTAACGTCCACCGCGCGACTGGTATATAACGCACAGAAAGCACACGCATGATCTCAGACGGTCATAAATTTACACAAAAATTCTTCGAAGCACTGTAAATGTTCAGTACTAGTCAAAGTTCAAGTGACGGCCTTTGTTTATTAACAAACAAAAAAAATTACTTCCGACCGCATACACCGCGCGACAACGATATAACGTAGAGAAAGCACACGCATGCTCTCAGAGCCTTCCAAATTTACACAAATGTTCACTAAACTACCAAGAATCCAACGAACTATCAGAAGTTCAAGTGACGGCCTTTGTTTATTAACCAAAAAAATCAATAACTTAACGTCCACCGCGCGACTGGTATATAACGCAGAGAAAGCACACGCATGATCTCAGACGGTCATAAATTTACACAAATATTCTTCGGAACACTGTAAATGTTCAGTACTAGCCAAAGTTCAAGTGACGGCCTTTGTTTATTAACAAAAAAAATATCGACGCCTGACCGTGAACACAGCGTAACTACAATAAATATGCAGAAACCACACGCATGGTCCTAGAGACTTCCCGATTTACACATATGTTCATTAAACTACTATAAATTTAACGTACTAGTGGAAGTTGAAGTGACGACGTTTGTTTATTAACAAAAAAATTGAAAACGTAAAGCTCACCGCGCGACAACTATGTAACTTACACAAATAACACGCATGATTCCAGAGTCTTGTAAATTTACACAAATATTCTTTGAAATACTATAAAAGCATTGTACAATCCCAAGTTGAAGTGATCGCCTTTGTTTATCAACAAAAAAAAATATCGCCGCCTGACCGTGTACACCGCGTAATTACGATAAAATATGCAGAAACCACCCGCATGGTCCCAGAGACTTCTTGATTTACACATATGTTCATTAAACTACCATGAATTTAACGTACTAGTCCAAGTTGAAGTGACGACGTTTGTTTATTAACAAAAAAAAATTGAAATATAAAGCTCACCGCGCGACAGCTATGTAAGTTGCACAAATAACACGCACGATCCCAGAGTCTTGTAAATTTACACAAATATTGTTTGAAGTACTATAAATGCATTGTACAATCCCAAGTTAAGCTGACGACCTTTGTTTATTAGGAAAAAATATCGACGCCTGACCGTGAACACCACGTAACTATAATAAATATGCAGAAACTACACGCTTGGTCCCAGAGACTTCTCGATTTATACATAAGTTCATTAAACTACTCAATTTATACATAAGTTCATTAAACTAAACAGTCGCGCGGTGAGCATTACGTTTTCAATTTTTTTGTTAATAAACAAAGGCCATCACTTTAACTAGGACTAGTACGTTAAATTCATATTAGTTTACTGAACATATGTGTAAATCGAGAAGTCTCTGGGACCATGCGTGTGGTTTCTGCATATTTTAACGTAATTATGCGGTGTACACGGTCAAGCGGCGATAATTTTTTTTTGTTAATAAACAAAGGCCGTCACTTCAACTTGGACTAGTACGTTAAATTCATAGTAGTTTAATGAACATATGTGTAAATCGAGAAGTCTCTGGGACCATGCGTGTGGTTTCTGCATATTTTATCGTAATTACGCGGTGTACACGGTCAGGCGGCGATATTTTTTTTTGTTGATAAACAAAGGCGATCACTTCAACTTGGGATTCTACAATGCTTTTATAGTATTTCAAAGAATATTCATGTAAATTTACAAGACTCTGGAATCATGCGTGTTATTTGTGTAAGTTACATAGTTGCCGCGCGGTGAGCTTTACGTTTTCATTTTTGTTGTTAATAAACAAAGGCCGTCAGTTTAACTTGGGATTGTACAATGCATATATAGTACTTCAAAGGATATTTGTGTAAATTTACAAGTCTCTGGGATCATGCGTGTTATTAGTGTAAGTTACACAACTGTCGCGCGGTGAGCTTTTCGTTTTCAATTTTTTTGTTAATAAACAAACGTCGTGACTTCAACTTCGACTAGTACATTAAATTCATAGTAGTTTCATGAACATATGTGTAAATCGAGAACTCTCTGGGGCCATGCGTGTGGTTTTTGGACATTTCATCGTAATTACGCGGTGTACACGGTCAGGCGGCGACAATTTTTTTTGTCAATAAACAAAGGCCGTCACTTCAACTTAGACTAGTACGTTAATTTCATAGTAGTTTAATGAACATATGTGTAAATCAAGAAGTCTCTGGGACCATGCGTGTAGTTTCTGCCTATTTTATCGTAATTACGCGGTGTACACGATCAGGCGGCGATATTTTTTTTTGTTAATAAACAAACGTCACTTGAACTTCGACTAGTACGTTAAATTTATAGTAGTTTAATGAACATATGTGTAAATCGGGAAGTCTCTAGGACCATGCGTGTGGTTTCTGCATATTAATTGTAGTTACGCTGTGTTCACGGTCAGGCGTCAATATTTTTTTTGTTAATAAACAAAGGCCGTCACTTTACCTTGGGCTTGTACAATGCTTTTATAGTATTTTAAAGAATATTTATGTAAATTCACAAGACTGGGATCATGCGTGTTATTTGTGTAAGTTACATAGCTGTCGCGCGGTGAGCATTGCGTTTTCAATTTTTTTGTTAATAAACAAAGGCCGTCACTTTAACTTGGGATTGTACAATGCATTTATAGTACTTCAAAGGATATTTGTGTAAATGTACAAGACTCTGGGATCATGCGTGTTATTTGTGCAAGTTACACAGCTGTCGCGCGGTGAGCATTACGTTTTCAATTT
This sequence comes from Ephialtes manifestator, assembly GCA_963970395.1. Taxonomy (NCBI): domain Eukaryota; kingdom Metazoa; phylum Arthropoda; class Insecta; order Hymenoptera; family Ichneumonidae; genus Ephialtes; species Ephialtes manifestator. The sequence continues at coordinate 30,706,835 of OZ019974.1, read as the reverse complement.
TTTTGTTAATAAACAAAGGCCGTCACTTGAACTTGTGATATTCCGTTGGATTCGTGATAGTGTAGTGAACATTTGTGTAAATTTGGAAGGCTCTGAGAGCATGCGTGTGATTTCTCTACGTTATATCGTTGTCGCGCGGTGTATGCGGTCGGAAGTAATTTTTTTTGTTTGTTAATAAACAAAGGCCGTCACTTGAACTTTGGCTAGTACTGAACATTTACAGTGCTTCGAAGAATATTTGTGTAAATTTATGACCGTCTGAGATCATGCGTGTGGTTTCTGTACCTTATATGCCAGTCGCGCGGTGGACGTTAAGTTATTGATTTTTTTGGTTAATAAACAAAGTCCGTCACTTGAACTTGTGATAGTTCGTTGGATTCTTGGTAGTTTAGTGAACATTTGTGTAAATTTGGAAGGCTCTGAGAGCATGCGTGTGCTTTCTCTACGTTATATCGTTGTCGCGTGGTGTATGCGGTCGGAAGTAGTTTTTTTTTTTTGTTAATAAACAAAGGCCGTCACTTGAACTTTGGCTAGTACTGAACATTTACAGTGCTTCGAAGAATATTTGTGTAAATTTATGACCGTCTGAGATCATGCGTGTGCTTTCTGTGCGTTATATACCAGTCGCGCGGTGGACGTTAAGTTATTGATTTTTTTGGTTAATAAACAAAGGCCGTCACTTGAACTTGTGATAGTTCGTTGAATTCTTGGTAGTTTAGTGAACGTTTCTGTAAATTTGGAAGGCTCTGAGAGCATGCGTGTGATTTCTCTACGTTAAATCGGTGTCGCGCGGTGTATGCGGCCGGAAGTAATTTTTTTTGTTGTTAATAAACAAAGGCCGTCACTTGAACTTTGGCTAGTACTGAACATTTACAGTGCTTCGAAGAATATTTGTGTAAATTTATGACCGTCTGAGATCATGTGTGTGCTTTCTGTGCGTTATATACCAGTCGTGCGGTGGACGCTAAGTCATTGATTTTTTTGGTTAATAAACAAAGGCCGTCACTTGAACTTGTGATAGTTCGTTGGATTCTTGGTAGTTTAGTGAACATGTGTGTAAATTTGGAAGGCTCTGAGAGCATGCGTGTGATTTCTCTACGTTATATCGTTGTCGCGCGGTGTACGCGCATTGACAATAATTACTAAATACATTTTTTAACAATCAACAAATGTCGTCACTACAATGAAATATAGTCTATTCGGTTCGGCGTTGTCTGCAGAATATTTGTCTAAATTCACAAGTCTCTATCTGGTTGCATATTCGAAATATAAGCAAGATTAACCTGGCGGTACTGCTGCCGCTTGCGGGTACAGTCTCGTTCAAAACCTACGCCGGCCGGGCGGCCGCGTCCGCTAGGTTCGTCCGCTAGCTTCAGCTTCATGGCCCAATTCGAATATGGACCGTCGCAATGAATTGCCGCCGCATTTTGGCAATAGAAACTGGTGTAGAAATCGATTTCCGTATTCGCTAATCGATGTTTGCAGCATCTAATGATTTCGAAAAATATTTGCGGGAGTTCTAACTTGTCTACATTTCGAGAAATATGTATTGTCGTATAACTGTACACAACCTACTTGAAGAAAACAAAAAAATGAAACAATTCGATAAATAAAACAATAGTGCTGCAACGCAGAAGTGAGCAATGTTGATAAACTAAATAATTTGTCGAAAAACAGCAAAGAAACTACATAAATCAAAGTTTTTGCTCGAAAATATGTGAAGTAATTTATAAATCCCCGAATTAACAAATATCGTAAGATTATGTTGAGTAGAAAGTTAGGTAGTTTGTTAGTTATAGTAAAAGTCAAGCGACTTTAGTAGCGGCCAGTACGAGCAACGCGTGTTTCGTTTTTACAAGTCGTGTCAAAAACCGAATGCATAACAAAATTGAGCGGTTGTACAGATCGGTCCCGTCCCTGAAAGTGGTATAAAAAGTAAATCTGCTTTAAGAATTTTCGGCAATCTTTAAAATAGTTCGTTATTAGGAATAACTAATGGGGTTTGCAAAAACGAATAAAGAAACGGTTGCTATATTATAATTCATATAACGAATATAGAAAACGGCTTCTATTAGGCGTAACGATAACGAAATTCGATTATATTATTCATTGAAAACAACCAAAATAGTGAAACAAATGAATTATTATTTTGACAATTTGTAAGTCGATATTACAGGTGACAGTTTTTTAATGATACAATGCGAAAATCATATATATCGCCAACACTAGTAAAGTGAGACAAGAATGGCTTACGGAACGGCAAATCGGTTGAATAGACGAGGCCAATAGAAAAATGTAAGAGAAGCACCTCTCAACAACAGCAGGGGTAATAACGGAAATAAAATAAAATATTTTCTATTCACCATGGTAAATTTCCTCATCTCACGTATGTCAAACGGGTCTGAAGCCAATGCCAATAAAAATTGTTTTTATTGTGAATATCAATAAGAAAGACAAAATATTTTCTTAACGCAGCAACTTCTTCCACGAGTATCGTACGAAATTTTATTTTACAACGTGCGAATAGGAAGTTTTAAGCGCGTGAAGCGTGCGTAAACCTGCACTTCACGCACCGAGTGTAATTAATATATATTCTATGTGGTGCGACACGATTCTTTATTCCGAGATAATTCGGGAAAATTATCCCGGAGAAACGCTCAACAAATTCGACACCCTTAAATACACCAAAAATGCACTAGGGCGCCAGGCCCTTCTTTTACTGCCTGAAGGGCCAAGAGGAAGAAAACTATCAATTATTCGACGCGAATACTCTTCGCACAAGCTGCTCAATCCGATAGACTAGGTCGTGGGGGGTTAAGAGGGGGGAATCTTCAAAAATAACTGCAAAACCCACAAACCGATATAATATACTAGGATTTTATTGTGGCTCGCGCGCTGCGCGCGCTCGCAATCTCCCCCAAAAAAGTGCAATCTCCCCAAAGACCTCTAGGAAGTATAGGAAAGACTCCCGGGAAGTATGGGAAAGACCTCCAGGAAGTATGGGAAAGACCTCCAGGAAGTATGGGAAAGACCTCCAGGAAGTATGGGAAAGACTCCCGGGAAGTATGGGAAAGACCTCCAGGAAGTATGGGAAAGACCTCCAGTAAGTATGGGAAAGACCCCTGAAATTTTTCTAAGTCCCTCGATTCTTGACACGGCGGCAGCGGCGGCGGCGGCGGCGGCGGCGGCGGCGGCGGCGGCGGCGGCGGCGAGATCTTTTTATAATATAGAGATAATGTGCTCGCGTTAATTAAACAAAATAAAATGATTGGCGAGTACAGTAGGAGGCTCGGAGCCTCCAATATTCCCAAATACGGTTTTAGAAAGAAATGGTTCCCGGACGGGGAACCCGTGCTCACTGGCACAACTGATTCTATATAAACTAAAATTAGTAATAAATAAATTCAAAATAAAAAAACAAAAAGAATTACAAATTCGTCAAGAATTGGCCTGAACGCTACGCGTCACGCCGCAAAATAGTGAGAGAGTCTTCCCTCTCACTCTTACGCTACGGGACAGCTGAGGCACGTCTAGTACTTTTCCAATAATTAAATATTCCCAAAATGAAATACCATAAATACAATTTTCGGTTAAAGTTAAATTTTTCCTCTCGGTTGGCCGTAGCCAAACCGAGCAGACCCCGCGAGATATTCTCTTAGCGAGACGAAAATCGTCTCGCCTCGTGGGGGCAGAAGGCCTGAATTTCTTCCCAATAATTACCAAAAAAACTATTTGTTATGTCACGGCACCTGACAGTACAATATTAAAATGCACTGACCCACCTCTATTACGCGATGCTCCGTGTTAAGGACCGAAACAACGTCCTTCCTTCTTTTCCAATTAATTCCTATGGTCCGATATAATATTTCCAATACGGTTTCCAATATATTACAATAGTTCGTGCGCTACTGTTCGCACGCGTGTCCAGCCAACAAGTGGCGATTTTTAGCGCGTGCCGATCACGCGGCGCTAAGCTAGGGCCGGCGCGGCGCGCGGAGCGGAGGGAGTCGCATCCCTTCGCGTCCCGAGAGATGGCGATGGTCGTCTCTCCGGAGCGAGCTAGTTGTCGTGGCGGAAGTCCGGGACTCTCGCGTTGCGATCCTAGGCCGCGACTTGCTGCTGCCCTGTTGCTGGTGATCGGTGCTCTCCTTCGCCGGTGATGTACGTCATCTCGACGCATCAGAGGGGACATGTAAGACTCGAAATAAATAGGAAGTAAGCGCATTTTCTTAAATTAGCGGCCCTGGTCGGCTCAATTCGGTCGTCTCTCGGCAGACTTGCTCGAATTTTCGCGCCTCTAACGACAGCGTCGTCGTGCAGGCTTGCTGGCTGGACACTCTTCGATGCATTTTCTCTCAAGGGAGAGGGAGAGCTGCAGCGACACCGCCGTAACGCGAAATGCCGCGTTACAACTCCCCCTTCCTTAAACGCGCCCTCCCAGTGCGAGGTGGGGGGGAGGTGCTGTGCCTGCCCCTTCTTTTGTCCATCTAGCCATCTGCAGAGCCCGCTCGATCGACCAGACCAAGGCCAATAAGTCTTCCAATAAGCATTTTAACCCATCACCTTATGACCAAAAAAAAACCAAAGAATTTTCATGCCGTTCCCCTTAGTTCCCCCAGGTTACCCCTCGGGTGTAGGAGGTTTAGAGGGAAATAAACCCACAGCACTTTCGATTTTAACGTCTTTATTTGAGGGGAGAGCCCTAACTTTATTTTAGGGGAGAGCCCTAACGGGGGTCTCTCTAGTGGGGAGGGGAGCGCGGGGACAGTTTCTACCCGTCGCCCCCCCCCCACCCAAGGAAACGAAAACTATAAAATAAAAAAAAATAGACGCGAAAAGGTAAGAACGAAGATAAAAAAGTACAAAAGAAATAATGGGAAACTTAAAGAATACAAAACAAAAGAGCAAAACGAAAGAAAGAATACAATGCAAAAAGACTAAACTAAGGTCGGCCCTGGCGGAGCACGTGGGGCCCGTCCGGGCACGCCACGGTCGTCGTATTCTGCCGGCGGCAGACCCGGCAGAAATCGGGGCGGAAGGACTTGGGACACCTGTCCCAATGGTGCCCTTCCGCGAAGCAGTTGGCGCAGACGGGCGCGTCGTCGTGGAAGAGGCCCCGGCCCTTCCTGGTCTTCTGTCCGGCCGGTCTCTTTTTGGTGGAACGGTCGGCCTTGAGGGTATACCCGAGGGGGACCTCCACTGGTCCCCCCCGCTGGCGGTGCTCCACCACATACCCCGGAGTTGGAGTCGATGGGGACGGTCCGGCTTCGGGCCGGAGGCGCGCGCGTCCTCGCGGCGCCAACGTCACCGGCCAACCTGGCGGCGCAAAGGTGGCGGTCGGGGGGGCTCCTTGCCCCTCCCGTGGATGGGGCTCCTCCCGGCCTCCGGGTGGTGGCGGTGGTGCTCGTTCCTCCGGTCGCAGGCGCGCGCGCCCGCGGGACGAGATCGGGGCCGGCCAGAGCGGCGGCTCCGGAGCGGGCGCCGAGGGCTGTTTTACTTTCGGAGCGGGGACGGAATGCCCCGACCTCAGGGCGGCCACGGGGCGTCGTCCCCCGTGGGACGCGTCTTCGTCCCCCGGCGGCTGGTCTTCGGGGGCCTCCAGGGAGAGTTCCACGGCGGAGAGGTATTCCTCCTCCGTGGACTCCCCCGGTTCGGCAGAGGCCCAGGTGGTCGCGGACGAGGCCGACCTGCTCCCCTCGACGTCCTCGGCTCCATGGTGGATTCCTTTCAAGGGGAATCTCACGTGATTAGTAGTGTTCTCTGTACCGAGAGGCCTGTCCCTATCGCATTCATCCATAAATCAAACAAAACGGTACCAGGGCCTAGAGTCCCGTAACTCGGGGGAAATCCCAAATAAAATAAGAGGGGGGGGACAAAAAAAATGTGGGCGAGCCAAAAGTCCCAAAGGAACACTTCCAAAAAATTACGCAATAACCTAGCCTTAATCCTACTAGATATAAGTGGTAATCTTACGACGAACGAAATGACCTAACGGGTATATTGTCGCAAGTGGGCGACGTGATGGCGCCCCACGGCCTTGCCTGTGAGATCGACTAGCTCGACCACCACCGGAGACACGACGTTCGTCACGGTGAACGGTCCCGCGTACTTCGGAGCGAGTTTCGCGGCGACGTTCTGTGCCGCTGATGATAGAATCCTATTTTTTTTTAACACAATATCTCCGACGACATACTGGAGATCTCGCCGGCCCTTGTTGTAGTAGTGGGCCTGACGATCCGAGGCTTTACCGATGTGTTGAGTGACGAGGTCCCGGAGTTCAACAATTCGCTGCATCCGCTCAGCCCATGTCTTTCGGCTGTTCTTCGATATTTCGGCTGGGGGGTCTACCTCCCCTCGCATGAAGCTGGGAGGTCTGGGTTCCCTCCCACTATTGAGGAACATGGGACTGAGGTGGTTGAGGCTCGTGTGCGGAGCCGTGTTGTACGCGTACTGGAGCTCGTGTAGATGCTTGTCCCATTCACTGTGGTCCTTGCCCAGGTAGGAGGTGATCATTGTCTTAAACGTGCGATTCACTCTCTCCACTGGGTCGGCTTGCGCATGGTAGGGTGGCACGGTGGTCCGATAGATGCCGAACGTCTCTGCGTACTCCCTCAGGGTCTTGTTCACAAACTCGGTCCCGTTGTCGGTATGGAGCACTTCCGGAGCGCCCCATCGATAAATGATTAATTCTTCAAACGCGGTGATTATCGACTTCGCATCCGCCTTTTTCAAGGGGGCGACCTCGATGTACCGTGAGAATAAATCTTCGAAGATTAACAAGTACGCGTAGCCCGCTTTAGTACGAGGGAGAGGTCCAATGATGTCGGCGGCTACTACCGCCCATGGTTGGCTTATGGAGCGTTTGCCCATGAGGCCGGCTGGTCCTTGGTGTTCCACTTTGTGGCGCAGGCAAGTTTCGCATCGTCCCACGTAGTGCTTCACTTCGCGATACATGCCTGGCCAATAATAATGAACGGCCAGTCGGCGGTATGTGCGATCCACTCCCGGATGACCGGATGTTGGGTCATCGTGAACCTCCTTCAATACTCGTCCCTGGTCTTCTGGCGGGACTACGAGTTTCCAAGCGTTCAAATCCGGTAGGGCGGCTTCCTTGAAGATGTTGGGCCGATAGTAATATAGGTGACCTTCTGAGAAGGCCCATCCATCATACCGGCGGGGGTTCTTCCGAATAGCCTCTACCCTTTCTTCGTACCAAGTTTTCTCGAGGGTATCTTCCACGGCGCAAAGTTCTGACTGGTACGAGGTCGGTTGGTCTTCGTACATCCTTGACAAGGCGTCTGGTACCTTGTGTTCGGTGCCTTTCCGGTGGATGATGTCGCACTGCCAGGCCTGCAGTTTCATCCCCCATCGCGCCAGTCTACCCGCGGGATCCTTAAGATTCTGTAGCCAAGTAAGACTTGCGTGATCGGTAACTACCGTGAAATGGTAGCCCTCAAGATACTGTCTAAATTTTTGGATGGCCCAGACCACTGCTAGACACTCTTTTTCGGTAGGGGTGTAGCGGGTCTCTGGGCCTGTCATAGTCTGACTTGCGCATGCTATGATGCGCTCTTCTCCGTCTTGGAGCTGGTGAAGTACCGCTCCGAGTCCTCTATCGCTGGCATCGGTGTGGAGGATGAATGGCACCGAGAAATCCGGGTGCGTTAGCAGCGGAGCCGTGACCAAAGCCTTCTTGAGGGCTTCAAACGCTTCTTCCTGGGCGGAGCCCCACTCCCAAGTAGCTCTTATGCTGGTGAGTTTGTGTAGCGGGGAGGCTATCTCCGCATACTCAGGGATGAACCGTCTATACCACGAGGTCATCCCTATGAAACGGCGGAGTTGCTTCACTGTCCGCGGTCTCGGGTACTCTGGGATGGGCTTGAGCTTGTCTGGACCGGTTTGGAGTCCGTCCCGGTTGACTTTAAAGCCCAAATACCGCACTTCGCTCGCGCAGAATTCACACTTGTCGGGGTTAATCACTAACCCCGCCTCCTTGATGATGTCGAGGACTTTTCGGAGCCAATCCAAATGTTCTTCGAATGTCTCGGTTACCACGATAACATCGTCCAGATAAGCGAAGACATTCGGTTCCAATTCCGAAGTTATGAGGGAGTCCAGCAAACGCTGGAAGGTGGCGGGAGCATTGCTCAGTCCATAAGGCATCCTTGTAAACTGGAGCAAGCCCCGACCCGGTACGGTGAAGGCCGTTATCTCCTTACTGGCGGGATCCATCGGGATCTGGTGGTAGGCTTGGCTTAAGTCAATTGTCGAAATGTATCTGGCTGACCGGTGCTGATCCAAGATACCGTCCATGTATGGCAGCGGATACGCATCTTTCTTCGTGACACTGTTGACTTTTCTATAATCCAGGCAGAACCGATACCCTCCTTTGGGTTTCGGTATTAAGACCACTGGAGAGGACCATCCGCTAGTAGAGTGCTCAATGATGCCCTCCGCCAACATCCGATCGACCTCCTCTCGCATAGCTCGTTTCCGAATAGGTGTGGTGGGATAAAACCGTTGTTTGATCGGCTCGTGGCCTTCGACGTTGATTTTGTGGACTGCGAGGTTGGTAAGACCGAATTTGGCAGGTACTGGGTCGACAGTTTCCTGCAAAAACTCAGTTAGTTGTTGTTTTTGTTCGTCGGCCAAGTCTGCGATTCCCAGTAACTCGTCGCCCACCATGGTTAGGGCCGCATGGTCGTAAAAGGGGTGGCGTTCTATGCTACCCACGACGGCCCATGTCTGGCTATGCCCGTCCATTTTAAAGCCGAAAACCTTGATAAAATCCATGCCCAAAATACAAGGTTGCGGGAGCTTCTCGAATATGCGAATGGGCATCGCTCGGATGGCCCCATCCACTTTCACATCGAGGGAGACTTCCCCCGCTATTGGCTCTACCGCTCCGTTTCCCACGGTGACACGGACCCATGGCGTCGGGTTAATCGATTGGTGGAGTTGTGCGACTATTTCTAGGCCGGTTCTATCCAAGTAAGTCCGATTTGATCCACAGTCCACCAGTGCCCGGAGAGTCCGTTTCCCTACCCTGGCCGAGATGAATACTCGGTCATCCTGACCCCGGTGTTCGGGTACGTAACAAGATATCCGATCTATTTCGGTGACCAACGTTTCCGATGTGGATGACTCTCCGTGGTCCGCCCGTCCCATGGTTAGCAATTCTTCGGTGTCATACGACAGTTGCCCCAAATTATTTTGCCCAATATGTTCCGATTCATTGGCGGAGGAATCCGTGGATCGCTCGGGAGGGGCTGACGCCCCCACCACCGAGGGTCCATCCCTCGACGCCGTTTTTTCCAAATTTCCGATTTCCAAAATGTCCTCGGCGGAATCTACCAGTGGGAAGCACTCGGGAGTGGCTACCGCCCCCTCGACCGAGTTTTCCTCCCTGGACCGAGTTTTCCTCCCTGGACCGCCCCCTCGACCGGCTCCTCCGAAATTTTTAACGTATGCTGGGGGGCCAGGGTGTCTAATGTTATTCCCTGGACCACGTTTAGGGAGGTCTCTCCACCAGGAGACTCGTTTCTCACTGAAAGCGAGTCATCGTCCTTCGTCGAAGATTGTTTTTCCAAAACTACTTCACGACACCCCCCCTTCCTTACAGAAGGCCCAGGGGTCTCCAATACCGAATCTACCTCATGTACCACTGCCGGGGGCGGAACCTCCGACGATGTTGTCGGAGGGCAGCTCCCGGCCAGCGGCGGGGTATTTGGAGTAGGCGCGGGGGGCTTGGCCCCACGCTCTATCCTGGGGGCGAGGGGATCCTTTCGAATCACCCTCGCTCCCGGTTTTCCAAAGACTATGGGGGGACTCCTGATTACTTCTCCAAGGAGCCCCCCGGCCCGTTTTCCGAACAGGTGGGGCAATTAGTTACTGTGTAGCCCGGGGTGTGGCACTTAAAGCACCTCACTTGTCTAGGGTGAGGGCATGCCAACGCGCCATGTCCTTTCTGCGCGCAGTTCCAGCATTCGAGGTCCGGTCGATTCGTCATGGCCTCTTTTCGTGCTGTGTAGGTTTGCGGCGGGGTTGTTGACTTGACCTCTGGCGGGGATGTGGCTACGGGTGTTTCCGAAATTTTGCCTCCACCCGTGGGGGCAGTGCTTTTCACTTCCGGCTTCTCGGTAGCCGGGGTCTTCGAGCTTGATGGTTTGCGGGTGCGACTCTTCTTCTTGTCGTCCTTTTTTTCCTTGGGTGGCGTCTTCTCAGGCTCGCTAACAGCGCATACCCCGGTCGGTGCCGGGAAGAGATCGCGGTGTGGTCGCGGACCTTGGTCTGTGGAATCCGTTTTGGTGGGTTCCCCTCTCGCCCATTTGCCTTCGATCCGAAGGAGCGCTTTCGCGAACGAGTCATAGCAGGTGAAGTCTTCGCGGTCCAGGAAAAGGAAGTAGTCTTTTCGCAATCCCTCAAACGCCCGGTCCAATTGCTTTCTTTCCGAGATAGCTTTGGGGAGTTGATCGTATAAATTCCTCAAAGCCACGATGTAGTGGACGCCATCTTCGTCGGGTTTCTGGTCCCTGTCTCGGATGCGTTGTTCCAGCTTCCTTTGGCTGGCGTCCTCTACGAACCAAGACCGAAAATGTCGACAGAAGTCCGACCACGAGCGCCATGCGTGCTTATTCTGTCGATGCCAGCTGAGGGCTACGCCCTTCAGAACTTCGGGAAGCAGAGTGAGCCGATCCTCTCCCGCGATCTTCCTCGCATCACATTTATCTTTAAAATGGACGAGGAAGTCTTCGGTGCTCTCCTGTTTACTTCCTCCGAAGCTGATTCCCCATTTCCGAGCATGTTCGACGCTGGGAAGAGATTTCTCGGACACACTACTGTGTCCCGAGCGGTAGGAATGGCGTGAGCTCCTTCGGTGAGTGGAACGACCTGAGTCACGGGACCGTTGCCTGTCTCTCGAAGAGTCGTCGGTGTCCGAGTCCTTATGATGCCTCTGGTGCCGCCTGGGGTCTTCGCGCCGCCTGACCGATCTTCTCGATTCTCCTCGCCGCGTACTTCCACTGTCGTCGGAGCGGTAGTGGTTCCTATGAGAGGACCCCCTTCTTCGAGCTAGCGAATGTCGGCGATGTCCCCTATGGTCCGCTTCCGACTCCTCGCTGGAGCTTGACCGATGTCGGTTGTGGGGGCGCTGGCGGCGTCCATGACCCGGCCGCCGGGCACTGTGATCTCGTCCCGAGTGTCGTGGTGAGTAGCGGGGGGAACTGGCTCGATCCGAGGAGTCCGATTCGTGGCGTCGGCGGGGCCGGGTAGGCGTGCGACCGCTCGCACGACGACTCGACCTTCTATCGCTACAATCTCGTTGGTTTGGGGCGAGCCGTGTACTCGTCGCGCGTGGGGGGTAGTACTCTTCTTCCCCTCCACTGGACTCCGAGGCTCTGGGCCGCCGGCGCCTTTCCTTCTTCGTTCTGCGATCGGGCGTGGGGCTCCGTGAGCTCTCACCACTGGAGGAACTGGTCCGCTTGGTCTTCCTCCTCGTAGACTCTGGGCTTCCTGTGGACGGCAGGTGTCGCACCACCAATTGGGCGAGCTGGTGCATCACGAGGCTCAGGTCCAAGTGACCTCCGGTCGATACACTGGCTGCGGTGGCGGGCTGTACAGACTCTCCTCGAGTTACCTGGGCCGCGCCAGTTCTGCTGTGAGGTTTCGGCATCGGCGGGAGAGGGCCTCCCCTTCCCGCCGAAATATCTCTTCGTACTACCCCGGTCCTTGAGGCTGGTGGGTCCGCAAAGCTCACTTGGGTCCTCGAGCGATCGGAGGCGGTTCTCGCGGGGTGGTCGGGGACGGGGGAGTGAGTGGGCCACCTGGCCTCCCTAACTCCTCCCGGCCTTTCGGGCATTGCTCTGTCCGCCGGGCTTCCAATTGATTTCCGCAGAACGCTGGCCTCCGGTATCGGGGGTGGATTTGACCACCAGGCATTTCCAAACGGTCCCGACGCGTTGGCAGGGACTGCCGCGTGGGACGCTTGTACCTCCGGCGCGAGGGTGGTTTGTGGGGGTGTCTTCTTGGCCCCCTCGTTCGACGCTTGTCCGACGGGGGTCGATTCCCCCGCTGGAAGGGCTGCCCCCTCTCCTGGGCTCCCGGGTCCCGGCATGCTATGCTCCAGCATGGACCGAGCCGCTAAGCGCGCCTCCATCACGGCGTTCCAATTCGCTCGAACCCGATCGCACAGATCTTGTGAGGTTCCGCGGGTATTCAACCCCGCGCTCTGTAGCCACTGTTCCAGTTGTTCGCGCGTATATCCTTCTGCTCCCGAATCCATTATTTCACGCCACTCAAATACTATATTTCGGCGAAACTATGCGCAGATTCACTGATTTAAACCTAAATACTATCTCTAATTTCTCCACGAAAAACAAGTTAGGGTGTCGCAACGACGTTCCCAATTTCCAAAATCCGACCGACTTGTTGGCTTCAGGACGGATGGTGGTGGGTCTGCTCCCTCCGAATACTGGGTTGAGATACAAAATTAACAAAACAAAATAGCCGATTTTTCCTAGTACTCTTGACGACCGCTCGCCGTAGAGTTAATTGGTCTGACCACGGTGGTATAGACCTCGTACGCGCAACGATAATTATGATGGCCCGTGGACTGAAGGTCCCACGGTGACTGAACCCAGCGAGGGCTCCTCGCCCCTCCCCAAACAGACGGTGTTAAATCAAGGGATGGTACCCTAGGGTACCAAGAGGTGCGGGAGTTACGCCTTTGGACTCCCAGCGGGGTGGCAATCAAGACAACTAACAAGCAGAACAAGGAACCAATTCCAAATCGACACGGACAGTAGGACCCAGGCACGGGGTATCCTTTCAACAGAGACACTCGTGCGACGAACGCGGGGTTATCACGGGGGATATTCTCCTTCGCGGCCGGGCTCGGAAATGTTACACGAGCCGGCGCAGTCCTTGAGACGTAAGGTCCACTTCCGGTGGGGCTCTATCGGGTACCTATTTAAAGAATCGTTTATCTTTCTCTCGAAAAGGGATTCCCAAAAAGCTAACAAATCTCCCAAAAGTATTGGTTTTGGCGCCGAGTTACGGTTCCCCGAAAACAAATAATCAAATTGCAGAAAGATTAAAGTTCTCAACCGTATTAGGTCCCCCGAAATTCAGATTTTTTTTTCCACCGAAAGATGTCAATCCCAGAAACTAAATTACCACAAAAATACCGGCTCCAAAAAAAAGTTATATTTCTCCAAACAAAACAATTCCCAAAAGGTTAAATTTATCAAAGGCCACGATACGAATTCCCAAAAAATTAAGTTTCCCACACAGTATTAATCCCCAGAGTTAAAAGGTCCAAAAAGTAGCCGATCCAGAAAGTTAGCGTTCCGAAAAACAAATCTCACTCTCCAAACGTGGAAGGTCGACTAACGTAGGGTCACCCCAAGACGCATGGAGATTCTTACAACAATTCCAATTCCAACAATAGTTTCAAGATTCGAAAATAGTGTCTAGTTCCAAAAATAGTTTCAAATTTCAAAGATAGTTTAAAGTTTCACAACTAGTTTCAAATTCCAAAAACAGTTTCGTCGTCAAAAACAATGGTGATTCTTCAAAACCAATGCTCGATTTCCCCCAACGATGTTGAGGGTACCAAACCCGGGTTGGATTTTTCGAAGATAAGGTTATGTTTCGAAAGGGGGATTGTCGTTCCCAAACGAAATTCTAAGTTCCAAAAAAAATATTTTTCATCGGCCCGATTAATGTTAATTTATCAGAAATAATTCAACGCGTCGTCAATAACGTTTAATTCTCGAAAAAGGGTAAGGCTCCAAAAATGATTTTGCGTTTCAAGCATAATTTTTATTGTCCAAAATAATCTTAATCTGCAAAAACGGGTTTAGTTCTCCAAGATAAAGATAATTTTTCAACTGCTGTTAGTTTTCCACAAATAACTTGAATTTGTAAAAACCACTTTTACTTCACAAATAGTTCTCAAAAATCACTTCTAATTTCCAAAAAAAATTGTTAATCTACCAAAATCATGTCCATCTTCCAACTATTTTTAATTTCAGGACAGGATTTTAATTTATGACATTAAAGTCAATTCTCAAAAAGAAGTTTTATTTTTCCCAAAAGAATTTCAATGTTCAAAATAAATAAGTTTTATTTTAAGAGTTTTAATCTTAGAAAAACAATCAATTGTCCCATGCAGCTCTTAATTTGGCAAGATGCCTGTAATTTTCAAAAGTGATGGCTAATTCTCGAAAAATGATTTCAGTTCTAGACCCTAATTTGACTCTTCACAAATAATGTTAGTTTTCCCCCAGTCCCCTTGAATTCTCAAAACGACTTTTAAATTTCCGGTCTAATTCTCAAAAATAATTTTATGTTTTAGAATCAAGGTTAAACTCTCACAAATAATACTAAATTTCGAAAATAAGTTTTAGATTTCGACGTAATTTTACTTTTCCCACAAATAAGTTAATTGGCAAAAACAATTTTAATTTCCAAAAAAAATATCTTTACTCTTCCCGAACACCTTTTAGTCGTCGAAACTAGTTTGCACTTCCCAATCACTTTTGGATTTTCACAAGAATGATTTTCATTTTCAAGGATAATTTTTAAATTCGAAAATAATTTTTAATTTTCAAAAATAATTTCTAATTTTCAAAAATAATTTTTAATTTTCAAAAATAATTTTTAATTTCCAAATACAAGTTTTAATTTTCCCAAAAAATAATATTACTTCGCAAAAATGATTTTTAATTTTCAGAAATAATTTTTAATTTTCCAAGAATAATGTTTAAGTTTGAAAATAATTTTTAATTTCGGAAATAGTTTCTAATTTTCAAAAATAATATTAAGTTGCAAAAAGGAGTTTTCAAAAATAATTTTTACTTTTCAAAAGCAAATTTTAATTTTAAAGAATAGTTTTTAATCTTCAAAAAAAATAATTTTTATCTCCCCAAATAACTTTGAATTTTCAACAATAATTTTCATTTCCAAAAACAATTTTCAATCTGCAAAAATAATTTTTAAGTTTGAAAAATAATTATAATATCCAAAAATAATTTCAATCTTCAAAAATACTAGGGAGTTGCCAACAACCAATTTTGATTTACAAAAATCGTTTCAATTTTCCTACACGAAATTCACTATCGTTTGGTTGCGTGCGGGAGATATAATATCTCCTTCCGTATAGCGAGGCTCGTATCCCGCGTACTCTCGCACTTGGCTGGGTGCACTAGCACCCAACAGATAGCTTCTGAAATAAAATTTTATTTCGAGGAATATTTCATTCCCCGTGATAACCAAAAATGCTGTCTAAATCGTCGCCCGAGTACTCGCTGTTTGTTATTGTTCGCGTGGCCAGGCGCTCTGAGTCGCGCCAGCGGTCAGCGGCTCACGCTTGCCTCTGCTTGCGCGAGCGGCCTATGCTATAGCCGCGTCCTCGTCGCTCTCGTTACGAGCCCAGCGAATCTTAACTACACCGCTCGCACCTATGAATTACGATCTACTCTACTATCCTTCCGCGGCTATTCTCCCGATGAGACTTTCCTCTCGGGCCCCACGTTGGGCGCCAAATTGTGACACGATTCTTTATTCCGAGATAATTCGGGAAAATTATCCCGGAGAAACGCTCAACAAATTCGACACCCTTAAATACACCAAAAATGCACTAGGGCGCCAGGCCCTTCTTTTACTGCCTGAAGGGCCAAGAGGAAGAAAACTATCAATTATTCGACGCGAATACTCTTCGCACAAGCTGCTCAATCCGAGAGACTAGGTCGTGGGGGGTTAAGAGGGGGAATCTTCAAAAATAACTGCAAAACCCACAAACCGATATAATATACTAGGATTTTATTGTGGCTCGCGCGCTGCGCGCGCTCGCAATCTCCCCCAAAAAAGTGCAATCTCCCCAAAGACCTCTAGGAAGTATAGGAAAGACTCCCGGGAAGTATGGGAAAGACCTCCAGGAAGTATGGGAAAGACCTCCAGGAAGTATGGGAAAGACCTCCAGGAAGTATGGGAAAGACTCCCGGGAAGTATGGGAAAGACCTCCAGGAAGTATGGGAAAGACCTCCAGTAAGTATGGGAAAGACCCCTGAAATTTTTCTAAGTCCCTCGATTCTTGACACGGCGGCAGCGGCGGCGGCGGCGGCGGCGGCGGCGGCGGCGAGATCTTTTTATAATATAGAGATAATGTGCTCGCGTTAATTAAACAAAATAAAATGATTGGCGAGTACAGTAGGAGGCTCGGAGCCTCCAATATTCCCAAATACGGTTTTAGAAAGAAATGGTTCCCGGACGGGGAACCCGTGCTCACTGGCACAACTGATTCTATATAAACTAAAATTAGTAATAAATAAATTCAAAATAAAAAAACAAAAAGAATTACAAATTCGTCAAGAATTGGCCTGAACGCTACGCGTCACGCCGCAAAATAGTGAGAGAGTCTTCCCTCTCACTCTTACGCTACGGGACAGCTGAGGCACGTCTAGTACTTTTCCAATAATTAAATATTCCCAAAATGAAATACCATAAATACAATTTTCGGTTAAAGTTAAATTTTTCCTCTCGGTTGGCCGTAGCCAAACCGAGCAGACCCCGCGAGATATTCTCTTAGCGAGACGAAAATCGTCTCGCCTCGTGGGGGCAGAAGGCCTGAATTTCTTCCCAATAATTACCAAAAAAACTATTTGTTATGTCACGGCACCTGACAGTACAATATTAAAATGCACTGACCCACCTCTATTACGCGATGCTCCGTGTTAAGGACCGAAACAACGTCCTTCCTTCTTTTCCAATTAATTCCTATGGTCCGATATAATATTTTCAATACGGTTTCCAATATATTACAATAGTTCGTGCGCTACTGTTCGCACGCGTGTCCAGCCAACAAGTGGCGATTTTTGGCGCGTGCCGATCACGCGGCGCTAAGCTAGGGCCGGCGCGGCGCGCGGAGCGGAGGGAGTCGCATCCCTTCGCGTCCCGAGAGATGGCGATGGTCGTCTCTCCGGAGCGAGCTAGTTGTCGTGGCGGAAGTCCGGGACTCTCGCGTTGCGATCCTAGGCCGCGACTTGCTGCTGCCCTGTTGCTGGTGATCGGTGCTCTCCTTCGCCGGTGATGTACGTCATCTCGACGCATCAGAGGGGACATGTAAGACTCGAAATAAATAGGAAGTAAGCGCATTTTCTTAAATTAGCGGCCCTGGTCGGCTCAATTCGGTCGTCTCTCGGCAGACTTGCTCGAATTTTCGCGCCTCTAACGACGGCGTCGTCGTGCAGGCTTGCTGGCTGGACACTCTTCGATGCATTTTCTCTCAAGGGAGAGGGAGAGCTGCAGCGACACCGCCGTAACGCGAAATGCCGCGTTACAGTGGAAACGGCAAACAATTCAGACGAACGGAATTAAAATGACTTCAATACGAAATTGGAAAAAGACGATGGAAGGGCGTTACTTTGCATCCAACAAATTTTCTTTTACGATTCAATAGAAAACTTCGAAGAATCGAGAAAATAATTTTTTTCGACAGTGCTTACGAATGGTGACCAAATAATTAATTAACGTTTTCAAGATATTCACTTACCCGTGTCCTGAATCTCATGGAAGCAATTTCGATTAACCGCGAAGTATTTCTTTCAGTTCCCAGCAGTTTTTTTTCAGATAAACTGGAAATCCTTATCGCATGATGTTGGTGAGAGAGCATAGCTGTAACAAATTGAAGGAAAATAAATTTCAAATATATATTAAAGCGATTCAATCGTATGGTACAATCGTGTGGTTCAATCGTGTGGATAATCGGTACCCGACGTTGGCAAGATCGCGAATATAATAATCATCGGCGAAAATGACCGAAGAAAACAAATAATGAACCGTGACAATCGTCTTAACGTGCAAAGTGATACGCGCCCATTCGGAAGTTTGCGACAAAAAAAATAATATATGCGGCGCGTAATGCTCTATGTCGGGACTATAGTGGGCAGTAAAAGCTGTCTAATGTACTATAATGTACAGTGTATGAACTGCTATGGCACTCGATAACACATGGAGTGACTATAGCACGCCGGCTGACCCGAACGACCACGCGCTTCGTCGCATATGAAACAATGACTATACAGGTGCATGAGAAATATTAGAATCGAATCGACAATTTCTTTGATAAAATGTAAAGCGATTGAAAATATATCGAATGAGACGAACAAACAAAGGTCATCTACACTTAAAGTAAAGATCGCTAAACGAGAGGAAAAAAAGTAAAGAACGTAAAGGAATTTTTGGCCGATAGAGAAAAGTTAATTTGCCGGTCTTTTTCGTTGTGATGCTGAGTGTCTCGTAACACTATTTCCGAATGAGAATATCATTTACACCGTGAATTATGATGGCACACAAAGATTTTACTAAACGGAAATAGAAAAATATATCTAATAAAATAATGTATTTCACGTCATATTTGAATATACTTACGTGCCTCTCGAACAGCTTGCCTTAATAATTCTCGAACTCAAGATTTTTCGACGGTTTTCAAATCTCGCAAACGAGAAACCCTCTATATTATTTTCGCGACTTTCCAATGGATATATACGATTTTCTACACTGCCTCGTCGATCCTCTCTGCTCGGTGTATTTTCACGACTGCGGCGTGAACGGACCCGCTCAACGTCGTCGAAGGGGGGAGTGTAAGCTGCCAGCCAATGGCTGTCGATGCCGCCGGCACGGCGCGCATGGCAACAGTACAGCAACCTTGCGCGCGAGCACAGTGCGAACTCTCCCCCTTCGACACGTCACGCGAGTTCTTTCACGCCGCAGTTGAGGAAATTCACCGAACAGAGAGGATCAACGAGGCAGTGTAGAAAATCGTATATAGTGTGATGTTCCGGATTCCGGTAATTTATGTTTTGTTTCTCGAAACGCGCATGAGATGGCGCGAGGGAACGTTTCGCCCGTGGAACATTGAAGTGTTCGGCTCGGAGGCGCGGGAACGCAGGACGGGTTTGAAAATCAATATTCAGTGATTGAAGTTAAAGATGAAAGTCAAACTGTGTGTATATATATTGAATAATTAGCAAATACAAATGCAAACGTGGAAGGTCCGTTCCATACAAAAGTCGAAGTTATTCTCCCTAAATATACTCGTTAAGTTTTCGGCGAGGTCTCCGATGCGTCGTTGGATGGGGGTGGTTCATCCCTCCGTGGTGAACGCTGCCCAATCATCGGTCGTCGTTGTAGCGTCGGTTCTCCTACTCCGGGGTTGTTGTCCACTCCCGTCTCCCTGGCTGCAGCGGGGGTAGCGCGTCCGTCGGGCTCGGCGGGCCCGGCGTCGATCGGCGGATCGGCGCCGGCCGCGGCCTGTTGGTCACCACGTGTTGGCGTACCGGACCGTACGCGGGGCCTGTTTTTTGTCTACCCAAGTGGCGACTCTTCTGAGCCGGAAAAACGGGCAGAAATCACGTACGGTCTCCGCTGGTGGTACATGGCAATTGACAATAACCGGCGCGTCTTCGCGTGTTGTTCGTTGTCGGCTCAAGGATGCTGTTGATTACCCTCTTCCGGTGGTCCTCGAGTCGTGAAGAGTTTCTCGAGAATCGTAAAAAAGAAAGTCTTCCCCATGCGCTCGCTACATTCTCGTGTGACCAATTCTACCTCTAGAATATCTATAAGTTTCTATTTCTAGCATCTCAGTTTGAATTAATCAGCATTGCGCGCGGTTCGCGGGGTTCGCGGATTCGATAATCGACTGTCCTTTCGATATAGACGCAACCTTGCGTCACACCTCCCCCCTTACGCAAAAGATGTTGCCAATGTCAACAGCTTTTTCATTTGGTTTTCCTAGCTGACTCAGCCTAACACACCTATTCTTAAATTCTTTCCTGTTCGTTTAATAGTTTCGACATCTCTATCGTTATAGAGTTATCTGGCAGCGGTTCGGGGCGTATATACGCTAGTTTAGCTTGTTTGTGTGAACAATTTTCTTCTTGTTCTTGTCGATTTTTATTTCGGCGTTCAAATCATCAAACAACGCAGTGATTTTATATGGGCCGTTCCAGTGAGCGTCGAATTTGGATTGCCTGGGTTCTCGAAGGAGGTAAACGTCATCACCTACTTTGAAGTCTCGTGGGTTAAGGTACTTATCGTAATACCTTTTGCACTTTTCTTTTGCCTTTTCTAGATTCTCCGCAGCACTTGTCTGCATAGTGGTAACTGCGGTGAAGAGTTGGTCATAATATTGAGAGAAGGTGTAAGGCACCTGGATGTCTGCAAATTCTGATGGAATGCGGGCCTTTTTGCCAAAGATGAGTTCGTGCGGTGTGAATCCTGTGGATTCGTGGACTGCAGTGTTCTACGAGAACATGCAAAACCTTATGAGTTTATCCCAATCTCTTCTTCCGCAGTAGTGTTTCAGGTATTCGATGAAGGTGTGATGTGCTCGCTCCAGTGAGCCTAATGATTGCGGGTGGAAGGCAGTTGACTTGATCTGTTGGATTCTAAAGATTTGACAGAAACTTTTCATTACCTGGCTCGTGAAATTGGTACCTTGATCAGTGTGTATCGCCTTGGGGCAACCGAACCTGGAGATGAATTGCTCTGCGAGTGCGAGGGCTACTGTTATTGAATCTATAGTTGGGAGCGGTATGGCATCAGAATATTTGGTGAGATTGTCCTGGATAGTGAGCAAGTATCTATTTCCGTTTTCAGTTAACGGTAGCGGGCCAACAATATCCATCTGGATCTTATCAAAGGCTTGTTTTGGGGTGTCAGTGATGCGAAGGGGCTGTTTCGTTTTCACTCTGAAGAGTTTGTTTTTCTGACAACTGTCGCAGGTGCGAACGGCCGTAGCTACGTCGTCTCGCATTCCTGTCCAGTAAAAGTCGTCCCTAATTCGTCCGTATAACTTGGAGGTTCCTTGGTGGCCTCCTACAGCCGATTCGTGGTATTCTTTTACTATCCTGTCTTGTTCGGATTTTGATGGGAATTTTAATTCGTTAGTGCAAACGGTAATTGAATACCCTTGGTTGGAAAATGTATTTTTGAACAGAAGTTCTACATCGTCCCACGACAAATTGCTGAGATCGTTTCGATTCTTCGAAACGCTGCAGGTAGTGAGACCGAGTTGGTCAATGAGGATTTTTAAACTTTTGATGCAGAGTTCGACGTTCGAGATACTGGGCTGCTCGTTGATTGTCTCTTTAACAACCAGGAGGAAAACGTAATATTTGTCGGATGGGAACGCGATAGCCTCGCCAACTGCGCTTTCTATTTCGAGCAGTTTATCCGGCGAGATTTTGTTCCGTGCGAGCAGTTCTTTACCGATCTCGGATGATAGGCCATAGTTGGCGGGAATAAAGTGAATCAGGTGGTCTTTTCTCATGGTAAGCGGATCCTTCGTGTAGGTGAAACAGGAAGCGGATAGGATCAGTACTGTGCGTTCGTTTACTTTTTCTTTTTGATTTTTACTATATAAGGTCGCTACGGACAATCGTATCCCTTCCTTTTCGTCATTCTCACAGCCTTCAACCGCCCCCGATGATAGGGATACACGCCTATCACCGGTAAGCCTTCCATTGGCCCTGGGGGTGCCAGCAACACAATGGGAATCCAAGGAGAGGGGAATCGCAACCTCGTCCTTCTGCTGTTTGACTCGTAATGATAGGGATACACGCCTATCACCCGCCAGTCCTTCTGCTGGTCCGGTGGGGTTCCGCGACACAACAGGAATACTCCGGTCTGGGGGAGGGAAACTGCAACTCCCGCCAGCAGGATACGACGGTCCGGGTTCTATCCCTGAACTCCCCTGAAGCGGCGGTACGCACCTACATATCGGTGTTACGCAGTCGCCGTTCAACCAACAGGGGAGCGCCCTCCCGTATTGAGTTTGACCTCGTGACACGGGAGGCGTCTCGTCCTCGTTCGCCGTCTCGTAAGCGTCGCTGTCACTGTCAGTGTCTGAGTTTACTGGTGTCATTTCGTGATCAACTACCATACAAGAGTTAAATCCGTCACCGACCTTTTCGATTGACTCTATTTCTCTGACCATTTCGCCCCAAGCGAGGAAGCAATTACTCACCAAATTTTCACATTCAAAATCGTTTGACTCGGGATCTTCGCTCACTTCGAAATCTACAACCCGTGTTTTGCCTGCGCAGACGAGCACTTGTTCCAGGTTTCTCGAGCTTGATCCCTCTTTTCTAGCCTTCTTCTGTCGGGGATCGTTGGGAACGGGATTGCGCGAAAGCGCGTCAGCGTTGGAATTGATTCTACCAGGTTTGTAGATAATGTCGTAATCGTACTCATTCAGTTTAATTTTCCACCTCATTAACTTTGAAGCAGGATCTTTGGTGTTGTGTAGCCAAAGCAGGGGCCGATGATCGGTGACCAAGGTGAATTTATGGCCGTAGAGATAGGGTCGGAAGTGGGCTACGGCAAATATAATAGCCAGTAGTTCCTGTTCTGTCGTTGAGTAATTGATCTCCGCGTCATGCAGAGTCCTAGATGCATAGGAGATGGGTAGGTCTCTGCCAATGGCGCCTTGGCTGAGGACAGCCCCGAGAGCGTATTTCGAAGCGTCAGTGGTAACGACAAATGGTCTGCTGAAGTCTGGGTATTGTAGGAGGGGCTCAGAGCAAATCATGTCTCGCAGCGTTTCGAATGCGGTTTGCGCGGAGCTATTCCAGGAAAATGCGATGTCCTTTTTCAGGAGTAGCGTCATTGGTTTCGAGATTTTTGCGAAGTCCTTAATAAAGCGTCGATAGTACCCTATTAACCCTAAGAATTGCTTTACGTTTTTCCTTGTTTTGGGTACGGGGAACTCTTTAACGGCTTTTATTTTCTGCGGGTCGGGTTTCACGCCCTTGCTGGTTATAATGTGCCCCAGGTAGCAAATTTCGCGTCGAAGGAACTTGCATTTATCTGGCTGTAGTGCGAGGCCTGCAGTCTGCAATCGACCTAACAAAACCTTCAGTTTTCGTTCGTGCTCCTCTAGAGAACCTGCGTAGATGACTATGTCATCCATATACACAAACAGCTCGACTCCTTGAAGGCCTGAGAGTATCCTGTCCATGAGTCGTTGGAACGTCGAAGGGGCGTTCTTTAGACCGAAGGGCATACGGTTGAACTCATAGTGCCCGTACAAGGTGGAAAATGCCGTCTTTTGTTTCGACGCAGGGTCCATTGGCACCTGGTGAAATCCGGAGGCTAAGTCGAGAGTACTGAAGTACTTGGCGCCGCCGAGTTGGTCGAGGATATCGGTTATGTTTGGCAACGGGTATGCGTCGCTGACGGTTTTTTCGTTGAGAGATAGTCTTTCACCATCCGCCAGCGAGGCTTGCCCGATGAATCCGACTTTTTCGGGACAATCCACACAGGTGAGTTGTAGGGCGAGTCGGAGGGCTGAATTATATTGTTCTCGAGGAGCGCGTCTACCTGGTTTTGTATCTCCTGTTTGTGGATTTGCGGGTACCTGTACTGTTTCGTGTTAATGGGGGTTTCGTCGGTCGTCACGATTTTGTGTGTTAAGACATTCGTGGAGCCTAGTTTGTCGCCGGATAGACTAAATTGGAAGGGGTACTCGATGATACTTCTCATTACGCTGGCCTTTTCTTCCTCATTTAATTCGTTTAGCTTGAGAAGCGCTGATAATTTCAGGAGTCGCTCGGCGGCCGATTTATTTTCGTCTACGCCAGGGTTACCCAGACGAGCTGAACGAGCTAGTGGGGGTCTCGCTTCGAAATCCTCTAATTGAACGGGGGGAACGGTGATGTTCACGTGTTCGGTCGTGCTGTTAATGGCGAATATTTTTACGACCCCATCCCTTTGCGTAGCGAGTACTTCACCCAAGTATATACCTGGCCCGGAATTTATCCTCTTTATGTATCCTTCGCGCTGATTAATATTTTTCACCGGAATACTAATCAGTTTTTTAGATCGAGGGGGTAGATCGAAGGACGGGTGGTTGCAAAACCGGTATCTCTCGCCGCGGAGAATTAATTCGCCGGGTAACTTTTCGCGGAAGGCGAGCAGTGCCTCTTGTTTCGTTAAGAAAGCCATACCCAAAATGCCGGATTGTTTGATCGGGAAGTTATTATCGACAACTTGGAATTTTATCTCGACACCGCGCAAGTTAGTCGTGACTTCTCCGTACGTGCGAACCAAGCCTGAGCCAATTCCGCTGAGATGATACGTTTTCTGAGTGCGGACGTTTAGTTCGGGGAGGACCGCGTTTTCTTTAATCAGATTTAATTGTGAGCCCGTGTCAACCAAAAAATAATCTTGTCCGATATTAAAGGCGGAGGGCTCCTCAAAAATGATTACCGGCAGTTGAGTTATTGTTTCTTCGTCGAGGTCGTAGGCGATTCGATAGGCTCCGCACGCGCTCTGATCATTGCACCCCCTGTCGCGCTGATCCGTGAAGTGTTGTTGTAGTTTAAAGCCTGGTCAGTCGGGGCGTTCTGTCGGTACATAGAGTTCGGTCGCGCGTATTGGTGTTCTCTACCACGAGGCGCGTCGCGATCCGGGCCCCACAATCGCCTACGTTTGTTACCGTAATCGCCCCGGGGTCGGTTTGCCTGGGTTCCGTTCTCCTGGCAATTTCTTTTTATGTGGCCAGGTTTTCCGCAGCCAAAACAAAGAAATGCCGCCGAGTCGGTCCTTCGTGCGTCCGCGTGGTTTGTCTGGAGTACGCGAGCGGTTTGAGGGTTTCCGCGGAAACTATTGTTTTTTGGGATCGATGAGTCGGATTGATTTTCGTCTCGGTTAATTATCCGCGACCGGAGCTTGTAGTGCTCTTCCTCGCTTACGGCGAGGTCGATGGCGTCGCGCAGATCCCGCGGATTTTTCTGCCTAACTTGGGCTTCGATCGTGCTGTCGAGACCCGTAATGAAACAATTTCGCGCGTTGTCCCTGGCCCTAATCTTGATGATGCTTTTGGTTTCCGGTGAGCATTCACGGTCTATGGCTTCTAAAACCTCGTCCAAGAGTTCGCTTGTTCGGATCCCGTACTGAATAGCGGACTCTTCTTTCAGTTGGTGGATGTTAGAAAGGGATGTTTGGAGGGCGTCGAGTCTGTTTCTAGGGATGAAAACCCTTTCCAGATCGCCCAGGAGTTCGTCTACATCGTAACTGTCTCTACGTCGGCGCAGATAGCCTTTAGCAAAAGTCGAAGTTATTCTCCCTAAATATACTCGTTAAGTTTTCGGCGAGGTCTCCGATGCGTCGTTGGATGGGGGTGGTTCATCCCTCCGTGGTGAACGCTGCCCAATCATCGGTCGTCGTTGTAGCGTCGGTTCTCCTACTCCGGGGTTGTTGTCCACTCCCGTCTCCCTGGCTGCAGCGGGGGTAGCGCGTCCGTCGGGCTCGGCGGGCCCGGCGTCGATCGGCGGATCGGCGCCGGCCGCGGCCTGTTGGTCACCAC
This sequence comes from Ephialtes manifestator, assembly GCA_963970395.1. NCBI lineage: Eukaryota > Metazoa > Arthropoda > Insecta > Hymenoptera > Ichneumonidae > Ephialtes > Ephialtes manifestator. The sequence goes on along the minus strand of OZ019974.1, from coordinate 30,681,466 downwards.
GTGTTGGCGTACCGGACCGTACGCGGGGCCTGTTTTTTGTCTACCCAAGTGGCGACTCTTCTGAGCCGGAAAAACGGGCAGAAATCACGTACGGTCTCCGCTGGTGGTACATGGCAATTGACAATAACCGGCGCGTCTTCGCGTGTTGTTCGTTGTCGGCTCAAGGATGCTGTTGATTACCCTCTTCCGGTGGTCCTCGAGTCGTGAAGAGTTTCTCGAGAATCGTAAAAAAGAAAGTCTTCCCCATGCGCTCGCTACATTCTCGTGTGACCAATTCTACCTCTAGAATATCTATAAGTTTCTATTTCTAGCATCTCAGTTTGAATTAATCAGCATTGCGCGCGGTTCGCGGGGTTCGCGGATTCGATAATCGACTGTCCTTTCGATATAGACGCAACCTTGCGTCACAATAGCCATTGGAAAGTCGCTAGAATCATTCAGAGTGTCTCCCGCATCTGAAATTTTGAGTTCGAGAATTATTAAGGCAAACTGTTTAAGAGTAAGTAATAACGTAAGTATGTTCAAATATTACGTGAAATACATTATTTTATTAGATTTATTTTTCTAATTCCGTTTAGTAAAATCTTTGTGTGCCATCATAATTCACGGTGTAAATGATATTCTTATTCGGAAACAGTGTTGCGAGACACTCAGCAGTACAACAAAACAGATCGGCAAATTAACTTTTCTCCATCGGCGAAAAATTCCTTTACGTTCTTTACGTTTTTTCCTCTCGTTTAGCGATCTTTAATTTAAGTGTAGATGATCTTTTTTTGCTCGTCTCATCCGATATATTTTCAATCGCTTTACATTTGATCAAACGAATCCTCGATTCGATTGTAATATTTCTCATGTGCCGACATCGTAATTTTTTCGCATGCGACGAATCGCGGGGCCGTTCAGGTTAGCCGGCAAACTAATTTTTCTCGATCGGCAAAAAATGCCCTTACGTTATTTACGTTTTTTTTCTCTCTCTTTCAGCGGTCATTAATTAAACTGTCGATAAAATTTTTTTTTCGTCTCATCCGACATCTTTTCATTCGTTTTACATTTGATCAAACGAATTGTCCATTCCATTCTAATATTTCGCATGCGCCGGCGTCGTCTTTGTTTCGCATGCGACGAAGCGCATGGCCGTTCGGGTCAGCCGGCCTCCTATAGTCACTCCACGTGTTTGTTGAGTACCATAGCAGTTCGTACATTGTTCATTATAGTGCATTAGACAGCTTGTAATGTCCATTATATCTTCGGCATGACGCGCCGGTAGAATATATTTTTTTGTCGTAAACTTACGAATGGGCGCGCATTTCTTTGCACGTCAAGACGTATATCATATACTGTTCATATATTTGTTTGATTCGGTCATTTTCCGCCGACGATTGTTATATTCGCGAACTTGCCAACGACGGGTATGACTATTGCCGTGCGATTCTATCGCTTTAATATTTCTGTGCCATACCCGTGCACGAAGAGCGATTTCGCGCACGCTCCGCTTCGCGTCCCGTGTGCGAAATCGCACTTCGCACACTGGTAGCATAAAATTTTGTTCGGAACTCGTACGAGAAACTTTTTCTCAACTCGCCTTCGGCTCGTGCTGCAATCACACTCGTTGAGACAAAGTTTCGTCGCACTCGTATCGAAAACTACTAATTTGAAATTTATTTTCCTTTAATTTGTTGCAGCAACGCATGCAAATTCTCATCACCGAGGACCGTTGGCTCTCTCACTGACGTCATGCTATAAGGATTTCCATTTTAGCTAGAAAATTTTTTGGGATTGCAAAGAAATACGTCGCGGCAAATCGAAACTGCTTCCATGTGATTCAGGACACGGGTAAGTGAAGCTCTTGTAACGTTTATCCATTATTTGTTCATTATTTGTGCACTGTCGAAAAATCTTATTTTCTCGTTTTCTTCCAAGTTTTCTATTGAATGGTAAAAAAATAGTTGAATAAAAAGTTCTCCCCTTCCGCCGTCTTTTGCCAATTTCGTATTAAAATCATTTTAATTTCGTTCGTCTTAATTGTTTGCCGGTTCCACATAGAAATATATATTTGTATGTATGCTAATATTATCAGCATTTTCACAAGTTTAAACATGATATTTTCCCGTTATCGACATCCATAAAATTGTCGCATTGTCGTTCACAACTTTGATCGTATTAATCGAAAAAAAATTCACTTTTGTCCAGTCCCATTCGCTTGTGCCCGATTTCATAAATTTATTTCCAATTTTTGTGGCCGATAGCTTGCACTCACCCTTTCGAGGACGTCGCGCGGGTACCTTCACGCCGCAGTCTCGCAAATACACCGAGCAGAGGGAATCGACGAGGCAGAGTAGAAAATCGTTTATACCCATTGGAATGTCGCGAAAATAATACAGAGGATTTCTCGTTTGGGAGATTTGAAAACCGTCAACGAATGTTGTGTTCGAGAATTATTAAGGTCACTTGTTCAAGAGACATGTAAGTATATTCAAATATGAAGTGAAATGTATTATTTTATTCCATATATTTTTCAATTTTCGCTTTGTATAACCGGTGTGCCATCCACGGTGCAAACATTCGGAAACGGTGTTGCGAGTCCCTCAGCAGCAGAGGAAAACAGATCGACAAATTAACGTTTCTCCATCGGCCAAAAATTCCTTTACGTACTTTACGTTTTTTTCTCTCTTGTTTAGCGGTCATTAATTAAACTGTAGATGCAACCTTTTTTTTCGTTTCATCCAACATATTTTCAATCACTTTACATTTGATCAAAGAAATTGTCGATTCGATTCTAATATTTCTCATGCACCTGTATCGTCATTGTTTCATATGCGACGAAACGCGTGGTCGTTCGGAGCAGCCGGCATGCTATAGTCACTCCACGTGTTGTCGAGTGTCATAGCAGTTCATACACATTACAGTACATTAGTGAAGTGCAGGTTTACGCACGCTTCACGCGCGTAAAACTTCCTATTCGCACGTTGTAAAATAAAATTTCGTACGATACTCGTGCGAAAAACGTTCTCTTAATTCGTGTCAGTTAAGAAGTCGCTGCAGTCGCTGCGTTAAGAAAATGTCTTTTCTTTCTTATTGATATTCACAATAGAAACAATTTTTATTGGCATTGGCTTCAGGTACGTTTAACATACGTGAGATGAGGAAATTTACCACGTTAAATAGAAAATATTTTATTTTATTTCCATTATTACCCCTCGTGTTGTGAAGTGGTGTTTCTCTTATATTTTTCTATTGGCCTCGTCTATTCAACCGATTTGCCGTACCTTAAGACATTCTTGTCTCACTTTACTAGTGTTGGCAATATATATGATTTTCGCATTGTATCATAAAAAAACTGTCACCTGTAATATCGACTTACAAATAGTCAAAATAACAATTCATTTGTGTCACTATTTTGGTTGTTTTCAATGAATAATATAAACGAATTTCGTTATGGGATATTTTTATAGCGCCAAATAGAAGCCGGTTTCTCTATTCGTTATGCGAATTATAATATAGCAACCGTTTCTTTATTCGTTTTTGCAAATCCCATTAGGTATTCCGAATGACGAACTATTTTAAACATTGCCGAAAATTGTTAAAGCAGATTTACTTTTTATACCACTAGAAAATCTATGCGCGCTGCGCGCGCGATCTGAACGCGCTTGGGGCTGCTTTTATATGAAGTTCTTAATGGCATTCTCTGCCAATTCAGCTACTTTTTTTTTCGACCATCTCAGATCTGCCCCATAAGTGGTCATATTATGGTACCACCCAAAAGCACTCTATGTGAATTTTTTCAGATTTTATAATTCAATATTTAAAAAAACGCGGTTTTGTTTTCAAGTGAACATTTCTCAGAAACTTGAAGTTACTGAGAAAGATGTCTCTACATAAAAGTTGTAGTTTTGTGTTAGCTTTTGAATAAAACATTAAAAATAATTTTTACGTGCTGGTAACACTGATTTTGCATCTAAAAACAGGGTAATTATTTTAAAAAATGAAAAACAGATTTTTTTTCTGGCTGAGAAAATTACAGAGTATTTCTGCATGACTGTCAGTATCGCAAACAAAATCACCAGAGTGGTACGGATCAAAGTTCTAGGGTTAAAAAAATGGAATAACACTACACCGTACGAACTTAACCTCATTTTACCCGTTTGATGTTATCCTTGTTTTAATTAGATAAATAAACATGTTGTGAATTCGCTTTTTCTATTTCGTTATTCCGTTATTTCGTTATTATTAGAGCGTTTCCGAAAGTAAATGTGATAACGTATATTTTTTTAAATAATTCAACATTCCATAAAATCAAAAATTTCATACCGTTCGTCACTAAATTATACATATGTAATGGCTGAATATTGTTTCATTTACATACAAAATTTCAGCTCGCTATCTCAAGTTTTGCAAAAGTTACAATAGAGCGATGTAAATTTTTCGAAAAATTCAAAATTTCATAAAATCTGAACCACTTTACCGATTCGAGCTAAATTCAATACCAAACAACATTGAGTGCACCTGTTCTTATACTATTAGCAAAATAGACTAAATTCTACGAAAGTTAGAGCGCCCACGCCCTTTTTTCAAAAAATTTAAAACGGCATAAAATCGAAATTTGTAGTTTTTTATGTATTTTTAAGTAAACAAGTAGCAAAATCACTTGGAAGAATTTTTAGTATCTGCTTTAGATTGTCCCCATTCTCGCATCAGATGGGCCGTGCAATACAAACCAGTGGCTTGTTGCATTCTAGTCATAAGTTCTCTATTTTCATTTTTAATTCTATCGACATCTTCTTTCTTGTCGACGAGAGGAGGTTCATAATTTAACGCTGAATCCCAGCAGTCGACGTAACCCTTTTTAAGGATCAAAAACTTGATGACAATTATGTAATTTTTTGCTAGGAACGAGGTGAGAACTTACACCGATACGATGAATCGTATTGAGTCTTTTCATTAGCTCCAAATTTCTATCAATATCCATAATTGCTCGAGCGTCCGCTGCTACTATCCGAGGTTTGTAGTACACATCAATCTCAAATTTCGGAGGTTTATTGTCGACCCTCGGTTCAACCTTTTTAAGCTCCTTGTTATACATTGTTTGGTCTCTTGACGTTGAGAAAATCACGTTGATGTTACCTTAGACATGAAAGACTTTTCAGATGTTGTTTTCATCTAAACGAACCTTGGTTGTTGATCGACTTCATAATTCTTGTCAATGATTTGATTTAAAATGCTACCAGAGCTGTACACAATTCAAGAGTCAGCGTTTTGAGCAATGAGGTTAAATTCAAACCTTCAAACCTTGCACGCCTCAGAACTGTCAAAATAGAATAACACGACTGAAGCTACTCATCGGTTAGCACGAGTTTCAGCTAACCCGGTCTCCATCTGATCTCGCACCAATTTGGACCAATTACAACGCGAATAACACGATGACAATGGACCAACTCGCAATTCGATAAAATCTCGCAACATACTTTTTAGGGAAGGACTTTCAGGGACGGGACCTACTCGGCCAACCGCTCAATTTTTGTATGCGTCCGGTTTTTGACACGTCTTGTAAAAACGAAACACGCGTTGCTCGTAATGAATCTTAAAATAAAGTTATTAGAATGGTCTTTTCAATATTCTTTCGCATTTTCGCATGATTTTCATAATCATGTACTTCATGTACGGTCCCCAATTGGTTGACTAATTGGCAAAAAATGGTTTCGAAAACAATCGTTCAAGAACTATTTTTTCGAGAGTTGTACTTTTTCTTGATTCCTGTTGATTAATAAGAAATTCGAAGATAACTACCGTGTGATAGCACGATCTTGGCACAATTGACGTGACGGGATTCAGTAGGAGAGCGATTTAAATCTCTCTTTGGATGCAAAATTATTTGAATACAAGATTGAATGTAATCACTTTTATTTAAACGGAGAACTATGAAAAAAATATATCGTCATATAAATTTGACTTTGGTAAATAAACTTAAAAAAAAAAACAAGCAACCCTCGAGTACTATAATAATATAAGAAACAAAAAAACTAACTTCGTATCTAGATGCTATCGCGTCTCCTGGTAATTGAAAAGGTCTACTACGAATACAGTTTACGTTACCGTCATATTATTTGTCACATTTCATGGAGGTCTTGCGATATTTCGGAAAAATGGAGAGTCCATCCCGCGAAATTTTTTTAAAAGAAATGTCCCCTTGAAAGGTTTTCTGTAATTTTTTGAAAGTATCATCCGTAGCATGACATTAATTGTGTCGACCAATTTCATGATAAATGTTCGCCTTTCCGTAACTCTTTGAATACACATATGAAAGTTGTCATTTCTTAATTCTAGTTGAAGTGTGAATTAACGTTTTTATTTGAAAAGTGACTTGGTTTTTTCACTTAATTTTTTTTAAACAATATTTGGCCGAAAACGCGTTTTTGTGCGGTCGTTATGAAACTTTGCTAGTTTGTAGACAAACGCAAACTACTTGCAGTGTTTAAAGATCTTTTGAACCTGTTTTGTTTGATATATGCTCAAAGTTGCGTAGAGTATTGGGTATACAGATAAGAAAACGGGTCGACAACAACAGAACGTAGCGGTTTCCCCGGAAATTTCTGTTCGATTCGAATAAAAAAACTGCCCCCAGAACGACGAGCATACTTACGACAGATTATAACCAAATTTCCAATTGATTAACGGTTTAGTTACTGATATTAATGCAATGAACAAAACATTTTCGGCATTTATTTTTTACTAACTACTTGCTCTGTCCGCTTTTCTCTCTCAGACACTAACCCGTGAACCCTGACCTCTGAATGCCTTCAAAGGAATCCCTACCCCGTTCACCGCGCGCATATTTGAGCCAAATATCGTTAAGACACTTTAAACATAAATAATACTTATTATCGTTAAGATACTTTTTAATAATACTTATGTTACGTCAAACCATGCGATTTTTTGATCAACCGATGATTTACACGCTTTGTGTGCGATTCAGCTTCAGGATTCCCGTGCTCTGGTCAAGAAGAATAAATTCTCCCTATTTACCACACCTGCCGGTCGACACTGAATACGCAAGCTCCTTTCCGAGTCTAACCTTGCGGAAAATTACTCAGGACAGAGTTAAGAATGCTGTCCTAGCGCGAGAGAGAGAGAAAAATTAGGGGGAAAGGAGGGGTTTGATGGCTCTTTATAATTGAAAGAGGGACAAAAACGAATTTCATCAAAAGGGGAATTGTACTTAAGAAAAATAGTGGTTAAACACTGATTTAAAATATTTTACGTGTATAAAGAAAAAGTATCGTACTTACTGCGTTTTAAATGTTTTCCGTACTTGAAATGTTCTTCCAAGTTTCAATCGAAACGATTAATATCCCATATGTAATAAATCGAAAATAAGATTCTCGATTGTCCGTAATATAAAGCTCCTCCGAATTCCAATCGGAAATAATGAAAATCCACAATGTTGTAGATAGAAGATTAGCGTCTGCGTGGAACTTGTTACAGAATAAGATTCCAGATGTAATAAATCGAAAATAAGATTCTCGATTGTCCGTAATATGAAGCTCGTCCGAATTCCAATCGGAAATAATGAAAATCCAAAATGTTGTAGATAGAAGATTAGCTTCTGCGTGGAACTTCTGGTGGAGGGTAAGATGGTGGTTAATACGTTGAAATAATTATCACACAAGTTCTCGTCGGAATACGGGTTCCTGATGTTTATTCAAAAATAAAGTTTAATCAACTGAAATCAGGTGATTCAAAACCGCGTAAACTTTCAATATAATTGCGTTCAATACCCCCTTACAGGGAAAATTAAAAGTAATAATCGCAACGTTTAATTAAATGTAAATTCTGTTATTCTATAAAAATTGTAATTATCGGGTTTTAAAATTGTTCTTCAAATAAAATGTCAATATGTTGCAGAATAAGCTTCAAATGTCGGACGAATTCTCAAATAAATTGTTAATTCCGAATAAACTGTTCAGGCAAAGAACTGACTCGAAGGCCACGCCCGTATCCTGAATTTAATTCGTTGAACAATGAAAGATTTATTAACTCCACTGAGAAACACTGAATCTCTATTTAGTTCGACAAAAATACGTTTATTTAAACTGAGAATTTAAATTTTGAAAAATGGAAAGTCAATACGTTACAGAATAAGATTCCAGATGTCGGACGAATTCTCAAATAAATTGTTAATTCCGAATTAAACTGTTCAGACGAAGGACTGACTCGAAAGCCACGCCCGTATCCTGAATTTAATTCGTTAAACAAGGAACGCTGAATCACTATTCGGTTCGACAAAAATATGTTTCTTTAAAACGAGAATTTAAATTTCGAATTTAAAGTCTTTTGTCAACTGATTCTGCAAGATATACTTCCGTCGTTACTTTTTCTTTATACGCGGTGCTTCTAATTCTACTCAATTCGGTGGCTAATTGCCTGTCGTACGCCCGCAAAAAGTTCGCTAAAAATTCACTCCGCTCCGGCAAAATCGCCGCCTTTTATAGGAGTGACCACCCCCCCTTTCTTTCGCTCACTCCTTCTTTTTAGGTATTAGACTAAATCTCCTTATAAGGATTGCAAGAGTGGATCGCGCGATGATGCTTTATATTTGGGGGCGGAGAATAAATGGCATGATTTTTCGGTCGCTATCCGCGGTGTTCATTATTTCGCCTAGCGACCGAGCTCCCGTTCGTACACCCGTACTTCCAAGAAGATGTCGTCTCAAGGCCGTTACCTCCTACTTCGATTACTTGGTCAGCAACTAGCATCTTCGTGAACTCCTTAATTCTAACTCGCTCTTTGCATCGCCGAAGCTACCGTTTCCTGGAATTCTTAATATAGATATCTGGAGTCTCGAGCGTCTCTATTCCAACCAATGAATTGAACAGCCTGTTGCTGATATAAAACACGATTAGGTTACCAATATCCCTGCAGCTTAGTACTTTACATGAAAATATTCGTTACGTTTATTACGTATCGCGTTAATCAACTACCTTATTTTTATAATGTATTATGTATGTATTACGACAAAATAACTCAATACGAGGTTTTCGTTAGTATAATTCAATACGACGTTTCTGATCATGATCCCAATATAATTATTGGAAGTGATTTTGAATTAATAATGGTAATAATTCTTGTTGTTATTTTGTCGTAATTATGTGTTATTATTTATAGTTACAAATCATTATAGTTTTGTAGAATAACTTTTGTTAATATAATTTTCCTAAGTCTTTAACGTGGTGACCTAAATCCGCATCACGCCTTTATAATATTCGGTCTCGTGATTTACAAATTCCAACGTTTAATTACCTCGTTTCTGCATAATTAACTTTTATTATTTCGTTATAAATTGTGACGTATTTTTCGTGAGCATAATCGGTAACAAATAAAATCAAATTTTATTCGGTAACTACATCACGATACTGTCACCTTCGGCCGTCCACTCTCGTTCGCGCATCCGCAAACCCGGTGGGCGCCAGTTAATTTTTGTTTCACCGGTATTAACTAACCGGTATGCCCGAGGAATCGAGTGGATCAGGCTCGACTCCAACCAGATCGAAAGTTCGGAGCAAAAACTCACGATCGAGAACAAAATCAAAGAAGACGGTAGCTTAGTTAATTTTTGAGGTCGCGTAAAATTAACAAACGCAACTGGATGCGCTAGCGAGAACGAACGGTTGCGGAAATGCACGGCCGCTCAGACTGCTAGGTTGTGGTAGAGAGGGTCGAGGTATGACCCAGTAAATAGCTTTCTTGGAACGAGATCTTTAATCGAAAATATTCGATTAAATTAATTAAAATGCGAGAACAACTCACCCAAAATTATTGCTGCTAATTCCGGGGAACGATAACAAAATCCCAGAGGAATCACGGGAACCGTGAGTGCACTGGCTGCACTACACGATGAGCGAGAACAATCAATTGATTTTATTAAATAAAATCACCCGAGAATAATCACTCCGAGCGCACGCGAATACGCGATACACTATACGGAGCGCGAGAACTACGCGAAAGACGCGCGCGCGAATGACAGAAAAACCGTCAACACGGGAGCGCTTAATTAGACCCGAGGCACCTCGGCGGTGTCCCGAGCCAGACTGCTTGTCTCCAGCAATCATCGAAATCTCGTCATAATAATTACGAATCCCTCCCAAAATCCCTTACTCGAGAACTACTGCCCTCTCCCTCGAATCACCTCGTAACTATAACGGGAACGCAAATCATGCCGGTAACATTTTCGAAATCTATACGATCGCCTCCCTTAATGCTTCGCGCGAGAACGGGCCTAATCAGCACACTTATGCACTACACTGCAACAGGATGCTCCATCCTTTGCAAAAAACCAACAAACTCCACCCGTTCTCTAGCGCAATACATTATCTCGATAGGGCGCCGGATTTACACCGGTCTACAACTAATCGCAAGACTCGTTCGGGGACTCTTGTCTGCCGGGCTGCTCGTTTCTTTGAGCTCTCATCCTCGCGACAGATTTGAGTGCACCGAACTACCAACTTTACAACAACAATAACAAAACATAAGAATTAGAATTCTTAGCTAACCGAGAACGTAAATTCGAGGGAAAGCAGCTCGAAAACACTGAAAAATAGCAAGTAACGATAACACGAGCCCTTGTGATCGTGATTTCCAAAAAATCACGTCACAAAATGTATTTCTTGTCAAATTTTACTTAGCATATATTTCGTGTTTTTAATCCTTTTTCATGATGTCAAAATATTTCTCTCTCTCTAGTGTTTCTTTGGTTTGTATTTTCTTCCGAGTCTCGATTTATAACAGCATTAATGAAAGGAACGGAACCTGCGATCTTTAATAATTTGATTTAGACATCTACGTGACATCAGCATTTATTGGAATTTCGTTTCGATCTCGATACAAGGTCGCAAGTATTTCCCACAATGGATCGTTGATCCCTAACGGCAGTCGGTAATTTCTCTTGATTAGTAATGAGAAACCGTTCTTTAATTTTAAGAGGGCGTGGAGGAAGATTTCTTAAAGCAACATAGTTACTCCAGGGGTACCCATTTGAGTGGGGAATCTGTCCTGCCAACTCCGGGGCCCCTCTTTATCTAGCCGGTAAGACAGTATTTATGCCTGTCCGTTGTAACGGATTCTGATACGCGATCCGCGAGCGCGCCGCACGCGCAGCACCCCCGCGAGACCGGGCGCGTAAATTCAAATCGAAAAAGCAGAGAGAGCGAGAGACAAATATAGTGGCTTGGGCGAGCTGACTACTGATAAAGTATAAAACATGATTAATTGTAAATGCGGCATTATGAACATTATTTGTAATATATAAATATTATTAGATGTACGAATATACCAGTATTTTCCCACGTACGCCAAGCGGAAATGCCGCGCTGCGAAGAAACGTGCTAGACATAAAAGAATCTGCCTACGCTCCTTGTACAACAATAAAGAAACGCACTAGAGTCTGCTTTCCTAAGTCGAGTCGTGACGATTCAAGTGTCCTTCATATGGGCCCAGAATGTGAATCCCTTAAAAGAGCGTCTTTGCTAGACGCACAGATAGTAAAATGTAAATTGTAGAAAGTCGAGACATCCTTAGTTCTAACGTACAAGGCGAGCTCCGTCGCCAGACACTCCAAAGGGCCAACCGTACTTCGACGGTGGGCCATGTGGTGTCCAAATTGCAGCCAAGGAACAATAGCCACTTTCTAGCTCAGGGGTGACGCGGACGCTTGACGTAAGCGTCTCGCACGCTCGCGCGTGGGAGCAAGCGTTCGCGTCGAACTGAGGGTTGATTGGCTAAGGGTGGGCCCGTGGGGCGTAACGCCTGGCCCACCAGCAGCCCGCGAGCCTAGAGTTAACACGGAGAGAAGTCAGATTCTTGAGACTAGCTGAGCGCGACGGAACTGTCTTCGAGAAAACGGTTGTTATTATTTTGCACTAAGATAAATTAAAGTTCATAAATTCCTTGAATAAATAGAGTGTTCGAGTTCGTGTTTAATTCCGAGTTACAATTGTGTTTTTTCCCCAACTAATTTCGAATACAGGTCATCCCGGACGAGGTGAGCTTCGCTCTTCGACGTGGATTGGACATCGGTGGTAACCACTCTCATGCTGGTCAGAATTCAGATGTTCGAATTCTCGCGCCCAAAATAGACCGAAAGCGTTACATAAAATTTTTGGTGACAGCGGTGGGATTCCACTAACTCGTCGCGGGTGAAAATTGTGAATCTTGTGAAAGTGTGAAACTTGTGTTAAAATTAAAAATAATTATTTTTCGCTTTTAATCGTAAACTTTTAGGCATTGGAAGTTACACGCGTAAATAGTAATTTAAAGTGAACAGTAAAGTGCACTCGAACTTTTTCAATTTTTATGAGATCGTTCACTGAATAAGAAAAATAAAAAGAAAAATAGAACGCGCGTTGCTGTACTTTGAAGCTCTCATTACCTTCTGTTCGGGTGGACCGAGTAGCTCGATACGGTGGTCGTGAAGCTGATAAGGAAACTCGTGCGTTCCAACGAGGAGAACGAGGACCAAGACGACAACGCCATAGCCTTTCCTCGCGGGGTTTCCCCCGTGGTTTACCCAAGAGGACCGAGGGTAGGAGGCAAAAACCTACCGGGGCTAAGACGGTGCGAGGGCCACGGGAAATAAAGAAGGAGAGGCTCCCCTTGCTCACCGTAGGCGCAACGGAGGACGTGAACCCAGAGGAGACGAGTGAGAACGGCCGCCAACCGGACGTCAACCAGGCAGAAGACTCAGACAACCGGAGGCAAAGGACCAACGAAGGACGGCAATACCGAAGAGGCTAAATTGTGTTTAACTGTGTTTAATTGTGTATAACTGTGTTCGGAAATTATAGACTGTGAATTTACAGTGACTTTAATAGTTCCATAGCCATTCATCTGAGAACTTCGAATTGGTAAGTCAGTCGCCCTATTAAAATTTGTAAATTGGTCTCTCTGCTCGTCGCGAAATAACGCGTAAAAGTACAATTAATAATAGTTTTGATTCGAGTCTCCGTTAAAAATGGATAATTTTAATGCCGCACTCGAAACATCCGTTTTAACTGACCAAGAAATAATCATATCGGGAAATCGCGAAATCGGAGACACTCGCGAATCGGATACATCGGGAATCGATGTTAGGACAGATAGTAGTATCAGAGACTCTGACTTGCTGCACAATTATGCGCGGACCTCGGGAACTAGGTCAGAAACGTTAGTAACGCGTTCGTGCATCACCGAAGGAACGATGAGTGGACTTCGGAGCGGGGCAACGCTCGCACCTCGCGACTCCGAAAATGAGAGTTCGAGGCACATCCCTTTTAAGGCCGCTCTCGAATTCGTCCCAAAATCATTCGATGGCTACAACATGCCGGTCTCGAAATTTATCCGCGATTGTTTGTTCGCCCACGATTCGATTGACCCTCGCGACAGAAACCATCTCTTCTGGATGGTTAGGACTAGGGTAGTTGGAAGCGCGGAAGATTCGCTACAGGACCGGGATATTACGACGCTGGAAGCGTTGTTAAAACACTTGAAAAAGACCTATACCGCACACCGAAATATAAGCCATCTAAATGCTATGCTCGCAATGGTTGCCCAGCGTAATACGGAGTCCGCGTTAGACTACGGAATTCGCGTTAACGAAATTTTAAAAAGGATCATTGAGGCGATCGAGGAAAGAAATCCCGCAGATGTAGCCTACGGTATGGTCGTGTCGGCTCGCGATACGGCACGCGAGAACTTCGTAATGGGGTTAAAGCGGGAAGTAGCATTGCAGGTACGTGTAGAACGCCCAAAAACGCTCCAAGACGCTATGATTGTTGCCCGCACCGCCGAGTGGGAAGTAGAGCACGAAAATAGTTTAATCCGGACAGAAAGTGATAGGGATCGTACAAATAACTTTCAAAATTTTAACTCTCCGCGAAACACGATGCACGACAATATATCAATTCATGGTCGAGACCGTGGAAGGGTATATCTTTACAAGGGTGGTCAGGCCGGACCGGGATCGGGTAAGCGCACCGCCGATGCACTTAGCGTGTGCAACAACTGTGGGGAAGACAGCCACCACGAGCGCGGCTGCTTGCGCCCTGTGAGAGTGCGGACAGTCACGTGTTACACCTGCCAACAGGATGGACACTACGCTCGCGATTGTACTGCCACGGGACAATAAGGCCGTTCGATAATCTGTTTTAAATTCGGTATGGAAAGACACTTTGCCAAGGATTGCAGGAAATCTAGACAATAAAAATAGTAATTTTTAATAAAAATAGTCCACAAATAAAAAATGTAAATTTTGTAAAAACCGGTCACTCCTACGATGAGTGCTAGGAACGTCTCGCGCAAGTCCAAACATGTCGAAAAGAGTCGCGTTAAAATGAAAGCGTGGGACAAGGAAAAATCGCCAGTCGTATCAATTTGTAACAAAAATATATATATAAATTTTGTTCGGGCAAATTTGCTGTAAATATGGGGGCAAAATTAAACCTAATTAATACGAAAATGGCTCGTCCTAGTAACACAATCAACTCTCACGTTGAATACCATATTTTGGGTTATAAATTCACATTGCGCAGCAATAAATATTACACTTAGTCAATGGAAAATAAAGCTACAAGAATACGATCATGAGACGCAGTACAAACCGGGAAAAGTAAACGCTAACGCAGACGCTCTCTCTCTCGAAATCCCATAGACGAGCTAACACCCGCCCCTGACATAAATGACGGCCGCCAGGTTCTGAGTGTGCATACTCATTTACCGGACGACGGTTATTCTACGGAAGAGGACGACCCTTACCACGAATATCCCATCGAGAGAGTTTTCCTAAGCAGATTCAATGATGTGGAGTCAGGTTACGAGACAGAGAATACCGAGATTGACAGCGATGCTAACGAAAATAACGAGACAGATAACGAACAGACGAACGTGATCAGAAGAATCGAAGAAGCATTTAAAGAGAGTGGCGAATCCACTGTAAGAGAGGTCGAGGGAGTATTGGTAGCCGAACCTTGTCGATGGTGCAATCCCATTCGATCCAAGGCAGAGGTGAGAAATGAAGAGGTCGAGGGAGTATTGGTAGCCGAACCTTGTCGATGGTGCAATCCCATTCGATCCAAGGCAGAGGTGAGAAATGAAGAGGTCGAGGGAGTATTGGTAGCCGAACCTTGTCGATGGTGCAATCCCATACGATCCAAGGCAGAGGTGAGAAACGAAGAGGTCGAGGGAGTATTGGTAGCCGAACCTTGTCGATGGTGCAATCCCATACGATCCAAGGCAGAGGTGAGAACTGTGGTCGACAAAGGGCGGGAGTGCAACCCTCCTTGTCCTGAGTCGCCGGGCCATACTGTGCAGCGGTGCAATCCCGCTCGTCACAAGGTCGAGAGAAAAAATGTAAAAATGCTGAGAATAAAAAGGCAACTAAGGTGAGTTGCCACGATCACGATTCAGACAATAGTGAGGAACTAAGTGATGACGAACAATCACAAATGACAGGTATGCGAATAAGAATCCCTAACAGACGAACGGACAAACATGACGTACTCCACCCACAAAAGAGACTCTGCTTAGGAAATAGAGAGTATTCTATGGTATTGCCTGCGCACGAAGGAACTAGTACTGACGAAAATCCCGTAAACAAGACACTGTTTCAGACAAGTAGAGACAAATTGTGGATTCATAACGGCCACCTACTGAATTTCATCTCGTGTGATTGTAATTTAACTACGCCCGTTGGACGCGACCTTCTCAACAATTCTATGTTCAAACTCGAGGAGCTGGAAGTTGAGAAACCAGTACTAGGTCAAGTCATATACACAAGAAAGGAAAGACAGCACATTTTCCACCTCTTCATAAAAGAAAAATATGATGACGAATTTCACGTGAAAAATCTAGAATCCGCTGTAGATACGTTACGCGACGCAATGAAAACAATGAAATTCAAATCCTTCAGCCTGTCCAGAGAGGGGAACGGTTTCGATAAAGCCCCGTGGAGTGTAATCGAGAGAGTATTTAAATCCCATTTCTCAAGCAAAGATTATACAATCACCGTATGCACGGGCGAAGTAGAAGTTCCCGCAGAAGCAGACCGCACGCGAATAATCGAGGAATGCCACGATTCTACTGTCGGAGGGCACAAGGGCGAAACGAAAACGTACGAAAGGGTTCGCGAAAGATATTTTTGGCCGCGAATGAAAGACGATATTCATAGGTACATTCGAACTTGCGATTCGTGTCAGAAAAAGAAACTCGTTCGCGAAAAAACGAGACAACCAATGCAAATTACAGATACGCCAAACAGAGTTTTCGAAAAAATTCAGGTCGATATCGTAGGCCCACTACCAGTGACTGACGTCGGAAATCGATATATCCTTACATGGCAAGATTGCCTTAGCAAATACTCCGGCGCGATCCCTCTAAGTAACATCGAGGCCACCTCAGTAGCACTTGCTATCGCGGACAATTTTATCTGTTACGTCGGTTGCCCAGAATCAATACAAACAGACCAAGGAAGCCAATTCATCAGCAATATTATGAACACCTTCGCGAAAATATTTAAAATTCGACAATTTAAATCAACCGCTTTCCATCCTCAGTCACTGGGTGCGCTCGAAAAAAGCCACCATACATTTATCGAATATCTACGGCACTACTGCGAAAAGTGCAACTGGGATCTGTGGTTGTCCTATAGCATATTTTCGTTTAATACATCGGTCCACGAATCAACAGGAGTAACACCCCACGAAGTTGTTTTCGGACGAAAAGCTCGAATACCTTCCGAATTCGCAGATGAAAAAGTTCCGCGAACATTCATACAAATAGTCGACGAAACGCTAAATCGATTGATCGAAACCGAGTCGATGGTAGTAGCCCGTTTAGAAGCGGCAAAGCGCCGGTGCAAGAAATTTTACGATCGGAAACTAAACGAACAAAATTTTGAGGTAGGTCAAAGTGTTTATCTCATGAAGGAACCGCGTAACGATAAATTCGAAGTTCATTATACCGGACCATACGTAATAAATAAAATCCTAAACGATTTAAATGTCGAGCTACAAACCGGGCCAAACAGCGTTAAAATCGTTCACATTAATAAATTGAAACACGCCTTCTTACGATTTGAAAACCTTCACCAAACATCCCAGGGTACATCTCGAAAAGCCGCTTCATAGGAAGCGCCTTTTTGTTTAAGGGGGGAAGTGTAACGGATTCTGATACGCGATCCGCGAGCGCGCCGCACGCGCAGCACCCCCGCGAGACCGGGCGCGTAAATTCAAATCGAAAAAGCAGAGAGAGCGAGAGACAAATATAGTGGCTTGGGCGAGCTGACTACTGATAAAGTATAAAACATGATTAATTGTAAATGCGGCATTATGAACATTATTTGTAATATATAAATATTATTAGATGTACAAATATACCAGTATTTTCCCACGTACGCCAAGCGGAAATGCCGCGCTGCGAAGAAACGTGCTAGACATAAAAGAATCTGCCTACGCTCCTTGTACAACAATAAAGAAACGCACTAGAGTCTGCTTTCCTAAGTCGAGTCGTGACGATTCAAGTGTCCTTCATATGGGCCCAGAATGTGAATCCCTTAAAAGAGCGTCTTTGCTAGACGCACAGATAGTAAAATGTAAATTGTAGAAAGTCGAGACATCCTTAGTTCTAACGTACAAGGCGAGCTCCGTCGCCAGACACTCCAAAGGGCCAACCGTACTTCGACGGTGGGCCATGTGGTGTCCAAATTGCAGCCAAGGAACAATAGCCACTTTCTAGCTCAGGGGTGACGCGGACGCTTGACGTAAGCGTCTCGCACGCTCGCGCGTGGGAGCAAGCGTTCGCGTCGAACTGAGGGTTGATTGGCTAAGGGTGGGCCCGTGGGGCGTAACTCCTGGCCCACCAGCAGCCCGCGAGCCTAGAGTTAACACGGAGAGAAGTCAGATTCTTGAGACTAGTTGAGCGCGACGGAACTGTCTTCGAGAAAACGGTTGTTATTATTTTGCACTAAGATAAATTAAAGTTCATAAATTCCTTGAATAAATAGAGTGTTCGAGTTCGTGTTTAATTCCGAGTTACAATTGTGTTTTTTCCCCAACTAATTTCGAATACAGGTCATCCCGGACGAGGTGAGCTTCGCTCTTCGACGTGGATTGGACATCGGTGGTAACCACTCTCATGCTGGTCAGAATTCAGATGTTCGAATTCTCGCGCCCAAAATAGACCGAAAGCGTTACACCGTTCTCCTTTTGTCGCCCTCTTGCGTCTTCAGTCATGTAAGTGCAGTGTTCCCTTTCTTCAACTATTTCTCATATTGGGAGAAGAAAAAATGGCGTAGCCAGGCGAGCGCCTCTATGACGATGCGGGCCCACCGCACCCCGCGAGACCTCCCGAACGCCCGTCATCTCTGATCGTGGCCGAGTGCTTGCGGCAGACAACCAACGCTCGGCGCGAAGCGAGGCGCGCGCGGCCGCGGGACCGCATCCCAGCTACAGATATCCCTCGCATATGAGAACTTTAGGTCATGCAGCAAAATTTCGCTCCGTTCATATCAACTATTCGTACCGAATATTATTAGCCGCGAGAATTTATTCTATTCTCGACCGATATTGTAAAAATTGATCTTGCATTTATTTATTTTAATTATTAGAGAGAGAAATAAAATGAAGTTCCGTCAGGACGTAACACTTAATATCGTTAAGATACTTTTTTTCTTTAAACATAATTGGCATAAACAAACCTTTCTTAACATCCGACTGGGTCGTTTAATAGGATACGTTCGTCTGTACTAATTATTTCAAATTAGTAATCGGCATATTGTGTTTCGTACTTCGTCGCGTTTAGAAGTACAGTAAAATCTGTGAATTAGTCCCTGAATGGTCCAAATAGCATTTTCCCAAAATTTACTCCTTGGAGGACTTGTGCGTTAATTGTTATATTAACAAAAAAAACCATTTTGTATTCCGCCCCTTTGAACTTAACTCGCTGCCATTTGAGAACTGTTGGTCAGAATTTAAAACCTTTTTTTCCATCGATCGCGAATTTTCCGGCAATAAAAATATCGTTGTGATTATTGTTTACGTTAACAAAGCTATTTAACCGAGTAGTTTAAAAAACGTATATTTTATACTCCCATATCGCGAAAAATTCAGATATTGAGCTAAACTTTTCAAGAAAGCAAGCGGGCATCTTTCCGGACAACATAAGCCCAGTCTGATTTTTTTTAAATGAATTTTTGGCATCGAAATTAGCTTTTTTTCGATCGTCCGAATGTTTGATCTTGGATATGATTGAAACTTCGTTCTGCGCTTAAATCACGCGAACAATTAGAATTTTCTTACAACACTCGTTGTATTAAAGTTTGATGATGAATTCCTTCATCGGAACGTCGGGCACGCGAGACTTCGCAACCAAGGACGAGTGAGTCGGGCGTCCGAGGAGAGGAAGACGAGCTATCGCGTCTCCTGGTCGCCTGGTCTTCATCATGACAGACATAAAAGAAGATTTGATACGCATAAAATGCACTTGGAGCGGTTACTGTACTATACGCTCTCACGACGAACAGACTACAGTGGAATCTCTATTATCTTACGTAATGCGGAAACAATGTAAGATATGAGCGAGCCAATCACGAGCACGAAGCAGACCCTCTCCTCCTCGCTCACGAATTTGGATTCACTCGCATCATTCCTACCACTTGACTTCGTAAGATAAGAGAGGTTCCACTATATATGTACCAACGTCGTTCCCATAGTCCCCTTTGTAAGCCCTATCAGTTCGAATCAAGGTGAAAATCAGGGCAAAACTCACGCACGAGTTTTAACCTCGAAAATCACGGTCATTTTCACGGTAGAAATCACGGATTCTCCATACGGCTTTGCACTAGTTTTAGAGCATTTGAGTCTACGGGCTTCCCGAACGTGATTTAAAAAAAAAATCACGGCGAAATTTATGGCAGATATTACGGCTCACCGAAGCTTATAAATCGCCGTCATTTTTAGAAAATTCACGGCAGAAATCACCGTATAAGACTAATTCGCTTCGTTAATATAATGAATTAAATCCAGTAAACCTGCACACCCTTATTCTATCATTCCAAGCTATCCGGTTGAATTTAAAAAAAAAACGAAAAAAACAAATTCCACCTAATTTTCATGCCGGTCAGCCATCCTAGTACTGGCCGCTACTAAAGTTGCTTGACTTCTGGTATAACTTGCAACCTAACTTTCTACCCAACATAATCTTACGATATTTGTTAGTCGGGGATTTATAAATTACTTCACGTATTGTCGAGCAAAAACTTTGATTTATGTAGTTTCTTAGCTGTTTTTCTGCAAATTCAGAAAAACAGCATTCTTCAGATAAGTCGTGTGTCAATCGAGACGTTGATGTTTTACGTGATACGTAGTGGCTTGAACCGTGTGTTCTTTTATTGACTAGCAACAACGTGCTCCCTTCGCTCGCACTCTTCTTTTCATTTATCTTTTCTTGTGGCCAAGACAGCCATTCAAAACGCGCGCGCGACTGCAGTGACCATGACAGTTCGAATCGATTTATATCGAAGCCGCCGCCGTCCAATAGGAACGGTCGAAAGGCGGCTTCAGTATTTCGACTTCGATGTGCCATGTCTTTTCTAAGAGTATTCATCCTAATAATGGAATGCATCGTTGTATCTTTGTCGAACAATATTGGAAAGAAAGAGACCCAAAGATGCAAAGATGAATAAACGAACGCATCCGTTTATTTTAACCGGATTAAACCGCCACTGTACATTAGCTCGCATGTTTTTCAGATGCATGATGTTATCGCTTCTTTTAAAGTATTAATATTTTTTGCATTCCAGCTATTCTCCTACCATTTTCCACTGAAAGCGGTGCGAACAACTTTGAGAGACAGTGGCGACAGGAGTCTCCACTATCTCCTTTCGATATGCCTTACGTATTGAAACGTTCGCACGGTCGAAAGCCTCTTAACAAACTGTCACGTCAACAACGGAATAGAATTTTTCGCGAGGTTCGGGGTAATTTGCCGTCGATGCGAGAATCATCATCTCCCATATTGCCGGAACTCGATATAGTTGAAAATGATAACACTATCAATTATCTTCCTCTTGTCGTCGAAGAACTAGTTGTCCCTAATGAGCCAACCCCTACAGATAATTCGATATCATTCGATGACATTATACGCAATGAATCTGTAGATGACATCTCGAGTGATCACTTGAGTCAATCTAGTTATGACTCGACATTCAGCGAACCAAAGGACAAGCCGAGTTTTCGCGAAGAGCTTGCATCGTGGGCTGTTGAGAATTCAATTACTGCCGTTGCATGTGACAAGCTTTGTGAGATCCTTCGAGCACATCCGTGTTTCTCCAATCTTCCCAAGTGCACAAAGACTTTGTTAGGCACTCCTCAGAAAGCTGCAAAACTGTTGGAGGTACCACCGGGAGAGTATTTACATTTCGGACTCCAGGAAGCGATAGTCAAAATCTTGGAAAGTACCTGTGATGATGATATTCCACGTACTCTTGAAATCGACTTAAGTACAGATGGTGCTGATCTGGACAATTCACAGACCAATACAATATGGCCGATCCAGTGTCGCATTGCGAACATTGGTAACAGCCTAACCGAAGTCATCGGTATATATAGAGGGAAGAAGAAACCAGATAGCGCCAGGGTTTTTTTTGAACCTTTGGTGGAAGAAGCCAATATGCTAATACGCGATGGCGGTATGGTCTATTGCGGGTCAAGGAAGAGCTTCAGCTTCATGGCATTCATTGCAGATGCTCCAGCGCGAGCGTTTGTACTAAATCACGTAGGCCATGCCGCGCAGAATCCGTGTTCCAAATGCTATATCAGAGGGGAATATATAGAAAGAAGAATGACTCTGCGCGGAGTAGATCTCGTTCCTCGAACGGATGAGCAATATTGCAGGCAGGATGATGAGGATCACTACAATGAAGGCTTAAGTCCGCTATCGTTTCTACCGATTGGCATGGTCACACAAGTGCCGTACGACTATATGCATCTGGTGCTGCTGGGGGTTGGTAAGCGTTTATTATGAGCGTGGGTGGACGGCAAATTTTGTAACAAAAGTCGACTCTGTGCACATGATATCAGTCTCGTTTCAATGAGGCTCGTTCACCTGTCTCGATACTGCCGACGGGAATTTGCCCGACCTCCCAGAGAACTGAAGTATTATAAGCGTTATAAAGC
Source organism: Ephialtes manifestator (assembly GCA_963970395.1). Classification (NCBI taxonomy): domain Eukaryota; kingdom Metazoa; phylum Arthropoda; class Insecta; order Hymenoptera; family Ichneumonidae; genus Ephialtes; species Ephialtes manifestator. Next base: position 30,659,273 of record OZ019974.1, on the reverse strand, counting down.
TACTGAGTTTCGACAATTTTTGTTATACACAGGTGTGACTGTTTTGTTCGGTATTCTCGACGATGACTTGTACAAACATTTCCTGCTACTCCATACGTCTATGCGTATTTTGGCGTCTACACGGCCATCCGCGATTCACTTATATTATGCAGAATCTGCACTTCGCATATTCGTCGAGCAAAACGAGAATTTGTACGGGCAGTCGTTCATTACATACAACGTCCACGGACTGCTGCATGTCGTTGACGACGTCAAGCTGCTGGGCTCGGTTGACTCGTATTCTACGTTTCCGTACGAGAATAATATGAGAATCTTTAGGCGATATTGTAGAAAGCCGAGTATGCCTTTGCAGCAAATAGCGAACCGACGTGCTGAACTCGCCCAGCGGACCGGTTTACGCGATCGGAAAATCTGTTACGAAACTGTAGCTCTCGGGCAACACAGCGGAGGGCCTCTTCCATTAGATGTCGATGACGATGAGGTGCAACAGTATCATCGACTGAAGGATCGGAGATTCGTGCTGACTACATCAAGACGGGACAACTGCTGTATTTTCAAAGATGCATCCATTGGCATAGTCGTTAATATAGACGTGCGCCAATCGAAAAACTTTTTGGTGATTCAAAAATTTGATCATGTCAAACCTCTTTACGATGCAGCCATACCGTCGTCTTCTTTTGGTTACTACAAGTGCTCTGCCCTACAACAGAACCTCTCGCTTGTCAGTTTCGTGGACGTAATGACCAAGTGCTATCTCATGCCAGTCTGGCAGCCACGTCGCCTCGACGAGAACGGTGAAGAAATATTCATCGACGATGTATTCGCAGCAGCAGCAATGTCTTGTGAAGTCTATTATTGAGTCTTTTGTAAAGATTTACCTTGACTTAAGGGCAGGGTAAAGTATTTAAATTTTTTTTTTCCATTTTTTAAAAAATTTTTTAAATCAATGCCTAATGTCTCAAGAATATTGTGTAAAAATTTCAAGTCGATCGGAGTAAAATAGACGAAGCTATGAGTATTTGAGCGTCTATTGCTCCAGGCGGGTCTTATACCTGGGCGGCAGCTGCGCGGCGCGCTATTGTATTTTTCGACCCCGAATAAATTTATTGATAAACGGGCCTGTTCCGGTCCCGTTATATATATTCGAGGTATGGTGTATATAAGTATGCACATTAGTCTATACATCAGTTGACCGCTGTATGTCGTGCTGAGCAGTAGCAAGTCACATTAAAAGTTTGAGTCCGTTTTCGTTCGTATTCGTACCTCGAAAAATGCCTCGAAAAATAAGCAGAGAAGATCGTAAGGGTGGTATTGGACAATTGTCCCGACCAAAAAAAAAAGCGCCTCCTCAAAAGCGTAAAAACGACGAACCGGTAGCTAGTAGCGCGTCAGCGAAAAAAATGAAAAATAAACCCGCTGTGGTGGTAGAAGACATCCAAAAACATTATCGAATGATAGATTTCGTTCTTGTTTTTTCGTCAATTGCTACTGTCGTCAAATGTGTGAAGTGTGATGGAAAAGTGATATTCCAAACATGCAAAAAAGAAGGTCTTGGTTTCAACATCAAGGTGACATGTGAAAAGTGTAAACAGCCTCACTACATCCCATCAAGTGAAAGAATAGACAGTGGTGTATACGATGTCAATTATCGGTTTGCTTTCGTAATGCGAGTGTTGGGCTTAGGTTTAGCCGGATGTAATAAGTTCTGCGGACTAATGGATTTGGCGAGTGCTTTCTTATCGAAACCAGCCTATAATTTATATATGAAAAAACATTGTGAAGCTATACAAAATGTGGCCAAGAAGTTCTTCGCATCGGCTGCACAAGAAGAGAAAAAAGCAATGTCTGACGCAAATAATGTAGAAGAAACGTCAGAATTGACTGTATCAGGCGACGGCACTTGGAAAAAAAGAGGATTCTCTTCGTTATTTGGCGTTGCTTCTCTAATTGGATATTGTACTGGAAAGGTACTTGACATTTTTGTAAAAAGCAGTTACTGCCACGGTTGTGAGACTTGGAAAAACAAATTGGATTCTGCCGAATACGAAGCGTGGTACGAAGAGCATGTGGATAGCGGTGATTGCAAAGCTAACCATGAGCCCATTTATAATGACTTAAGCAACGACGCACTTTTGACGCGATGTCTTGGAGGTTTCACGCAAAATAATAATGAGAGTCTCAATCAACTTATTTGGAAAATCTCTCCAAAGTCAGTCGGTGGCACCTCAACAGTTGTGGAAATTGCAGCTAATGTAGCTGCATGTATTTTCAATGAAGGTTGTTTCGCTTTGTTGGCCTTTATGGAAGAAATGCAAATCAGTACAGGGCCAAGTTCTCACGAATGGGCCCGACAAGTTGACGATTTGCGAATTAGTAGTGCAGAGAAGCAAGCGGCGCACGACAGTAAAGAAGAAAGAGTTTTGCGTAGACAAACGCAAAAAGATGCTCTCGATCATCTTGATGGAAGTCGTTTACTCTACGGACCTGGCATCGACGACTTTCAGTGAGTATAAGAAAATTATCGAGTTTTATTTTGAATTTCTAAAAATTCAAAGATAATTGAAAAGTCTGAAAAAATTCATACGTATACAGAAAAATGAACGAATCAGGAAAAAAAATTAGATTGCGGGGAAATTTGTTGTCTATTTTTTTTTTTTTTTCATCATTTTGTTAATAACATTTTAGAATTATTATTATGCAAAATTAATCTTTTGAGTACCGTTAATATGCATGAATTTTCTCAGATTTTTATGCAATCGAGAAGTGTTCTCAAACTTATGTGCAATGAGCGCTAAGCGACCAAACTCTTCTGGGTTTTTCAAACCGTTTTTCTGAGACTTGTCATTTTTGAAGTCCATGAGCACGATTACTCAAAATCTACTGGACCAATCGCTTTGAAATTTTGCACAGTACTTCTTCACATAATTTACCAGGTATTGTCGAGAGCTTTTTTGTTTTTTTTAATAATTACTAATTTTTCAACAACAAATTACCCGATTTTTTAAAGCGAAAATCGGGTTTTTGACTTCCAAGTGCTACGAAAAATCGAAAAATCGAAAAAAAAAAAACCTCCCGTCATTACCTCAAAAAACATCTCCTTTAACAAATGCATTTTGATTTTTTTGTTTCAGATGATTTTGTTGCGAGTTATGATGCTCACCGCAAACCACCTTTTTTTCGCGGCGGCTCCGGGGATTAATTTTCATTCGCTCAATTTTGAAAATTTTTCAATGAAAATTTGGGAAAATGTTGTTGAAGTGTTACTTTATTATATGTAAATTTTTCAATAAACGAACACTATCCGTTACGCCAAAAAAAAATCTTAAAAACATGCCTTTTTTTCGCCGAATTAACTTTACCCTGCCCTTAATGTGGACACCATAAAAGGGAGTTCCATATCACTCCCAATTAGGGAGTGATATGGAACCTACTAAGGAAACTGTAAGGTCTCATGCCGATATTTAATGGGGCTATATTAGGGCAATTAATTAAGGACCCAGTCAGGCTTAATCATGGCACCAAATAAATAAATCAATAATAATTTCGCCACGTAAGGGCCTCACAAGGCAATTCTAGGTTGCCACGGCGAAGTTTAATAAGGGCTTGATAGGGTAATCACTTAAGGGCCCAGTCAGGCTTAATCATGGCATCAAATAAACAAATCAATAATAATTTTGCCAGATAAGGGTCTCCTTAAGCAATTCTAGGTTTCCATGTCGAAATTTAATAAGGGCTTGATAGGGTAATCACTTAAGGGCCGAGTCAGGCGTAATCATGGCATCAAATAAACAAATTAATAATAATTTTGCCATATAAGGGTCTCCTTAGGCAATTCTAGGTTTCCATGTCGAAGTTTAATAAGGGCTTGATAGGGTAATCACTTAAGGGCCCAGTCAGGCTTCATCATGATACCAAGTAAACTAATTAATCATAATTTTGTCAAATAAGGATCTCATAAGGCCATGGTGAAGTTTAATAAGGTATTGATAAGTTAATTAAGTAAAGGCCCAGTCAGGCTTAACCATGGCATAGAGTAAATAAATCAATAATAAATTTGGCAGATGAGGATCTGGCAATACGTCGTTTCTACAGAATCCGATTCTACACATCACCGACTCAACACCACCGACTCTACACAACGGCAATTCGACACATGCCTCGATTCAACACAACAGCAACTGTAAACATCACCAACTCGACACGTCACCAACTCGACACATGCCTCAATTCGACACAACCCCAATTGTACACAGCCCCGATTCTACACAGTCACAACTGTCACGAGCCAAATGCACAACGGCAACACTCTACACAGTCCCGATTCTACACAGGCGCAAATGTCACGAGCTAAATTCATAACGGCAGTACTCGACACAGCCCCGATTCTACACAGGCACAACTGTCACGTGCTGAATTCACAAAAGTCCCGATTCAACACATCACCGATTCTACACCGTCACCAACTCACATCCAATCATAGTGCGCCGATGAGTTGGAATGCTTGAACGACATACGCTGATTGGATGTGAGTTGGTGACGGTGTAGAATCGGTGATGTGTTGAATCGGGACTTTGGTGAATTTAGCTCGTGACAGTTGTGCCTGTGTAGAATCGGGGCTGTGTAGAGTATTGCCGTTGTGAATTTAGCTCGTGAAATTTGTGCCTGTGTAGAATCGGGGCTGTGTAGAGTATTGTCGTTGTGCATTTGGCTCGTGACAGTTGTGACTGTGTAGAATCGGGGCTGTGTAGAATTGGGGTTGTGTCGAATTGAGGCATGTGTCGAGTTGGCGATGTGTCGAGTTGGTGATGTGTATAGTTGCTGTTGCGTTGAATCGAGGCATGTGTCGAATTGCCGTTGTGTAGAGTTGGTGGTGTTGAGTCGGTGATGTGTAGAATCGGGTTCTGTAGAAACGACGTATTGCCGAGGATCTTATATGGCAATACGAGGTTTCCATAGCAAAATTGGTGGTCAAAGTCAGCCAGGTGGTCATCCATTCTAATACTGGCCCGCAGGTCAGTCAGAGAGTCAAGCACCTAGATACAAACGAACTAATTCGCGCAAACGATAAAACAATACAATTACAGATGGCAACAACGATACAATGTACCCTATTCGATATAATCAATTTCTGTAAAAAAATAACTGTATGTGCTTTTATTTTTACACATCAGACGCAGTCATGTGAATCTATCAAGTTCTGACTATATTGTATTCATTTTATTTCATATTTCATATTACAGTCATTCAAATAGACAAAAAAATGGCATATTCATATGATTTGAATGGCCAAGAGAGCTAAGGCGCAGCGCAACTACACCATCCGGAGGGTTCTAGGTTCGATTCCCGTCAATGTAAAAAAAAAATGTAATACGTTTTTTCAGCGATTAATATGTACCATCGTGTAGAGAAAGACGAAATATCTAATTAAAAGTGCAGCATTACTCAACTGAATAATAACAAACATATGGGGGATTCCACGGGACTTTCGCCACCCCCCCAAAAAAAAAAATCTCAAATTTCATCTAAAAATCAGGTTCAGCGGTGTCTTTTGATGGACCAAATTTCAAAATTCTAAAAAAATAGTTGACCGGAATATGCAATTTTTTTTGTTTTTTATCGTTTTTCATTTAATCTGTAATATCTCAGAAACTATTGATCGTATCGAAATCATTAAAAGACGAAAATGTGCATTTTTTTTATGGCCAACAAGAAAAAAATATATTCAAAATTAATTGCTTAATTTCAAGTCACATTTTATGGAAGAAACAACAAAATTATTTTTTTTTATGGTTGGACTTCAGATTTTTTCATCGGACAAATTGTCTCGGAATCTTTAAGTGATCGCCGAATTTTGAGTATTTTTTTTTTCATGGGATAGCCCAATGCTGTGACGTTACAGCAATTTGAATGTTTTTAATATATAAAAAAAAATCCATATTCAAAATTAAAATTAATTAAAATGGTTGGACTTCAGATTTTTTCATCGGACAAATTGCCTCGGAATCTTGGAGTGATCGCCGAATTTTGAGTATTTTTTTTTTCATGGGATGGCCCAATGCTGTGAGGTTACAGCAATTTGAATGTTTTTAATATATAAAAAAAATCCATATTCAAAATTAAAATTAATTAAATTGGTTGGACTTCGGATTTTTTCATCGGACCAATTGCCTCGAAATCTTTGAGTGATCGCCGAATTTTGAGTATTTTTTTTTTTCATGGGATGGCCCTATGCTGTGACGTTACAGCAATTTGAATGTTTTTAATATATTTAAAAAATCCATATTCAAAATAAAAATTAATTAAAATAGTTGGACTTCGGATTTTTTCATCGGACCAATTGCCTCGAAATCTTTGAGTGATCGCCGAATTTTGAGTATTTTTTTTTCATGGGATGGCTTAATTCTGTGACGTTACAGCAATATGCATTTTTTTTAATACATTTTAAAAATTCAGATTGCTGTAAGATCCACAGCATTGGGCCATCCCATGAGAAAAAAATACTCAAAATTCGGCGATCACTCAAAGATTTCGAGGCAATTTGTCCGATGGAAAAATCCGAAGTCCAACCATTTTAATTAATTTCAATTTTGAATATGGATTTTTTTATATATTAAAAACATTCAAATTGCTGTAACGTCACAGCATTGGGTCATCCCATGAAAAAAAAAAAAAATACTAAAAATTCGGCGATCACTCAAAGATTCCGAGGCAATTTGCCCGATGAAAAAATCTGAAGTCCAACCATAAAAAAATAATAATTTTGTTGTTTTTTCCATAAAATGTGACCTGAAATTAAACAATTAATTTTGAATATATTTTTTTTTCTTGTTGACAATAAAAAAATGCTCATTTTCGTCTTTTAATGATTTCGATACGATCAATAGTTTCTTAGATATTACAGATTAAATGAAAAATGATAAAAAACGGAAAAATTTGCATATCCGGTCAAATATTTTTTTAGAATTTTGAAATTTGGTCCATCAATAGACACCATTGAATCTGATTTTTAGAAAAAATTTGAGATTTTTTTTTTCGGGGTGGCGAAAGTCCCGTGGAATCCCCCATATATTTTTTAATAAAATTTCTTTATTATTTTAGTAAAGACTTAATAAGGTAGCCTTAAAAGGTCCTCATTATTTAGCCTTTAAAGGCCCCGAAGAAAAAAGCGTGACCATCATTTGCGAAACCCTATGAGGCTTCCACATAAGGCCCCTAAGAAAATTAGGGAATATTAATCGGGGCCTTGGAAGAACCCTGATAAGATTTCTTCACGGGATACCCCCCTGCCAAATCCAGTAACATTATTTCTCAGGTGATCGCGACGAATTTTTGGTCAACCGCTCAACTTTTCGAATAATTCGAACGCACCTAGTTTTTAAAAAAATTAAAAAATTATCAAAATTATCAAAAACAATCAAATTTTTGATCACCATATGTGACTAATTGTGGGACCAATAAACGAAAAATATCTTTCACTATTTGCGGAGCCAATATCTGCAATTTACGTTGTCGCCTCGATTTTTGGTTTTATCCATCTAACATTTTTACTCATATAGATTTTGTGTTTTACCCATGTGTTGCTCAGCATTATTTACATTTATTATTAAGTTACATTATTTTTTAGCATATTTTACTTTCTATACCGTCTATTCATTGGCCAAAATCCCGTTCACTCACTGGCAAAAATAGCATCCATTCACTGGGTTGAAGCCATCCGTTTACTGGCAAGAACGTCTATTCACCGGGGTTTTCTGCATTATCGTGTTTAAACTTTGATATAAACTTTATCATGAATCAAATGTAGTTTACAATTATATGAATCGAAAGAGTGTATTATAACGAATCCGATGGTCTCAAAGTACTTTGAAATCTGAACAGATATTACAGAGTTACGGATGGCTGAAGTAGCAGAATTGCTTAACCGTTCACCCGTGAAGAAAAATATTAGGGTTGCCCTAAGATAACTTAGGGCCCTATCGGGCTTTAATGTGGACACCATAAAAAGGAGTTCCATATCACTCCCAATTAGGGACCTACTAAGGAAACTGTAGGGTTTCATGCTGATATTTAATGGGGCTATATTAGGGCAAGTAATTAAGGGCCCAGTCAGGCTTAATCATGGCACCAAGTAAATAAATCAATAATAATTTCTCCACGTAAGGGCCTCATAAGGCAATTCTAGGTTGTCACGGCGAAGTTTAATAAGGGCTTGATAGGGTAATTCCTTAAGAGCCCAGTCAGGCTTCATCATGATACCAAGTAAACTAAGTAATCATAATTTTACCAAATAAAGATCTCATAAGGCCATAGTGAAGTTTAATAAGGCCTTGATAAGTTAATTAATTAAAGGCCCAGTCAGGCTTAACCATGGTATAAAGTAAACAAATCAATAATAAATTTTCCAGATGGGCATCTTATATGGCAATCCGAGGTTTCCATGGCAAAATTGGTCGGTCACCTATCCAACTAATGACCGTCAAAGTCAGCCAGGTAGTCACCCATTGTATATCATTGGCCCTCAGGTCAGTCAGACAGTCACGCACCTAGATACAAACGAACTAATTCGCGCCAACGATAAAACAAGCAATTTTGTGGAATATAATTATAGATGACAACAACGATGTACCCTATTCGATATAACCAATTTCTGTAAAAAACTAACTGAATGTGCTTTTATTTTTACACATCAGACGCAGTCATGTAAATCTATCAAGTTCTGACTATATTATATTAATTTTATTTCATATCTCATATTACAGTCATTCAAATAGACAAAAAAATTGCATATTCATATAATTTGAATGGCCAAGAGAGCTAAGGCGCAGCGCAACTACACCATCCGGAGGGTTCTAGATTCGATTCCCGTCAATGTAAAAAAAAAATGTAATACGTTTTTTCAGCGATTAATATGTATCATCGTGTAGAGAAAGACGAAATATCTAATTAAAAGTGCAGCATTACTCAACTAAATAATAACAAATATATATTTATAAATTAAATTTCTTTATTATTTTAGTAAGGACTTAATAGGGCAGCCTTAAAAGGTCCTCATTATTTTGCCTTTAAAGGCCCCTAACATTTCGCCTTTAAAGGTCCCGAAGAAAAAAGCGTGACCATCATTTGCGAAACAATATAAGGCTTCCACATAAGGCCCCTAAGAGAATTAGGGAATATTCATCGGGGCCTTGGAAGAACCCTGATAAGAATTCTTCACGGGCACTCACTGGCGTGTTCACCCTAACTGTCGAAAGACGTAGCGGAAAAGGTAAACTTTGCAGATATATAATTTATATCTCAGCTTTGGGAGGTATATTGTGTTGGTTTTCCTAAACAATTAAAAGAAATATAAACAAATGTACACCCCAAGTAGCCGAGATATTAATTATTCTTTGCAAATTCGGAACATCTCGGGACAACGTTTAATATGCCCATAAATTTAAAAAAGGTGTACATTTGCTGATAATTTTTTATATGGTTTACAATAACAGAATCGACATATATGTCAAGTTTTAGACAATGTACACCTCTAGAAGCCGAGATATTAATTGTTTGTTGCGGAGAACGGGACCCGAATGGGGCACTTTAATGCAGAGAGGTGTAGCGGAGAGGTTAAACTTTGCAGTATATAATTTATATCTCAGCTTTGGGAGGTGTACATTGTCTATAACTTTACAGATATGTGTTGCTGATTCTCCTAAACGATATAAAAAAATATAAACAAATGTACACCTCAAGTAGCCGATATATTAATTATTCTTTACACATTCGGGACCTCTCGCGACAATGTATAATATGCCCATAAATTAAAAAATGGTGTATTGTAAATCGACCATTGAATGGACGGTTAAGCAGACGACAAAACCCAATGAATGGACTTTTTTATGCACGTTCTCTTATTGACAGCGTTCGGTCAACGGCCGCATCCATTCAATGGTTGGTTTACCCTACATTGGCTGATAATTTTTCGTATAGTTCACTATCACTGTAAGAACATATATGTCAAGTTTTAGACAATGTACACCTCCAGAAGCCGAGATAATAATTGTTTAATGCAAAAAACACACCGCGACCGAAGAACTCAACGGCCGAGAGGTGTAGCGGACAAGGTGAACTTTGCATTAAATTATTAATATCTCGGCTTTCAGAGGAGTACATTGTCTAAAACTTGACATATATGTTGTTTCCGTTATTGTAAATCATATAAAAAATTATCAACAAATTTACACCTTTTTTAAATTTATGGACATATTAAACGTTCCCGAGAGGTATCGAATTTGCAATAAATAATTAATATCTCGGATTCTAGAGGTGTACATTGTTTATAATCCGGCAGATATCTTCGGATAGGTATTCTAAACAATATAGGAAAATACCAGCATATGTACACTAGGGCTGTTCAAAAAAACATAATTTCTTTATATTCGGTTGCTCCTGAAATGCTGTATTGATTATCACAAAAAAAATGTTTTCGCGAAAGCTGGTCGTTGTGCAATGACATTAAGTACTGCCGCATCAAGGCCAAAATTCATTAAAAACGGCCATTTTTGGAATTTTTTTTTTTCGTCTTAAACATACATGACTCCCGTTTCAAGAATCATTTTTTCATTTGAAATCGCACGAAATAGTCGACGAGCAGACGAATATTTCAATGTTTTAAAGGATTTAATTTTTTGTTTTTGTTAACTTCAATGTCGATGCGGCAGTACTAAACATTATCGAACATGTTTCTGCCTTTACACAATTTCATAGTCTATCGAAAGCAACCACAATCTCCATGAGCGCTCCACCACGTAAAAAAAAATTTCTAAAAATCGCCGCTTTTCATGAATTTTGGCCTTGATGCGGCAGTACTTAATATCATCGCACAACTCCCAGCTTTCGCAAAAACATTTTTCTTGTGATAATCAATACAGCATTTCAGGAGCAACCGATTATAATAATATTATGTTTTTTTGAACAGCACTAATGTACACCCTTGGAACTAAATATTTATAATAAAACAGTCGTGCGGCGATCTAATTCGGGTCTTTATACCTTCTTTATATCATTTTTTCTTATTGTTTACATGACGTATACCTCGACAGATACTCTTAGATGGTGATTAATATAGTCATTTGCTTTTAGCAACTTTTATAAATGCTGAAAACACGAATTATGAGACGACAGAGTCGTGTAAACCAAGAGGTACGGTAGCGCGTGAGAACCCCTCTCCGCGCGGTAAACCGACTGATGAATTGCCTGCTAGCTTCAGCATCATTATCACGACCCAAACGGACGGCATCTTTGGTCCTTTTATCCGCCAGTTCATTTCCGTGTATTCCTCTATGAGCAGGAATCTAATATAGTTTAATGAAACGATCTGAATTAGTTAGTCTCCTTAATTGATCCCTGATATATTCGACCAAATATGTCTTTCTGCTCAGATTAAGCATTTCACTAAGAGCCGTGAGAACACTTCTCGAATCAGAAAAAATCGAAAATTCCCTGCCATACAAATCAGATATTATCTTCAAAGCCTCAGTGATCGCCATAGCCTCGGCTAAAAATTGACGAAAAACTCGCCGATCGAACGGAAAAAGTCTCTTCGCTAGTTCCCCTCACGACAGATAAATCAATGAAGGGATCCCCCGGTGTTTTAGATCCATCGGTGTATAAACAAATTGTCTTTTGTAGGGTTTTTTCAAATACGCAATTAAACATCCTATTACCTTCAGATTCGGGAAACATTCTAATTCCGTCGCCTTCCTTAAATGAGACTGATGGTTGAAATAAAAAAGATTCATATTCGTGAGAGTAACAAAGAGGTTTACTCGATGAGGGGAAAAAATGAGCCATGTCCACCTGGTCCCGATAGCACGTAACCAGTGGGATGACCCCCTCTCTATCAATAACCAAAGGATTGTCGACAACGTCCACTATTTCTTGCAATATTGGTAATAATTTATGGTCGTTATTCGAAAAGGTCCTACTCATGTAACTTCTACCTAAATATCTAAAACGCAGGAATAAGGGAGGCAGCTTTGCTTCCGCCAGAATTATATTTGTCGGTGTCGATACCCTGTATCCAAGAGCTAATCTGAGTGCTTTAAACTGGATTCTTTCCAGTTTAAGCAATTGTTCGCCAATCAGACCCTGAAAGAGGAAGCCTCCGTATTCAACTATTGATCTGACCAAGGCAATATATAATCTTATTAGCAAGGCAGGGTCTGCACCCCACCAGGTGTTCCTCAAACATGCAATAATTTTAATAGGATTTTGGCAGTTCTCCACACTTTTCGTAACTTGATTATACCACTTCAAATATGCTTGAAACTGCAAACCTAAAAACCGGGCAGAACTGCATTCCTTGATCACCACGTTGTCACATTTTATTTGTCGTGTACGTAGACTTCTAATCTTTTCGAAGATCATTAATGAGGTTTGTGACGTATTTTTTGTGAGCACGATCGAAAACAGAATTTAAATCGGTAACGTTCCACCCTCGTTTGCGCATCCGAAAACCCGGTGGGCGCCAGCTAATTTTTATTTCACCGGTATTAACGAACCGGTAGGCCCCTGGAATCGAGTTGAGCGGGCTCGATTCCAGCAAAATCGACAGTTCGGAGCAAAACGGTCGATCGAGAACGAAAACCAAAAAAAAACGAGAGCTTTGTTAATTTTTATTGTCGCGTAAAATCAACAAACGCAACTGGATGCACTCAATGCTTCCAGAGTATTCTCCCGAGAACAAATTTTCGAGGAGGGGCATCGATGAAACAATGACCATATCGCCAAGCAAAATCCTTGTGACCGCATTAAAAAAAAAATCGCGTCACAGGTTTTTCCGGAACTAGCGATAATCCAACCTGTGCTAGATATCCATCTACTCTCATCAGATTCATTTTGACACATTTTAAACCTTCGGAAACAGGAGACAGAGACAAAGCAATAGCTACATCATCAGCGTATTGTAATATCATACAATCAGCACATATTGCAGATTCGAGATCCGCAACATAAATGGCGTACAATAGTGGACTCAAAACGCTACCTTGCGGGAGCCCTCTGTAGGCCCATCGAATCTCGTCGATATCTCCAAACTTAAATGATAAAGACCTCGCCGAAAACAAATTAAAGACAAATGCTAACAGATTGCTTGGAAAACCGATTTTCTTGAGTTTTTCGACAAGAATGTCTGCGAGAACATTGTCGTACGCTGATTGAATGTCTAAAAACACCGTTACCAGAGCAGTATCATTTTTAAATGCCTTAATAATCTCTGAATACAAAATCGACAGATTATCCATGCATGACCTCATTTTTCTGAAGCCAAACTGCGACGTGGGCATCTTTTCGTAATATTCCATCCACCAACTAATTCTATAGATGATCGTTTTCTCAAATACTTTGCAAAGTCAGGGAGCTAAAGAAATCGGGCGACATTCCGTTCCATCCCCCATAGGTATAAAAAAAATTTCGTAACGTCGCCATTCCTCAGGAAAAAGCGGGGACACAAATATATCATTATATAAATCTAACAAAACACTCTTAGCTTCTTTTGACATTTTAGAAATAATCATGTAATCGATAAAATCAATCCCCGGACTCGATTTCAGCTTGAAGTTTGAAGATGGAGGTTTTATCGGCGCCCATTTCGGACATAGTTTATCAATCATGAGTTCGACATTTTTCATTTTCTCACTACTGTACTCGTTTGCATTTTCTCTATAATTGAACCGATTTTTAAAGCATTTAACCTTTTTCTACAGGTATGTCGGAATCGTATTTTTTTGTCAAATTCTGACAGAACTATTGAAAGCTTTCTTTCTTAATTTTCCTAAGTCCAAATCTTGTTTTACCTTCCATCTTTTTAAGATCTAACCTGTCAACACGCAAACCCGAGTCCTTAAATTTCAGAAAAGCCGCCCGTCTCTCATCTATCAACTTATCGCATTCCTCCGTCCACCATGGACAAGGAGGATGGTTTTTCCGAGCAGGTTTTCGCCTATGCCGCGCAGGACGATCGTTCGTGACCTTTGGAGAGCTGTCTTGCAGACAATCCCCGAACAAGGTCACCAAACACGAGTAACGCACCTGAATATCTGAAGATCGATCCATTAGAATTGTAGACTCCGCGATTTTTCCTTTAACCAATTCTGAGAAAACTTTCCAATCCGTCTTGTTAGTGTAAAGTCTTTTTCTCAGCCTTCGTTTTAAGCTCGACAAAATACGTCCTCTAAATTGCACAACGATGGGAAAATGGTCACTACCCCAGGGGTCATCGCCAACTGCCCAATCACACTCAAGTGAAGATCTCGAATCCGCAAGGGTGATGTCGATCGCAGACTCGGCGTCGTATGAATCGGAACGAAACGTCAATTGTTCATTATAGAGAACTGTGTAATCTAACAAATCTGTGGCATCCGTAATAGTTCGCCCATTCGTGCACTCCCTAAAATCACCCCAGTGCGAATGATGCGCATTAAAATCTCCTGCAATCAAAAATCGTCCGTTAAATTGAGACATAAAATCCGACCACTCCTGAACGCCAATATCCGCACGTCCGGGAGGGTCGGTAACACGAAGCTATCAAAAGCTGTTCATCTCCAAGATCAAGTTTTATTGCACAAATTTCAATCTTACCATTGCAATTCAAAGGGATATGAACCTGACTATACCTGAAGGTATTTTGTACCAAAATCGCAACACCACCTCCTCGTTGATATTGGCGATCTCTCCGTATAACATCGAAACCCCGTACGTAAAGCGCGTCTCCCATCGTAAGCCACGTTTCTGACAACAAAATTAAATCAAAATTAATCTGGTTATACTGTAATTCTGGTATTTTCAATCTAATGATCCTCGCATTCCATTGGCAAATCTTGAAAGTTGATAGACGCCTATCCATTGTCGTGCAGGTCAGCGGAAAATGTGTCTTCCGGAACATTCGATTCTGCGAAGATCTTGTTCAGGAATCGTTGGTTTGGTTTCATTGCTTTATGTCGACGATCCGGCGGCTCTACTTGGCTCAGACTTCTTTTCTGGTGGACTCCCTGCGTTCCTCTATCTGTTGACATTGGCTGTGTCATAGCTAACCTTCCTCCTGGCAGTGAAGGGAAGTTCGATTCCGTCTTCTCAGGAAGTCTGCATGGCCTGTTGATGTTCTCGTAGACTCTTCGTGCAAAAATAAATGGCAGATTATCAAACGCCATAATTCGATTGATTTCTTGAGTTTTTTAGTAGTGTGCACAGTTCCGATCAAGCGTTCTGTGTCTTCCTCCGCAATTTATACACTTGGCCACCCCCTCGCACTTTTCTTCAAATTCGGTGTGTCGGTCTTCACCACAATAGAGACAGAGTTCCTTTCGTTTGCAGTTTTTCATGATGTGGTTGAGTCTGCCACATGGAAAGCAAATTCTAACAGGATCGACATACGGAGCGACTTGTACCCTGCGCGCCAAATGTATAGGTTCTCTGGCAGTTTCTGACCAACGAATACAACGCCAACTCAATCTCAATCCCTTGATTTCCCTCCTTAATGGCTGCTTTAAGATCTTCCACGGGTATATCGTCCGGAATACCCCATATCTTTCCTTGTCGACTGTGAGCGTAGCTTGGAATAAATGTCTTGGATTCTTGTTCTCTCACATACTTATTGGTGATTGAACGGTTTGCTTCATCTCGAGAGCTAAAAGTGAGGATCCACTCGTTGTTGCAGTATGGTTCAATTCTATCATACTTGATTCCAGACTTATCCAGTTTTTGAGATATACGCAAGATTGATAATGGTTTCGACGTGCTACCCTGTTTGGGAGCTCGGATATGAACTAAGTAAGGTGCTTTGTATTTCTTATTGTAGCTTTGAAACTCATCCGTCCTTGTCTGATCCCCGTTCGAAGTACACTGATCTCCGTTTGAAGCACCAGATACCGCGTCATCTCCCAAATCATCGCGTTGGTTCGTCTCCTTTTTCTTCTTACTGTTGTTGTCTGTCGCTGTACTCTCGAATACTCTGGTTCTCTTGTTCCTTGTCGTGAGATCCACCTTCATCGTGTCGTTGTCCTTTGGTTTCTTATCACTTCCGCCTTGGCGATTCTTCATCTCTTTGTTCCTTAAAAACTCGTAGAATGTCACTTGAGCATCAGGCTTGTGCGCTCTGATGTATTCAGCGTACTCATTACCCTCGAAATCTATCTTCTTATTACACAAAGCTGTGCTGGAGGCGGCATCGCCTGCCTCCAC
This sequence comes from Ephialtes manifestator, assembly GCA_963970395.1. Classification (NCBI taxonomy): domain Eukaryota; kingdom Metazoa; phylum Arthropoda; class Insecta; order Hymenoptera; family Ichneumonidae; genus Ephialtes; species Ephialtes manifestator. The sequence continues at coordinate 30,643,052 of OZ019974.1, read as the reverse complement.
CGTCAACGTCCTCGGCGGAGAGGTTATGTTCAGGCAGTGCCGTCTTATTTACTTATCTTTCTCTCGATAAATAGAGCCGCAGAACACCGCGGCTGTGTCACACAAGTATTACATGAGACTAGCGATATAAGATCCGCAGAGAATACTCTTAAGGGGATGCTGGAGTAGTTTTTTTTTTACCGACTTTGGTCGCTAAAAAGCTTCGTTTCGTAGTTTACAAACTGCGTTGTTAATATATTACAAATATGTTTTAAATTGCACGGTATTATAATGTCAACATAGGCGCATCGGCGCCCGCTCAAATTTTGGATGAAAAAACTTGAAAAATAAAGAAAATCGTAATTTTGTAAACTTACCGATAACCAATATGGCCGCTCGAAGTGTCAACACCACATATTTCGTCCTATATAAACATTTCTAGACAATACATTCAAAAGAAGAGCGTGGACGCCGATTCTATGAGGTTCTTCGCATTTTTTAAGTCTGTGGAATTGGCGATAGCACAGAAGAAGCGCACGTAGTTTGTAAAGTACGTTTACGCAGTTTGTTCGCGATCAGAGTGGGTCGAGAAGAGCGTGACTGAAGTTTCCCCATTAAGACACAAGTGGCGCCGACGTAGTCTGTTTACTTTTGAAAAAGCTTCGAGCCTTTGCAACGCGAACGTAGTATACACTATATATGGATTTGGCTTGTGTAGTTGACATTCTGTTGGTTTTGCAATATTCAGCAATCATCACAGAATTGACGTCCAGTCTGATTTTACATATCTAATTTCCAGAAACAATTATATCAGCAGCGAAGGTCTGTTGCCATATCGTGTGCGGCCATATTGAATTTTGGAAGATTCAGTATCTTTTGCCAAAAGTAAACAGACTACGTCGGCGCCATCCGTGTCATAATCGAAAAACTTACCGACGAAAGTTGGTAAAAAATCTACTCCAGCATCCCCTTAATAATCGTTATTATTAACAAAAAGGGACCAGACAAATAACAAGCGTCCACCCGCCAAAAAACACGGGTCGGCTCTCCACCAATTGAATTTTCGTCTTTTACATGCTGGGCGCCATCTCGGTGACTCTTTCCACCACCACAATTTTGAGTTTTCCTAGACCGTGGACATGACGAGGAAGGTGGCGCCAGTTGTCACCGAACATTTTTAATTTTACTAAAACGTGTTTTCAAAGCTGGTTTGACTTTCACCACGCCGTGTAGAACATTTAAGGCACAAATACAGAAATGCACTTTACGAGTGACTCATCGGTTGCGCGTAGCAGTGCTCTTTGTTGTTCTCTATTTCCATGACAGAGGACGTTGAGTAGGGCCGCGTAACGTTGGCCGATCGGCAGCTATGCAGGCCACTGCCGATTTCCGCGCGTCTTTACCATCGTACGCTGGTAACAATACCAGCGTCACGATGGCACATTACCGACGATCGCACTATAACTGAACGTCTCGTACACAAACAATACTTTAAATACTAGCACGCTTTCTGCGTGTGTGTATTCTTTATCGTTATCGCGTTGTGCGTTTGTTGTATGGCAGTGTCAAATATCAGACGTTAGCCGCTTCAGGTCGGGGAGCAGATATCCGTGTGGCTGTGCAGTGATACCGCCTCTGACAAAAATTGCGGGTCTTCGGGATATACTTGCCTGATTGCGAGATGTTGAATAATCCGAAAAGCTACGGATTAATGTCACTCGAAATCAGCTGGAATGCTTCATAAATGATCCTTCGAAACTCAGTATGCATTTAAAATGTAAGAACATTAAGAGCTCAGTAAAACATCTGTTCTGAGTTGTAAATTCTGTTCTGTCGGGGATTAAAAATATCATCTACACATATCAGCATGATCGGTATATAAAAATTAATACTATTTATTACATCAACAAATAATACGATTACATAATAACTTATTGGAATCACATATATACACTTCGATTTGTTATTCGAAACCTTGGAAGAAAACTTTCGTCCATTTGGCAGTACAAAATCCATACCTATATAATTACGTATAAACAGAAAAGAGATAAACGATTAAACTGAACACACGCACTCAATACTCTCTTATCACTGACCATGAGCATCGTCCTTATTTGTGGTCTTTCTGTAATTAATCTCAAGAGCAATATATTCAAATCTTTCAACAGATTCGGCAGTCAAACTCTTTATCGTATTAATACACTCATTATTATACAGTATGTATCATATTTATAAAGAAAAGCCTAGCGACTTTATAACTTTTCGCCACTCAGACTAAGCACGTTGTAGTACGAGTGATCGGGGAACCTATCAAGTTCGATGTAGTCTGTTTCGTCGAGAAGTAGTCCCTCTGCTAAGCTTACAAGTTCGCCGAACGATGGCCTGCACGCTGCGTCCTTGTCCCAGCAGTAATACATGATATTGTAAAGTTCTCGTTTGCAGTGCTCCGGTCGATCAAGTCTATAGCCTTCCTTGATCCTTCGCATTACCTGAAAATAGCGTACAAAAGTGTGTTAATTTTATGCGATAATATGTAGATTATTTATTTTGAAATAAAAATACACGCAATCATTCTATGGTTTTATATTTATCAAGTACAGATTCAAGTGAAATTAAATGTAATTCGCCCCTAATAAGTTCATGAGTAACGAGATTTTATCGAAATCATGGTCATCGTTTTATTCGTGCTTTGATTGATCGGCGACGTCGGGACCAAATTCATGGATTAACATTTTTACTTTATGTCAAATATAAAATCAAAACTGATATAAAGGGACACGAGCGCCAACAAAAAGTTAACAAGAAGTGTAAAAAATGTATTACTTCAATTTAAGAAGCTTATTATTTCAATTTAAGAAGATACATTACCTCGGCTGCTGCTAAGCCGGGATATGGAGTGGATCCAAGTGTAACGATTTCCCAAATGAGAACACCAAAGCTCCATATATCCGATTTAACCGAAAATATATTGTCGTAAAGACTCTCCGGTGCCATCCAGCGAATTGGCAGACGACCCTCCGATTTACGTTCATAAATTTGGTTAGCTGCGACGTCTCGTGCAAACCCAAAGTCGGCGACTTTGCACGCCCGGTTTTCATCAATTAGGATATTTCGGGCTGCAAGATCCCTGTGAATTATGCCTCTCGAGGCAAGGTACTCCATTCCTTTGGCGACCTTATTCACAAAAGAAACAGTAATATTCATTCATAAGTATTGTATATATAAAATGCGATCCTTAGCCTCCATTCGAGTCTTCTTTTATCATACCACTCGGACATATTAACAAATTGATTTAGAAAGGGCGGTCATTATTTGCAGTTATTCGTCCAATCTGAACGAAAAGATTATGAACCACACTTTGGGCCGAAACTACGCAAGTTAAGCAGATAGTTTTTTATTGAGATCCCTCGGGATACTCAAAGGCCAAGCAAATAAAAAGTTAATCATTCTGTTCTATCGATAATTAAAAAATGAATTTTATTTTATTTTATGGAATTAATCAGCTAAAATATCATAGTCACCAATCACTGGCGCGAGTCAAGGTAGTTGAAACGGAATCAGAAACTGGCATACCTGATATACGAAGCTCGTGAGATCTCGGGACGTCAAACCAGGTCCCCCGTGATTTCTTTCTTCCCGGGAAGCCCTGAGAAAGCTCTGCAGCTTACCGCCGCTCACGTACTCAAGAATAACGAACAAAGGCTCCCGTTCGGTGCAACAACCAAGTAATCTGACGACATTCGGATGTGGCTCGAGACTCTTCATAACTTTAAGCTCTTGAGCGAGATCCAGTCGCTCCCGTTCGGTCGCGTTCTCCTTCAGAGTTTTTACTGCGACAATCGTCGGACCCATATTACCGTCGATGTCGAGTGCCTCACTTCTCCAAACTTGACCAAAGCAGCCTTCTCCGAGGATGCTGAAGACCTGTGTAGAAAATTTTTTACTTTACTGTCACCGCGTAGCGGCGTGGAATTAAAACTTTTTTTCACTTTTTGTAAAGATCTATGCGTGTACCTGATGATCAATACAATAAAGTTTGGTTGACAGACAGAAAGAATATGGACTTCAAACGATAACAATATCAAAATATTGATACATATTACGAAAATATCACTTTGGCAACACATCCCCCTATCCATGGGGTCGATTGAGCCATAGAATAGACTACAATATAAATGTGATGTATTATTATTAATATTATCATTATTATTATTATTATTTTATGCTTACTCTGCCAAATCTATTACTTTTTTTAAGAGTCCGACATTTATCTCCCCGCATAAAGCGTTACTTTCCGTTTCCACTTTTCTGTCACAAAGTTACAATGGGCCTCACTTGGCATTCATAATATTTATGGTAAAAAATTCCGAAACCGAATGACAACACTTTTATTCGAATATTAGTATTTACCTTAGATCCAGAAAAACGTCTTATGATCTTTCTTTTCATCGTATAAGTGCTAAGATTGCATACAAAAAAAATAATTGTGACTGGTGAAAATTTAATTTGATAGGTCACAATTAGATATCTACTTAGAAAAAAATATGAAGTCTTATTCCGGTACAATTTTGGATTCAACTGATTTGCCTGAAAGTATATTCTGATAGCAACAACCACTATTTGGCAACACTAGTACACCAAAATCGTCCACTATCACCTGGTGGCTCAAGGGAGCGTGCCACCCACCAAGCGCGGATACAAGGGAGGGTCATGGGAGCGATGGCCCAAAATCGCAACGAAATTTCATTAAAAAAATTGTTCTACAAAAATACCCGTTCATTTTTCAAACGGTTTTCACGATCTTTTTTTTTACAACTTCTATTAATATTATGATCTGGACAATCTTTACCTCATACTAACGGAATACACCCAGGAAATATTTATTTTTAAAAGTGAGAATTTTAGCTACCCTCTATTTGAGAAAACATAAACACTTCCGTCTTTTATCTTGTTCTGCCGCGTGTATGCAGAGCAGCGCCGCTGTGCGGTCGTACTTGATATCACTGGCGGATTGCGATCCAGATGTATATCCTACGTCCTGTGCCGCCCGGTACGTCATGACCTCAGAAATCTGTCTTGTACTTCAGCATGTGACGACATTGTATGAAGGCCTGAATCTAGCACTGTGTCTGCACATTTCCAGTACATCAAGTACTTCAGAGGAGCTGTACAATGTGCTGAAACCGTACGGACACAGTGCAGAATCGTACCATCTCAATGTCGACTCATGCAGACATATTTCTGACGGTACACCATGCTCTCCAGTTCCATTGCTGTGCAGTCACCGTGCTCCCAAATACCTATCTGGGTAGTATCCTAAATATGGTATATTAGAGGATCTCATTAATTTGATGCAAACTTACTAAAAAATATTGTATAAAAAAAATTCAAAATGTAAGTTCGTCTCCCATCCTCAAGTATTATCACAAATGCCATACCGCTGGGTGTAAAAAAAACCAGCTTTAGCGATGAACATTAATGGGTGCCGCATTTAAATAAACGTATAATTGTTTTTGTTCAAATAAGGCATCCCTTAAGGTTAATGGCCTGAGCCGATTTTTTTTTTTTTTCATAGTCAGAGATAAAGCATTTGCAATGTACATGAGGGTAAGCGATATATTTTTTATTTCTTTTAATACGATATTTTTTATTAAATTTTCATCAATTTGACGACACAGCCTATTCTATTCTGTATTGTTATTTTGGCAGTAGCTTTATTAAATATAAGGAAGAGTAAAATACAGGAGGATAGTTTCTAGTGATCTATACGGAGCGTTTCGGGAATGTCACGGAGATGACTAACTAAAAAAACACTTCCGAAAATCTATTACATGGTGGTTAGTCACATATTTAAAATGTTCCAACATATATATCCTTCGCGACGCCAGGAATACTAACCTTTAATCTGTGTCTTGGAAATTCCCACTTGTCGGACTGAGGCTTCGTCTGCATGCCGGCCTGGTTTTCCTTTTCCCAGGGTTCGTATCGGTTGCTGTGAGCTTTCTGGCCACGCCATCTCTTCAATACCAGAGATGGATCGTCTGAAATGTTCGACACGCTCACCGAAGCTTGTTCTTTCTGAAAAACAAGAAGCTACATTAGTCCGTTGCAAACTTTGCACCTATGTTCTTTTATACCAATGAAGAGTATTTTCTGCGAAAATGTTTAATATCCGCAAAGCATGCGCCTTAATCGAATACGAACAATACGATCACACCGGATTTCAAAGGAACAAATTTACTGTAACACTGAAATAAAGCATTCTCTTGCTGATTACGAATTGAAGATCAACAAATCTTCAAAATGGCTAAGGAATGTCGAAAACTGGTAATCTGACCCAACCGAAACCAACCACATATCGTTTTTAGCTCTAGTCAATCATTCCGGCGAGGTCAGACCACCCGTGAATTCTTAGCTTTCATTAATAATGCCATTTACATTGATATTCTATACGTAAGATATCATTTTAGCATAAGGAATGGTGATTGTGCCGATCAGTAAACAAAATTCACAGAGAATTACATAAAAATGAGCTTCGAATTAAGGTATTTATTTTTGTTGGAGGTTTCTAATCAACGATTGCAGTAATTGAAAAAAAAAATTTTACAACAAATGATCCTAAGATACAGTATCCGTCGAAAACATCGCTAATAAAATACTTGATTTAGCAGTAATGTTAGCAATAAAACTTCTACATACAAAGTATATGACTGGTACCAGATATTTATGTTCTATAATCTGAAAAAGCCATTGCATCCTGTCTTATAATAAATTTTCGTCATAATCACTCGTATGAAATAATTCATAAAATCGAGAAATTTGGGCCTTTACAGTGAATACTAAAAGCTCGAACGAAAAATAGATCAAGACGTGTTCCTAGGTAAGAAAACCTTGGACATTAAAGATTAAAAATCTGTTTCATACTGTCTTCTATAGTTCCATCTTATATTGCTTCACGATACTTTCATCGCTACTTTGTTTATATTATTATGACGACAATTCCAATTGCGATAAGGTACCGTCTATATTTTAGATAGTGATGTTCTCAATGATAAATTATGTTGATTGAACTGTGACCGATGATTTGATTAGTTGGAGAAAAGATGCGTTTTTAGGCGGCTACATTTAAACAATGAAATCCGTTTACGTTTCCACTGAAATCTGAGTCATCTCCAAAAGTCATTATTATAAATGTTGATGGATGATTTGAACTGTAAAGTTGTTGAAAAATAAATAATAAAAATTGGTTTCTAACATGAATGCATTACTTTTGAGGTTTTAATTATAACTTATCAAGTTCGAAATCAAACACTGTAATTTTTTGATAGCGTATCTGTCAATGTTCTTGTGGAAGCATTGAAACAGAAAATATTGATTCTAAATTTCTTTCCTTTTCTTAAATTTGAAAGCCTTACGGGAAGTTTTTTTGAAACCCAGTTCTCCGATTTGAATATCCAGAATAATAGTAACGTAACATTTTTTGTAACCGTGAACAATCATTTGTCAACATTTGTAATAAATGTTGAGTCAGATCCGAGTCGAAACTTAAAAGGACAGCATTCTTTAAACGAGGCCGCCTAAAGCCGCCTTTCACCTACTAGTTTTTAATGATAATTCATAATTCATTAATAAACAAATGGAGCTCCAGATGTTGTAAAAATTAAGTAACTGTTTAACAATAAGAAGATATACATTTTTTCTGATCTTCGAACGGAACGCATAAATATTGGCTTTTCATTATTTCGATTTTCTTTTACTTTTTCGTTATTTACCGTGTCCTCCTTGGACTTTCGACTGGAGCAGAACTTGTTTCTTATCGACCAGACACCCAGTCCCAAGCCAAGTAGTAACGCGCAGGTTGCTGCAACAGGTACCAAGGTCATGGCCATATCTTGGCTCGGTGGAGCCTGGCTCGGGGATATTTTCGAGGTAAGGGCTGTCCCCTCCACCTCGTTCGTTTCCGGTGGTTCTTCCGGTATACCGTTGGTTGTGATCGTTCGACTGGTCGTCTCGATCTCTGGTTGCGATGTTTCAGGCTGAAGCTTCGTTGTTCTTTGGCCATTAGCCAATGGCGACGAGGACATCGGTGGTAACTGATGTGGCGGACCTATAGGTGGTCTTGGATAATTTGGTAGATTTGGGAAGCCGATAACAGGAGGACGTATTCTTCCACCGGAACCGTGTTGACTGGGAAACGGTGACCTGAGTAACACAAGAATTGATTGAAAAGTATTTCCTCGCCATAATCACTTAATACATTTAACTATAAACGCAAGTTCATATAAAATTGATCGTAACTTCCATCTTCCAGATTCCATACAAAAAACGATGAAAATCTCATAAAAGTTATAAAAACGAATTTATGCTCCTCGGTGCGAGAAGTCGCACTTCTTGCACCTATGAAATCAAGTTTTGTACGAAACTCGTGCGAGAAACGTTTTCTCAACTCGTGTGGTTGCATCACTCGTCAGAAAAAGTTTGATCGCACTAGTATCGTAAAGTACTATCATAAGGATGAAATAATGATTATATTATCCTTTTTAATGGAATTTTATCATTGGAATTATTTTATTTTTAGCTTTCCTTTTTGCTTCCTCATAAAGGAAGCTTTGTTTTCTCGAAATTTTTTTTTTCGAGATTTTCATGTCAGTACACTCAGAATGGTCCAAAACGTCGAGAAAAGTGGTTTGTACCAAATGTCCGTATGTGTGTGTGTGTGTGTATGTGCAGATTTTGTTGTGTGCACGATAACTATCGTCATTTTCGATGAATGTTCATCAAATTTGACACTCAAGTGGGCTGTCATACAACGACGCTTGGGATTGTAGTTGACGCGAATCGGCTGAAAAATTCAAATTTTACAGCATTTTGAAAATTTTGAAAATTTTGTTTTCACGCTATAACTTTCGCAATTCAAGAGATATCGGGCTGAAATTTTATACACAAAAGGACTACCATCAAAACATGATGTGTACCAAATTTGGCGAGAATCGATAGCGTGATTATAATTTTATTGCAATTCCAATTTTTTTTTTATGTCTTCAAAGACTTGATTTCTGTAAATTGTAAGATAGCCGGCTGCAATTTTCGACATGATTTCATGATTATTGATTGTTAATATTGAATTTAGTCAAAGGAACTACCGATATGTCGGTAAATTTCGATTTTGGTGAATATGAAAAAAAAATGGCGGCACGAAAAAATTTTTTATTTATTTTTTGACAGATTTATCTTAAATTTTGTTCACATATGGACTATCATCGAAAAATATTTGAATACAAATTTGACGCAGATCTGTCCAGCCGTTCAAATTTTATGGCATTTTGAATTTTTCGAAAAATCTCATTCTCGCACTGGCTCGTGCAAATTACGAGATACCGGGTTCTAACTTGGTCAACATATGGGCTACTGTGGTACAAGGTTTTAGGACAAATTTGAAAAAAATCGGTTACACGGTTCAAATTCTTCGACACTTTGAATTTTTAGAAAAATATCTCGAGCATAAACAAGCCTGCAAAGTAGAAACTTGCAAATTGCTTCCTCATTATTTTTCGCTTTTTACAAAGCTTCCTCTATGAGGAAACCAAAATCAATTAACATACTTCCTCATAGAGGTGGCTTTGTAAAAAGCGCAAAATAATGAGGAAGCAATTTGTAAGGTTCTACTTTTTTTCATTTGTGGGGTTGTGGGTTTGTTTAATTTATTTTGCTTCCTCATAGAGAAAGCTTTGTTTTCGTGAAAAATTTTTTTTTCAAGATTTTCATGTCAATACACTCAGAATGGTCCAAAACGTCACGAAAAGTGGTTTGTACGAAATGTCTGTATGTGTGTGTGTGTGTGTGTGTGTGTGTGTGTGTGTGTGTGTGTGTATGTGTATGTGCAGATTTCGTTGTGTGCACGATAACTATCGTAATTTTCGATGAATGTTCATCAAATTTGGCACGCAAGGGGGTTATCATAACACAACGTTTGGGATTATACATGACGCGAATCGGTTGCGAAATTCAGATTTCGCAGCATTTTGAAAATTTTGAAAAAAATTTTATGCACTCATGTTTTGAAATTAATTCCTGATTTGTAGTAAGAAATATCTACAAATGGTCTACTTATACAGAAATACTATGTTATGCTATAAGGGAGGAAAGTACATGATTTTCGTCGAGTGGGAAATTTACACACGAGGTGAAAATTTCTCCAAAAAATAACCACATTCCATGTTTGCAACAAGGTCGCAAATTTGCTCATTTCTATCCAATGACGAATACGCATGTGAAGTACGGTTCTCATTACTTATATCGCATAGCAATGACATTTTTTCCTCCCTGGGGAGTAATGTAAATGTAAAGTTATAGCGATGTTGGGAAAAATAGTACATTACGATACGAGTGCGAAAAAACTTTTTCTGACGAGTGTGAGTTTGCAGCATGAACCGAAGGCGAGTGTTGCAATCACACGAGTTAAGAAAACGTTTTTCGCATGAGTATCGTACAAAATTTTATTTCACGAGGTGTGTAAACGATGTTTGACGCACGCGAAGCGTGCGTAAAACCGCGTTCTACGCACTGAGTGAAATAATAGTACATTTCAACACTAGACAGAAAAAGCTTTTCTTTGTGGGTGCGATTGTAAAACTTACGTTCGGCTCATATTACAAACCCACTTGACAAAAAAAAAAAAGTTTTTCTCTCGATTGTCAAAAAAAACTTTTTAGTACAACGTCGAAAAACTTGTAGTTTTCGCAAGTGGCAGCTTGCGAAAAGTGCACTCTTCAGGACGGGGGACTAAAAAATCTTTTGTTTCAGCGGAATTGTCTAGATGACGCTTAACTAATAGCATTTTTTAAAACGGCCAAGGATTCCAACAGGGGTACTTTTGGAAAGCTGTATTTACCTGGTGTGTCCTCCATTGGGTGCCGATGAATTCTTTATATTGACGTAGACCTCGGTCTTTGCAGTGAGCTGACCATCGGAGACGGTCACGTATAGAAACAGGTTCTGGCCTCCCTGGAACCCAGAGACAAGAAGTTTGCAGTTTACAGTAGCTGAAGCTGCGCATCGCTTTCCCATGGCGTATACGTCTTAGCATCTTACTATGCTATAACTCTACAATATATAGTCACGACTTTGAGGCTAACGAATTCTCATCTGGCTGTGTTTGCGGGCGGAAGAGTCGCAACTACGAAGCATAAGAAGCAGAAATCTACAGCCCGTGATAGATATGGGCACTCGAGCCACACGTTGTTACGGTACATTCATGCACGCGAATTGAATCGTTATGCACGTTATATAGTACATAACCCACGTACATGCGTACCTCGATACAAACACACATAACGCAATAACTCTACACCTACACAGAAATGAGCCAAGAGCTCGTCACCCATTAAACTTCTCGTAATTGCGCGACCAATACACTGGAATGCAAAAAAACAAGAATGCATTCTACCACTTCGGATAATAATACGAGAGACGGCGACCAAGATTTCTGTCTCATCGCACCAAGGATAAAAGCATATAGAATCGACAGTTTAGATGAATCTGAGCCCAAAAACGCGATTTTCTGAATTTTTGCGTCTTGCGTCTGACCTGAGCGCATTTTCAAAGTTGTCATAAAATTTAGCTGACTCATATCATAGCAAAAAGTATGATTTATGGAATGTAGTTAGATGATAGCCTTTAGATACCGAAAAGATGGTTTTCAGACAAAAATGGCGTTGCTCCTGCCCAGGAAACCACTTTAAAACATGAGAAAAAAAATATATGATATTGCATCTGAAAATAATTTTTTATAAATAAATTTGGGTTAATTCATGCAAAATAATCAGTTTTCAGAAAAAATCTATTTGACGGACATTTTGAGAGCATTTAAAAAATGGAATATTGGTCAGTATTATCGCAAAGCGTCTGAAAACTGTTCGGCATGATAAAACGAGTTGTCCAGTTGTAGAATAAACCAATATCAGACAAATTGTGTATTGCACGGGACCAACCAGACAATTTTTCGCATGATTGAAAATGTCTGAAAACAGTGTTTTGGTAATCCCGGTAGCCATACAAAGGAATTGAAATAAATTGAAGTTAATTGCTATGACGCGTGTTAGTTAAACGTTATGACATTTTTTTAAATGCGTTCAGGTCAAATGCAAGACGCAAAATGTCTGAAAATAGTAGTTTTAGTAATAAAATAACAAAATCTACGTACATTTTCAAGATCAGACATATCGTGATAATACAATCTGGCTTTTTTTTACGTAGCAAAAATCACGCCCCGCGACCTCGCAAGATTTCTGAAGGTTACTACCCCTCTAGTCGGGTCTAGGGTCTGTAACGTTCACACTTTTTGCGGCCGCCAAATCGGTCGGATACGCCGTGTGTGTGAAACGTCGTGAGTTCTTGGGACAGGTGGATCAGAAGAAAATTATTATAAAAATAGAAAATTCTTAATTTATTCAATAAACCCAAAATGATTTGCAAAATACAAGCGTTTTATCTTTATTTTATTCTCATTTGTCCCGCTGGCCGTGACCAAAGGAAGATTCTAATGCTAAGAGCTCATTGAAGATCTGCTGCTTTTGTTTATTACAATAGTTAAATATCAAATATGGTATGGACCAAATGGTTTGTTAACCAGTATTTTTAAAGGAAAAGGTAACCCAGACAGGAGCGGTCGCTAGCGTCTCCACTAGCAGTTGCCCGATGCTGGCGTTCGGAAAAGGAAAATGATTCTATTTTTAATAAGGAGAAAACTAATTTATGGTGAGGTATTGGTGACCAGACAGGAGCGGTCGCTAGCGTCTCCACTAGCAGTTGCCCGATGCTGGAGTAAGGAAATCTTTAGGAATTTCAGCAGAGTTTCGTAGTCAGAGACTAATAGAAACCTATTTTAAGGCAGCAGACCATCAGAGCTTTCGCTAGGGCTGTGTGCTCCGTAAGGGAGCCGACGAATGGTCATTTTGGCTGCTCCGCAGCCCCTTGTATACCCGAAATCCGGGCTGATGCAATGTTGGTCGTTGGTGGGGTCATCTCGCCCCACTCTTGTTGTCGTGTAGCGCCGGTTAGTGATGCGGCTTGAGACGAGATTATCTTGAATCTCGCTCGTTTTTTCTTGCGTTTGTCATTTGTCTGAAGTTCTCGTCTCGAGCTTGCGGTATGAAAAAAAAATCATAGTCTCGCTCGATCTTGCTTAAAATAACAAGCGAGATCGAGCGAGATCTTGAAGCTTATGGCAGATAAACTGTCAACAAAATAGAGGCTATGTTATGGTTCTGAATGCGACAGCATCGCACGATACGATAGGATATGCTCCGTTAGGCTCTGCCACCGACCACGAAAATGAAATTGTGTGCCTAACAGCTTTCCAAAATGTCGGCATAGAAGTATGGTCAAAGAATATGGATGTACATAGAAGTGCAGATCCTATGCTCCTCCTGAAGCTGTGCAGAAACTGGAGTACTACGCATTTTCGTCATTTTTGGTGCGTACTCCAGTTTCTGCGCAGCTTCAGGCGAAGCATAGGATCTGCACTTCTATGTACATCCATATTCTTTGGTATGGTGTAGGCTTCCAAGGGCTTTAAACATTGATTGTCTAGTGTAAACGGACTACACCGAGCGAAAAAGTTCCGTTGAATCACGGAAACCTTCACCAATGAAATTAAATACGTATGAGAAAGACTTTCTGATACGTATTTAATTTAATGAAATTAAATACGTATGAGAAAGACTTTCTGATACGTATTTAATTTCATTGGCGAAGATACGTATCAGAACGACGTTTTGATACGTCGTCTCCTTAGATTCCAAGGTACAGGTCGAGTTTGAATACGACAACTACGTAAAAATGGATTTCAGTCTCGAATTACACGAGGACTACGGATGACTTCGAATTGTTCTGAAATTCTGGATATCATCGTAGACATCGTAGACATGGAATCGTCCTTGAAAACTGACTTAGACCTCAAAAGGCGTCCTGTACATGATGAGGTCGACCTAAAAACCGATCTAAACGTCTATCATTAAGAAACCATCATCCTGGAACCTCAAAAATTTAGCGTAGTTCTACGAGGTGAAAAAACTTTCTTTAATATTGAACAAAAAACGTGACCTTCATCTTTAATGTAGCGGTGAATGTACTCCAATGATTTAATAATTTAATTGATTTAAGGCTAGAATAACAGCAGCAGATATTTAATATAAATAATTTCACAATTTACTCTATTCTTCTCCGCGTTATCCATTTTCTGAAACACTAATATCATTGGAAATAATTTAAAAATAGAGAAGATAATAGGGAAATAAAGAAAAACAATATTCGGCTGTCAAGACGAGATTTCGAGTGAAATTCAAGACGAAAACGAGAGAAGAATCTTGCTATGTCGATAATCTCGAATTGAAATGACAATCAAGCTGTCAAATTCCGAGTCTTAGTCTTGATCTCGACATTTTCTCGCTCATCTCGCTCGTCTGTGACGCATGCGTCACGTTACCATCGTTTTAGCGCGGCTTATTCAAAAGTTAATTTGCAAGAATAACCGAATTAGCATGTACTTGTTAAATTAGACAGAATAATTATACCCTGAGAGACTCGAAATTAATAAATGGTGACTTACAATAAGGATTATCAATAATATTGAATATTATTTAAAGGGAATGAACGAATACAAAGCAATCGTCGTCTTCTTGTACATGTGTTTAGTTACGTATCCTTGTTATTTAATATAACGTCGAGCGGATGAATGTTTAATCTTAGAGTTTTGAAATGTTCACACGAGAAAATAGCATTCCCACGAGGAAATAGCTTTCCCTTTTACGACCCTTGAGGAAAGTCGACGGAGTCATCGAAGGACAAAGGACGCGCGGATGTGCGTCTGGTTATCGTCGCCAATTGATTTTTATGGCCAATAGAGATTTTCAGCGACGTGACTTTTGTCAGTTTTTGTAGCTCGAAAACACTCGCTACTTCAACTGACAGAAAACAGGCCCACGTGCGGACCCCGCATTCCGACCACGTGCTGACCACCAGGCCCTGGAGACGCCGGCTCGGGCGAGCGCGTCTTTCCCCACCACAACGAGGAAAAGCAAGGGAAGCTACCCCCGAAGAAGGAAAACCTCCACAGCAGCAACAGCAGCGATTGGCCAACGTCCACCCTGGAGGGAGGATCCACCCCCAACCAACGATGCTTGAAGGGACTTCGAGACTTCGAAGACAATTCTTCTTTATATTTTTGAAGGCAGAAGTTTTCCGACTGTCGAATAAGACACATCCTAACGTTTCTAGCTTGAGTTTACTTGTAGTCGAATTTAATAATTAAAGAGAACAATTTTAATACCGAAAGCGAACGGATCTCACTTTATTCTCTGACAATCCTTCCTGATTCACAAGGTGGGTTTTTACCCTTTATCAACTGGACCCAGGAAAGGACATCGTTGGATATAATTCAAATTCCCGCGAATCAAGACGCTCGGGCGTTACACGTCCGCATCACTAGCGCCGGTGCTGGACGGCATCTCCCTGGACTCCCTCCTAAGACGGCCGGTAATGTCGGTCGCTTTATTTGTCCATTTGGTTCCTGGTAGATGTCGGCGTCGTCGCGGCGGTACATTTGAAGTTCCTGGAGGCCGCGTGTGGCGGTTTTATGTTGCTGGAAGTTCCCGGAGACCGCGTGTGGCGGTTTCATGTTGCTGGATGTTCCTGGAGGCCGCGTTTGGCGGTTTTCTCGATGCACTTCTCACTTTTGGTGGTCGTGGCACTTTGATATCGTCTCAGGTCATCTAAACTATCGATTCTATATGGTTTTATCCTTGGTGTGATGAGACATGGTTTTGGTCGTGGGCTCTCGTATTATAAGCAATATCGTAAGTTTCACATCTACACTGAGAGAAAACTTGAAATCCCGACAACCTCGCGCGGTGGTCGGCAAATATTACTTTGGCTCAAAGAAATAGAGGTTGACACAAACACCCATTCGTCGAGGCAATACAATGCATTTCTTTGAGACAACTACTTCATGTAATTGAGCGTCAACATAACAATGTTTTGGCTGAACATTGATGCTGTTGAGCGAATGGCAGTGCAGTCGACTTAACCCCGTGAGGGGTTAAGGCAACAATTTTTTGGTACTCAAAGCGCGTGTAACGAGTGGTTGAGCCAATCACGCGTGTCATTCCAATCAGGAAAATGATTTCTATGAAGCAACTGTATCAGAATGGTTACGAGAACTGTTTTATGCTTTGGAAAGAACCTCGGTGCAACTGGTTTCTAAGAAATATAACGTTGACTCAACCTCACGTTCGTTTGTGTGAAAACTCTTTCTGAAGATACGAGTATTGACTTTAGAGTGATCCCGATGGTCACCTATCCAACTACTGACCGCCAGAGACAGCCAGGTAGTCACCCATCGTAGTACTGACCCTCAGGTCAGTGAGACGGTCATCCACCCAAATACTAACAAATTAATTCGGGCTAACAATGAAACAAGCAACTTCGTCGAATATGTTTATAGATGGCAACAACGGTACAATGTACTCTTTTCGATATAACCGAGTGTCGTGAACAATAACAGAAAGTGCTTTTATTTTTACTACACCAAACGCAATCATATAAATCTATAAAGTTCTGACTGTATTATACTAATTCCATTTTATATTTCATGTTACCGATATTCAAATAGACGGAAAAAATACTAGAATCATATGATCCGAATGGCCGTGTGAGCTAAAGCGCAGCGCAACAACATTATCCGGAGGGTCGCAGGTTCGATTCTCGTCAATGTAATCAAAAATTAAACATGTTTTTTCAGCGATTAATATATACCATCCTGAAGAGAAAGAGGTAATACCAAATTAATATCTAGGATTACTCGATTGAATAAGCGCGATTAATAATTTTCAATTAATTTTTCTTCATTATTTTAGACTCACTCAAACACATGATGAATTTGATTGAAATATGAGTGTAGTTGAACCAACTGCATCAATACTTCCAATCAATCGATTAGGGATTGATGCAAGAGTGCGCATGGTCGGAGAGAAAACTATGTTAGAGTTACAATAATTGCACTGTGGTTGTCTCAACCACATGAAACATTTGAATCGAAGAAAGTCCGATAACCATTTGGTGAGTTTGGCCCAACCTCCTCGTTCCATTCGCCGTATATAACCTCTCGGAGAGGTTGAGTCAACCTCTACTTCGTTGTGCCCAACAATTTTTTCTCTCAGCGTAAGATAGGATATTTGGTCTTGAACAAGATTACTCTCGATTCTCTTAATTGAACATTGGGAAATGATTATTGAATTCTATTAGCAATCGTCACGATTAATCCCTGAATATCGAATATATATTTCGCTGGTGACAATTAAAATTGAAATGACTATTATTATTGTTAAAAATAAGGCCACTTTTAATTCTTTAAAAGATATGTCTACCAGAATTGAACTCTACAAGATAACAAGAAAACAGCGCATAACCCTATTGTTTTTCAGTTCTATCTCAGTGAACGACTTCGCCAATATCTTTACAATGTTATAAATCTACTGGTATCTACAGAACGATGTAAGTAAGAACTTTTGTATTGTCTTCTTCGTTATCCTAATTTTGATGCCAACTTTTACTGAAGAGTTTTTTGGACCGCCGATTACGAAGCTGAACCCAAAATTAATGAATTAGAAATAGTGGATCCAATATGGCGAACCGAAACGTAGAAAATGACGGAATTCAACAGTGTCAGTAACCCCGGTAGTAGACGACCATAATTAAAGCAATAATTTAATTATTTCTTAATTATGTAACTTCGAAACCAGGTCAATCGCATTCAGAAGGGCTCAATGCTCACGTCAAAGTGATTTTTTTTTCAGTTTCATAATACAACACGTTCGTAAATAATAGAAAACCTGATGGTATGGTGACTTCTTCGATGATCCGCTGAACTACGACCGAAATTACCAAGACATAACTGACGCAGAACTCTCGAAGATAATAAAACAAGGTAAAAACACAGCTCCCGGCCATGACAATGTACCGATAAGCATTGTTAAACAATTTAACCCCCAGATCATGCGATTTCTGATGAAAATATGTAACATCTGCTTCGAAAAAAATTTCTTCCCCGAACAATGGAAGACCGGCAATAATTGTCACGCTACCAAAACTCAACACGGACACGAATCAACCTGCCAAATACAAACCCATCATACTTCTTCCAACACTGGACAAAATTCTAGAAAAAATAATTAAATACCGACTGAAAACCGTCATCGGAGAAAATATCCCGTAATACCAATTTGGATTCCGCAACCTAAAATCTGCATCACACCCACAATCATCGCATCAAACATCCAAGCAGTAAAGCTCGCCAACAAACGATCCGTCGGCTTCTTCATGGACATCAAAAAAGGGTTTGATAGCGTATGGCACAAAGAGATATTATATAAACTATGGCTGCTCAGATGTCCCTCCTATCTATTACATATCATAGCAAACTTTGTAACCGCGGTTTAAAAATAACAATAGGGAACGCATTATCGAATCAATTCAGTCCAGAACAAGGCGTTCCACGAGGTTCACGCCTATCACCACTTCTATACAACATATTTTGCCACGACATCTACAACTACGATTCTGAACAAATAAACAAGAACAACGTAGTACACCTAGACAATTACCTCATGTAGTACGCAGATGACACGGCACTTATCACACACAATAAATCAATAGATGCATCAATAAACGCGCTTCAAACTCTGTCCGATAAATGCATCATACGGTTGAACAAATGGCGATTAAAACCGAATCCAAATAAATCTAAACTCATTTTTTTTAATCACAAAGTATCCGACAGCTCACCATTCATCAATATGTATAACGAACAGATTAAACCAAGCGCAACTGCGAAGTATCTAAGAATCGCCATTGACTGTAAACTAAACTTCACTATCCGAGTAGAAAAAAAGAATCTTGTGAAGAATCTTTTAAAGAATCTTAAAAAAAGTCTTGAAAGAATCTTTACAGGAATCTTGAAAAGAATCACGCATAGGAGCCGGAGCAAGATTCTTTCCATCCGAAAGCGTGCTGAGAATCTTTGAAAGAATCTTAATGAAATTCTTCAGAGGAATCGAGCGAAACCTGTTGATGCTTTCCAGGATTCTTTTCGAGATTCTTTCCATTCGAAAGCTAGATAGGCAGTTCTACTCCTGGGGCCGAACCCGATGGTCGGGCCTCGAATTTAACTGTCGCCAATTATATATTTCGATTTTGGCGTTCTAACATTTTCCATTATACTTTTAATAAACATTATATCAACTAGTTTCTTGTGTATTTTGTGAATCCCTTCATTAAAATAAAAACGGTTGTGATATTTTCGTAAACAGTGTTTTAAAAAATTATTATTAATAAAAAAATCACCAGACACCTGCTTCGATCCCTAGCCGGCGCATTCCGGATTAAAACGAATGCAAATAAATCTAACTTCGTTGCGTTCATGGAGAAAACACCAAATCCATGACGTAACACCGTCCCATTCTAGATTACGGTCACCAACTAAATCTCAACTACAGAAATCAAGCCTTACAAAATATCAAACCTGCAGAAAGAATCTAACTCCGCCACCTCACAAAACTACGTCATTCTAGCAGTCCACTTCACAACCCCTCTAACCATCTACTGTATGACACAACCAAAATTGAGCCAATCACTGACAGAGCAAATCAGCTGAGTACGAAATTCCCCACCAACACTATTTTCGAAATTATGTCTCGCATAGTAGATTAAGATCGTACATGTTATATATTTTTATTATAGCTAAGTCTAAATATTGTTACGACCGAGCGAATGAATAAAGCGGATATTTGTTTGTGGGGCGGATATTATTAATTACAAATAGTTCTATTTATCTTTAACGCTTTTGTTCGCACGTTTGCTCCCAGTCAAAGTCCTGTCAAGACTCTCTTCTGTCACGTTTACTGTGAAGTATGTCAAGTATTCGTTTGTCGATCGTCATACCGTGTGTTCCTGTAAGACCTAATCTCTATATTCATAACAATATATAAAATCGCCCGCGCACTGTTAAAATACCGTCTCAAGGACCTCGGTCGATGGCCTATTAGCCTTGGAAACAACACTTTGTAAATATATTTATTTATCTATAGACTGACCAAAACCTTGTAAATTTAAGGATAATAAAGCGCATTTACTACTACTAATAGAAAACCTGGACAGAGGTTCTAAAGATGTCAGAAACTGGGCCATTTACCTTACGACCAACACTTGGTTCCTGCAACTATCACGGCTGCTGTCCAATCCAAATGATTCGTTGCGCCAACCAATCAGTGGGTTCAGGTAATCATTCCAGCTGGTCATTGTTATTATCGATACTCTACCAACGAGGTTATAGCTTCTTCAACCAACTGAGTTGGCGCTATTCTAACTATTTCTATCGGTTCTCGGGACCGGTAAATCAGTTTTTACAACTACATTTTCTTTCCTGATGTCTGAGGCATACATTATTGTAGAGTTATAACGTAGATTACAATAATAAATTAAACCTAGTACTCACCCTTCCCTTAAGAGTTTCGTTCAGGAAGACTGTGCCAGTTCTGTTGTCTATGTAAAATGGCAAGGGTGGCTGAGGACTGTCATCTCCGTTATAACTGTGTCCCAGAGGCTCAAGACCATATGTAAGATCATCCTGTTCATTGTCTTCGGCTCGCACCCTGGTGACAATACTCCCTACTGGCTCGTTATCAGGAAGAATCCAATTTCGATCCAACCACATTACCGGTGGGGTATTATCGCTGAATTGGCTTTCTGTAAATACAGTTTCAAATTACTGTTATAATGTAACACACTAAACTGTTTTCGTTTAACAATAAAATTATGTTCCAGGAAATAATGGCGCACGTATTTCTCATTAGACTTAGATAGTGTTAGTATCACCCTCTGGAATGCAAACATAATCTATTTTCAAATTGGTTATGATTACCGGATGTAACCAACACGAAGGTGCTCCCAACTAAAAAAAAACCAGTTCATCACGGATCCATGCGGGATCCGTGAGCAATATGTGAAAACATCCCGCTAATAAGACAATCCTGACGTTTTACGCACTTCCAAATTCGCTTGGGAAGTAATATCGTAAAAAATGCGTGAAAAGTTCAAGTTAGAAATTCAGCCATCAAATACGTGAAGAGTACACGAGAAGTGCATATTTACAATAGCTGTTTTCAACATCCTAGTCTGCAAGGAAGTACACGAAAAGTACGTGAAAAGTCTATATTTTTAATTTTTGCATAAATTTCGCGCCGAAAAAGTACATGTGAAATCCGTATTTAAGATAGTTGCGTTCAAGGTCCACGTCACTGAGGAAGTACACGAAAAGTACGTGAAAAAGGGTTATAGGCGACGATCAAAAGTACAACGAGAAAAAAGATTTCATTGATTCAAACGAAATTGGTGGATTCCAATTTTTTTCATCGATTTCAATGAAATATTTTTTTTTATTCAATAAGATGTTGCATTTGAATTTCAAAGAGAACATTTCATTGATTCAAAGAAACGATTTCGTTGATTTAAAGTAACGATTTCATTGATTCAAGGAAATGGTTTAATTGATTCAAAGAAACGGTTTCATTGATTCGCAGAAACGGTTTTGTTGATTTGAAGAAATGATTTCACTGATACGAAGAAATGGTTTCATTGATTTAAACTAATGGTTTAATTGATTTGAATTAATGGTTTCACTGATTCGAATAAACGGTTTCAGTGATTAAAAAAATGACATACTTGACGGAACCTGGTCCGCCAACCCATGTAGGAATTGCCAGTACTCTGCCAGAGTTGCCCACACGCCCGTATTGTGGCCCAGAATTCATGCCAGTACTTAACCAGCACCAACCTATCTGTACGGTGCCAACGCTCGCAATCAAAATCTTTACAAGACCAGTATTGGGATGATAACACGGGTCTCAAATTTGCCATCGACATTGGCCCGATATTGAACCGTATATATATCCTATTCCGGCAAATAATTTTGTTTTGGTACTGGCAAACAGTGTTGGGTCTGTATCCGAAAAATATATTGTGTCAAATGACATTTTTTACTGATTGCCAAGAGTCGTGGCGGTACTTGATGTGTACTGGGGCGACACGTGGCAAATTATTGGGGATCGATGTTGGCTCAAGTACCGAAAACACATCGGCCCAATCATGTCTACTGCTGGGTGCATTTTTTTTCTAGAGGCAAATTACCGGTATGGTGTTCTGGATCAACCTTTTGGCGAAAAGATGTAACATTCCTGTTCTCATGATGCGGTCGTAGGTTCATAGGCGGTTACCTATCTAAGTATTAACTTTTAGAGTCATCCCGGTGGTCACCTATCCAACTACTGACCGTCACAGTCAGTCAGGTAGTCACCTATTCTAGTACTGACCCTCAGGTCAGTCAGTCTACCCAAATAATAGTGAACTAATTGGCGTAAACAATGAAATAAGCAACTTTGTAGAATATGTTTATAGATTGCAAAAACTATACAATGTACCCTTTTCGATATAACCAATTGCCGTGAAAAATAACTGAATGTGTTTTTAATTTTACCACTCCAGAAGCAATCATATAAATCTATAAAGTTTTGACTATATTGTACTAATTTCACTTTATATTTAATATTACCGATATTCAAATAGACAAAAAAATTAGATAATCATATGATCTGAATGGCCGAGTGGGCTAAAGCGCAGCGTAACAACACCATCCGGAGGGTCCCAGGGTCCCAAAAGATAATATTAACTTAAATATATTATTTTATTAGTAATAAAGAAATTTTTCAGGCAGATATTTCAAAAAGTTTTCCTTGAATCGATGAAAGTTTTTCTCTCTATGTAGACAGTAGAGCGAGAGACATCCAGAGAAACTTCTAGCACATCATTTAAACCCGACTTTATCATCTCTCTTATCAAGAATAGCATTTATTTATGATCTTGAATTTGTATTTATGTATATATGTATTACATTAAACTCATGAGTATATTTTTTTATCCCACATCGATCCCGCGCGAATTCTATCGCAGATATGTTAGATGTATTTTTTATGGTCTGTTGATTTCGCTCGTTTCTATGGTGGTCTAATTAGCCGTCGAGTTACGGTACGATAATGAAAGAGACAGAAGAATTAGCAAAGCTTTATTCCTATGTTGTATTCTATATGGGGAATTCCACGCCAACTCGATAAAGTTCTGATCCGGCATATTTTTAATTGAACTTATTCTTAAAAAAAAATTATTCTCCAATTTACCGAGAATAAAATCTCCCTAAACTAAAGGTACTAAAAACTTGAGGATCTTATACTTCAACTTAAAGGACTAAAGACTCTAACGACTCTTTTGACGGAAATCGTTGAAAAAAAAAGAAAGAAATGTCCATAGATATTACTTAATTTTCCTTTCGGATGCAAACATTTTTTTTCCA
This sequence comes from Ephialtes manifestator, assembly GCA_963970395.1. Lineage (NCBI taxonomy): Eukaryota > Metazoa > Arthropoda > Insecta > Hymenoptera > Ichneumonidae > Ephialtes > Ephialtes manifestator. The sequence goes on along the minus strand of OZ019974.1, from coordinate 30,619,618 downwards.
TCTTTTTTCTTTTTTTGTGGAGTTTTTAAAAACTTTAAACGTTAATGAAGCCCGACAGCAAGGTATTAAAAAAAGTGTCATTCATATTTTCAATTAATTATTTAATTAATTATCGCACTGAAATACCGCTTAAGCCTGTTTTCGCTTAGGTTTAAGTGTTCTAAACTTATTTCTGATAATAATTAATAAGTTTTTTTTTTTTCATTTTGGAAAGGAAAAATGTATGGCTCGAACGGTTAAACCGGCACACATAAGTCCAAAATTTGTGTAAAGTTTTGTTAAGAAATTTTTTACCGGTTTCGAGAACTTTGACGTCATAGAAAACTGCATCGATTAGCTAATCACCAATAAACGCATAGCTCCCGATTTCTTTCCCGACGGCCAGTCGGGAGAAAAAATATGAAGGGTCGGACGTCGAGTTGACTTCGAAGCCCCCATATATAAACAAAGCATGTAGAGACGTGTAGGAAGTGAAGGCGTGCCAACAACACGAGAGATCGGCCTTGATATGCATCTTCCTCGGATTTCGAGTTCATATCGTCAAGTAGAGTGTGACCCTGGTTTCGTACCTGACCTTCGCTTCACTGACCGATCGTAATGAATCGTTGTTCTCTCCTATCCTGCAATCCTCCGTAGATTACGTAAATTAATTGATTTGTCCGACTGTACACTTCACAGAACATCGAATACTCCTCAAGTGAAAACATTTCTTTTCACAATTCTGTTATTTCCATCCACTCCATCACAATTAACGTAGTTGTGTCAGGAAGGCAAATCAAACTGATGTTCATGACCTTTTGGCCTATGGTAATTGAACTATTCAGCTTTACTTCTCCAAATTTGGATGGTTCTTACCAATAAATTGAATAAATAATGAATACGTGAAAATTGAACTTTTTACACGGTGCTTATGGAAGTGTTAGCAAAATTAATCTTTTAATCGAGAATTATTATACTTAGATCAAAGGTAGAGAAAAGATAAAAAGTACCGCGGTTTCGAAAGTTATTTGCCAATTTTTGCGTATCATAAAAAAATGAAGTCACCGGACACGTGTTAAAGTAAACTAATATTCGAGTGCACAATTCCGGACCAGATGACGTTACCTAATCTAGCTATCATCCGATTTTCAAGATGTCGTCGTAAAAACAAAGTCACATTCACACTGAAAAAATATTTTACTTGGAAATAATTGTGTCAACCTAATTGCACCAATTTTCACAAATACTCGATTATTTTTGGTAGTATCATTGTCGCAGCACAAAATGCAATGTATAATAAATTTTCAAAGTCATATAGATGCTGCTATCAATGACTTCGGCATACTGACAAAGCTACCTTATTATCCTACGAATATAACGTCAATTTTTAAAGAAGCGATACATGGAATTAACAGATTTTGTTTACGAACATGTACATGAAAAAATTATTAGCATATTTTCTTGTTGATGCGAAGGTTTTTGTTGTGCATAATATTTTTATAAAAATTATAATAAAACTGAAAAAAAATCCATTTTATTGCAGAAATTGAACAACGTTTTATGTTGAGAGTGAAATATACTGATTTTACTACTTTCAGAATTGACCGACAGCAGTGGACGCGCGGTGGGTGTCAGGCTTCGGCGGTCCCCAGATTTAAGCAGCATTGTTTGCGGCCTTAACTTGGATGGGTGACCGCTAAGCTGCGCACTGGTTTGCGCGCCAACTGCTGAGGGCGGGACAGTTTTTCTGAGTTTTTAATGCATTCCCAAATAGTAGAATCTCAGTAAAAATAAAGCCGCCTGTATCGGCCAGGTTTTCTGCAGTTTCCCTGTGCCCTCGTGCAAATGCGATACAGTAGTGCAATAGGTGGAGTGGCTGCGGACAACACTCTAGGGGGGTCACTATGAAGGAACGGGGGAAAGGGAGATGGGTAACGCAAAAGCCTGAATAAGGCGTACGGAAGAACATCCCAATAAAAAATAAATACTACTTTCAGAAGTTTCTTTCACCTTGTATTTGATATGTTACATTTTCTAACTCAAACGTAAGATGCAATGTTAACGACCTAGGAAACATGCTAGAACTAATTTCTTTTGCTGACAAGATTACGATTTCTCCGGCCAGACATTTCTCGATTAGACGCTTGTTTCTGGTACTATTTACGCGCAACAAAAAGCATATGGGTCGTTCCACGTACCGTCAATCACTTAAAAATTACTATGCCTTTAAAGTTTTTCTACATGTCGGACTATACAAAAAGTTACAAAGTGGAAGTTTGCACATTGCTTCCTCATTACTTTTCATTTTTCACAAAGCCACCTCTATGAGTTAGCTTATTTATTAATTTTGGCTTCCTCACAGAGGAAACAATGTGCAAAGTTCTACTTTGCAATATTTTCGTTTCGTTCTTAAAAAATTCAAAATCACGTAAAATTCAAATCGCTTTACCGAACATAACCAAATTTGATAGTTAGTAGCGCTGAATGTTATTTTTCATCTGTTGAAAATTTCAGTTGTCTTGGTGAGATCTGACGTGAGTTAGAGCAAAACGAATATTTGTAAAAAAAAATTCAAAATCCCACAAAAACCGAAATTTTCTACAGATTCATTCCAAATTCAAAACCGATCCTCCTTTAACGTAGCTTTATTGATAAAAACTTATTTAGCTCAAGAGCTAAAAAATTGTGGATGCTAGAGAGCGTACAAATTGCAAAGTGAAATAAAATTTGAACATATTTTTTTAATTTTTTTTAAATTGCCAAAAACAAAAGCGTCGACGTGCTTCACATGCTAAATTTCAGCCCCATTGTTAAAGTAGTTCTTAAGATATGTAACTGTGAATTTTGAGTGACGACCACACACACGCATACAAACACACACTTAAAATGGAAATTTGGAGAAATTTGAGTCGTCAAGAAATAATTTTAAAAATAGCTTCCTCTATGAGGGAGCAAAATTTGAATTCCTACATTAAATTAACACGTCTACCGATTCTTACGAAATGATGTATCTAATATAACTATATATTATTCCGATTTTTCAGAAAATTTGGGTATGCTCACTTCAATTTTATGAAAATTAATACAATATCATAACTTCTTCGAAAAATTCAACACTCTATCAAATCGGAACCTCTGTACCGATTTAAGCCAAATTCAATACCAAACTACAATGCACATACTCTTATGAAAAACTATTTTTCAAAAGCCGAAATGTTACTAAAGTGACAGCAACATTTGGCATTCCAAGCCGTGCTACGTGGAGAGAAAAAATATGGGTAACATATCTCGATTCAGATAGTAATCGAGGGACATGTACGCAGTTGAGATTCACTCCTAAACTATTGAAATAACACAGTTTGTGTAGTATGTCGAGCTCAAACTTTTAGGAACAACTCACAACGTCTAGGAAAGAATGCCAAACATTTTTTTCTCACCGTGTATTATTCTTTTGTCATCTGTAATTTTCTGCAAAATCGAAGCAAAACGTTCTACATAGTTCTACACGTTCTACATTCAAATACCTAGTGCGACGATATCAAGCAATTAAGGTAACATTTAGATGTAATCTAACACTATAGCATACCGACATTTTAATGCCACTAGTGAACTGTATTGTAACTTCAAAGTACGACCAATACAGCCTTGGCGTTACGATAACGCTACACCGTCATATAATAGCTCGATTCGCACGTGCATCACTACGTTAATACTAACATAATATGCCATTGTGTGACGTGTTTATGCTGTCACCTTGCCATCAAATGTTTGTCTGGGCAGTAACTTCTTAATAATTTAAATAAATCCGTGAAAATGCGTAACCATTTTTACCATATGACGAATTTTTCAAATGAATGCAGAAAAGTAAAGAGATTTCTATTTAGTGATACCCTCAAGAAAAACGAGACAAGCCAAGGTGCATGGAGTCAATAAACCTCGAATCGAACAATTGAATTTCGATCTATCTCGACATGTGAGAATGCAATCACGATATACGAGATATTCAGATTGCATCGTCAAATGTGTCAAGATCTTGGGTTGCATCACGAGAATTTGACAGTATCGATACAATACAAGATTATTTGAGAAATTCGATAATGAAGGAAAGCAAAAAACACAGAGACGGCACTCAAAAGTCATCTCACAAGCGAAGAAAAAGTAAAATTATGATTTTTATTTGAATGAAACCCGGAAAAAAAATGTTGGCAAAACGTGCTTCGGAATTATCGAAGACACAAAAAATAATAAATATGATAATGAAAGAATTGACAAGCGCGAGAAACTCCTTTCAGAACCCCCAATTTCAAGTAAAAATAAACTTTGCAAGCTTATTTATATATTGTATACATCAGCAATATAATAGACACGCAATACAATCGACTATGAGACGCACTTTGAGGCAATTCTTGAGACGAGGCAAGGCGATTTTGACAAAAGGTAAACGCAATATATATGTTCCGTCGCGGAAAAATATCGTAGCTTGTAAATGCCATTTCTATATTCAATCTTCAACACCGTAATAAAAGTCAAGGAGTAACGCCGTTCGTGTCAAACATCGAGACATCTGCGGACCAGATGAGAATCTGGAAACGTCTTCTAATCCTCAGGAATTCACATGGAAAACGCACGTACAGAATAACTTGAAAGAAGCAAACACATTTTTTAGTGTTTTATGGTAGTGGCCATCGGCTAGCGAATGATTAACCAGTTGCGGACCGTACGCATCGGCACCCCAAGACTGCAATTACTGGGGGTCCCATGGGTCGCGGGAAATCCCGTGGATACCTGACGGTGCGACGCTGCCGAGGCGTCAACGCATCCCCACATGTTAAGGAAAAACCCTTCAGCGTGCAAAAAATTGACACTAGCGACGTTACCTCCCACTCCCAAACTTATCATACTCAACGTTGGAACCTTTTTGAGTAGTCAGTCGTCTTCAGCTTCTCAGACAGAACGGACACTCCAAGAGTCTGATCGTCAGCTCATGGCTACACAGATTCTTGTCTTGACATTATTAAGTTAACATTTTCTGATTCAACTCTGTATCCAATTCTTATAATAATAACAGTTATGTTTGCATATAATTTTCTTCTGAAATAAATTAGTGTTTGTTTTGTTATATAAAATAAATACCTGCGTCATTTTAATTAATCACGTGGGAGTTTGCTATCTCGCGGTTCAACTTAATTTGAGATTCGGACTTACAATCCGCGTCGGCTCCAAACGCCATCCGCGAGAGCGAACAATATATGATTCGAGAAAGTTGACTGAGCTCCGTCAAACGAGGAAGCGAGAATTTAAACCTCGCGCGGCATTACTATTTCTATTGTACATTACGAGCAATTTTCGTATTCGTAATTTCGCACAACATTCTTTCATCATTACAAACTAACCCAAATTTTATAATGCGGGTTATCATGATTATTCAGTAAATGAATACGATTTTCACGAAGAAATTGATTATCATACACTGAAAGAAATGATTAGTTGCCACAACCAAAAAATGAGTTGACACAACCAATCATCATTCTATTTCCCTAACAACTCAAATGGTAGTGCCAGCGATTTGAATGGTAATACCGACGATTCGTATGGTAGTCCCAACTATTCGACTCGTAGTCCCAACGATTGGATTGGTTAACCTCACTAATCTCGGAAGAACTAATCGCGAATAGTTGAGGTTACTGTTCGATATGGTTGAGGCAACTAATTTTTGAGACATTGTGTACAGAAATGGGAAACGTAGTTGTCACAAACGAACATCCCAGATAGACAAACGTGCCGTGGAAGTATCCTATCGTGTCACTGTGACAGCATAAACGTGTCACACAACAGCATGCTATGTCGGAATTAACGTAGCGATGTACGTCCGAATTGAGCTATTACCCATATAGCATTTTCACATACATTGCATATACATCGTATAAACATTTGCGAATATAGAATGTCCTATGTATATACGTATGCACGTCGTATTACATCATATGTATATGAAATGTATCTGTAAAGGAGACACCTATTCATGTACATCGAACATACACTGAATATCCATGAGGATAAGCATATTATGTGCACCGTATGTACGTATAGGTCCTGTCTAAAAAAAAAACGGAAAAGTTAATTACAAAATAATGATCTGCATTCATTGAATTCGGAGTACGGATATTCGGAGTTATTGCATTGATCGGTACATATTTATTGCTGAAAAAACACATGTAAATTTGTTTGCTGTTGGTGGGAATCGAACCTGGATCCTCTGGGTGATTGCCGGGTGCCTTAGCCCATTGACATCTTAGAAAATTTTTATTTTTATTGTCTATTTGAAGTATACTAAAAATAAAAACGCGTCAAGACTACATTCATTTAGAGGGTTGCGACTGAATTATATAAAATATTAACACAGTGGGTCACCTATCAATGTACTGACCCTTAAGGGACATTGAAAATTCAGCCGTTAGGCGGTCACTTATCCAAACACTGAACGCGGAGAACTTGGAAAAACTCGGATGCGAAGCGATCACGAATGCAAGTACTGATCCTTGCGATAGTCAAAAAATTTCAACCGTGGCGCGGTTACCCATCCAAGTAGTGATCTGCGAGGCACTTAGAAAAATTTCTTGTCATTTTTTTGGACTTTTTTTTTCAAATAAAAAAAAATTCTTCAGTAGTTGCGAAGAAATCAATTGTTTTTTAAATCAGTGTGAGACACAAAGATGTAAAAAAATGCAGATAATTATTTTGTAATTAATTTTTCCGTTTTTCTTTAGACAGGACATGAGTGCCATTTCAAATGAAAAAATGGCTCTTGAAACGGGAGTCATGTATGATTATAATCATGATGATGATAAGCGATTTTCGAATTTTGGGAAACTGCGATATCAATGCGGCAGTACTAAATTTGATCATACAGGACTCCCGTTCCATGAGTCATTTTGTCATTTGAAAACGCGCGAAATAGTCGATGAGGAGATGAATATTTCAATGTTTTAAAGGATTTCATTTTTTATTTTGTTAACTTCAAAGACGATGCGGCAGTACTAAACATTATCAAACATGTTTCTGCCTTTGCACATACACGGAAAAAAAAGATTAGTTGCCATAACCAAGAAATGAGTTGACACAACCAATCGATTATTCTATTTCCCTAGCAACTCAAATGGTAATACCAACAATTCGAATGGTAATACCGACGATTCGAATAGTAGTCCCAACTATTCGAGTGGTAATCCCAACGATTGGATTAGTTAATCGAGAACTAATCGTGAATAGTTGAGGTTACTATTCGACATGGTTGAGGCAACTAATTTTTTAGACATTGTGTACAGCAAATCGAAAACGTAGTTGCCACAACCAAACTTTTTTTTCCGTATAGTTTATCGAAAGCAACCACAATCTCCATGAGCGCTTCACCAAGTAAAAAAAAGAATTTCTAAAAATTGCCGTTTTTAATGAATTTTGGCCTTGATGCGGCAGTACTTAATATCATCGCACAACTCCCAGCTTTCGCGAAAACATTTTTTTTTGTGATATTCAATACAGCATTTCAGGAGCAACCGATTATAAAGAAATTATGTTTTTTTGAACATCCCTAATGTGTATCCTCATGGATATCTAGTGTATGTTCGATGTACATGAAAAAGTGTCTCCTTTACAGATACATTTCATATACATAGAACATTGTATATCCACAAATGTTTATACGATGTATATGCGATGTATGTGAAAATGCTATATGGATACATATCCTTAGGTAATTAATTCGCGGACGCTTGATTTTCTTCCTATTTTCATGGATTGCATATACATGAAATATCTTACGAATGTGTCCGTACCTGCGCTCAAATTCGTATTATTCAAGTATGTACATAGAATGTGTTCTTGACATTTATGCGTGTATATACCTGCTTGTATGTAGAATAAATATCCATAGAATATACAAGATATACTTTTCACATTAAGGACCTAAAATGGATATACATCGAATATCTGATGCTATATGGGTTATGTGACGGCATACCGTGCCGTGCAGGCTTAGTGGCATTCCACTGTCGCCATGCTCTAAACTCAGATCATGTCTCCATGGTGCCATAATTGGTCCATGTCGTCTAAATTGATGTGAACGTCTGAGGTGTGAACGTCATTCTGTTCCTATGGTGTCATTTTTATACAATTTTTAAAATGATAAACGCAGCACGGTGGCAGCATAATGGTGGCATGCTATGCTGTGCTGAAAGTCGTTATGGATATTTTTTATTGTCAGCTAGACATTTTTAGTTTTAGTTTTTTTCTTGTCTAACATTTCAAATTCCGAGTCAAAAGAATAGGACAGAACAGATTCTTTTATCTTCTTCAATATTGAAGGGTTGGTAAACCCAAGAGGTTTGACACATTCAAAGAGTAGACCCCTCGTGTGTAGTCGAACACAGGAAAACTTTGCATTCTTATATATACGCTCAGGCTTCAAAACACTTGCGAGAAACGCTCCGTCCGTTCGCCATCTAGCGGAGAAGTAGGCACCAGTGTTTCGTATGATACCACTAGATGGCGAACGGACGACGCGTTTCTCGCAAGTGTTTTGAAGCCTCAACGTATATAAGAATGCAAAGCTGCCTGAGTTCGACTACACACGAAGGGTCTACTCTTCGAATGTGTCAAACCTCTCGGGCGTACCAACCCTTTAATATCGGAGAAGATAAAAGATTCTGTTCTGTCTTACACTTTTGACTCGCGATTAGAAATGTTAGACAAGAAAAAAAAACTAAAACATAATGCAAGTAACAGATACAAAGAAATAAAACGCTTACGATTCCTAACTGACAGTCAAGATCGATAACGACTTTTAGCACAGCATGGTGTGCCACCATTATGCTGTCACCTTGCTGCAATTACCATCCCAAATATTCTGCAAAAATGGCACCATAGTAACAGAATGACGTTCACACCTCAGACACTCAGTGATACGACATGGAGCAATTATGGCACCATAGAGACATGATCTGAACTTGAAGCATGGCGACATTGTAGTGCCACTAGTGCACCGCGCCATAATATTCAAGTACCACAAATATGGCTTTGCTTTGGCGTCATGAAAAGATGGCACGATACGCCGTCACATAATAGCTCAATTCAGACGTACATCGCTACGTTAATTCCGACATAGCATCCGTTGTGTGACGCGTTTATGCTGTTCCTGTGCCACGAAATGTCTATCTGGGATTTCTTTCCGTGTAATATTCATAATAGGCTGTTGTACTAATATATTAGTATAAAGCAGCGGTGCCAACTTAGTGGCTTTCCCACTCAATTTAGGGGTTTTGAAAATCACTTAGTGGCAAAAATGTGGTGTTTGCTGGTTAACGGGAAATTTAGTGATTTCAAAGATAATTCAGTGGTATTCAGTGGTAAAAATAATAAATCAATCAGCTGAGAAAAAATGTAATCAACACTCGAAAAAACAATTAATATCTTTCAATAATTTTTTGCGGAACATAACTATGAACTATACATATTCTTAAACCTGCATTTTTAACAATTATTCATTTTTACACTTTGGATGTAAGAAACAGAATCTTATATAATTGAATTACATGCAGTCTTTTAACATATTACATGTAATGGGATGGATAGAGCTTCGGCAAATGACGACCATGTATTACATGTAGTAGGGTAGCCCAAATTTCAGCGATATTTCTTCATTTTTATTCTCACCCAATAAAAAAAAGTTTTCGGTGAAAAATTCTCGCAAAAAATGGAGCTTACGAAAAAAATTTTAGAGGTCGCACAAACATTTTTAAAATGTTCGAAACGACTTTTTTTCTTAAATTTTTGTATTTACTGACCCTTTATATCATCTTGTTATCTCATTCCTAGTTTATGGTTCTAATTTTGAAAAAATAAATCATTAAAAGGTCGCTTAACGACAAAAAGCCAAAATTGATTGGCATACTTCCTCATAGAGGTAGCTTCGAAAAATAATGAGGAAGCAATGTGCAAGGTTCTACTTTGCATCCTTCTTTTCCTCATCTCCCTAGCGGATCTGAAGAACTGCAAAATAACCGAAGCGTGACCGGTCGTTATGGAACAAAAAATCACTCCAGAATAACCGAGAAGGAACCTAGTGACCGGCGGGTAACCGTAAAGTGAACCGTAAAGTGACCCGTAATGAACTCAATGTTCCGTTTCGGGTTACTATTCGGTTATATGAAGATCTTTCAAATAACCGAAAAACAACTTTTAACAAACTGTCGGTTACTTCTGCGTTACTTTAAAGTTTGTTTTTGGTTAAAACATTGGTCGCTTTGCAGTTGCAATCAGGTTCTTTTTTGTTCGAAAATAACGGTCGCTTTGTCGGTTACATTACAGTTGTTTAACAGTAAAACAACTGGAAATGAACCTCATAATGACGGTTACTTGTATGTGACCGTAAAGCAACCACAAAATGACGGTTGCTCGGATCCGCTAGGGCTCTCACCCCTGATTTTTTCTCATTATTCGGCGCTTAGTTCATAGTTCAAAAATGTTATAAAGATATTAACGCTAAGCGGTCCCTCAACAAAATAAGTCGTTTGTTCATGAGTGAAGATATATGCATCCGTAAATTCCATACTCTGTCAGCCATAACTTTGTAAATCTGCGGTCAATTCAAAGGCAGATTTATTAATTTTTTATTACCTCGAGACCGTTTTTTTAGTTTTTTTTTTCGATGTTTCTGCAAAAGTAGCACTCATTTTTGTCATTTTTTTGCTTATTGCCATCTGTACCTTTTCACAAGTTCGTTCAATACATTTATTTTCAAGGCAGATCTGACCACCATTAGGTAATCAAGAATGAAACAATTCTGTCTTAGAAGTTAATTAATCAAATGAACTGCTGAAAAGGTACAGATGACAACAAGCAAAAAAAAATTACAAAAAATGAAGGCTAAGTACCCCGAACCCCGAACGTTTCTATTCCGTAGAGCATCGTTATACAATATCTAGGTTTACAGCATATCTATAAGAAAGATGCGATCGAGACATGCATGCGCCGTGATTTGGTAAGTCATAGAGTAAAATATTGCTTTTCCAAAGGAAATCCTATGGTAACTCAGTTCTAGTGGTTTTGGTGGGAAACATCGTAGTGCTTGGTGAGGTCGCATCGAGTAGAGTTGGAATCACTGGTATGGAGACAAAAAATATATGATTTGTAGGCACTCACGTTTTGAAAAAACGCACAGGAGTGCCTATTAAATTTGGTCTCCACATGCCTGTTTTAACATTTTATGGAAAATATTGATTTAATAGGAATTAATCTATTTTTTTTACAGTAGATCTCTTAAACAAAGTCAAATACATATTCTTGGTGTCACAGAATACATGAATTTTATTATTTAGTATTTTTTTATGGTTTCAGATCATTTTGTGTTACCCGGACGTCCATATCAATCAGGGGCTCTGGATTGAAGAGACCGAACACGATGAAACAAGATGAAATTTGCAGCGTTTCTTAATCTAGTATTGAATAGTATGCCCATGAATTATAAGATTTTTTCTATTTATTAATATAGGCATTTACCTTTAAAAAATGGCACTTTTCAGGTGGAAATTGTGTACCTGCCAAAATCTTTGCAGTGAGCGGAAGGAATATGCTCAATTTTGCAGTGTACTCCTGATTTACCTTAATGCAGATGTATCTTTTTTTAGTTTTTCTTTTAAATATTAGATTGGTGATTACCTACCACCATAAAATATAGATATATGGTTTGAATAAATTTAACATTAATGATAATATAAATACATTTTTCTATAAAAAATCATTGCAACCTTTTGTATTATACACCATAAAATAATGTAGTCATTATTTCCGGCGTGTTTCTTTATTGTTTCATTTATTCAGTGTATTGTAACGTTCACACTTTTTGCGCCCCGCCAAATCGTGGTGGTGACGCCGTTATGTGTGAAACGTCGTGAGTTCTTGGGACAGGTGGATCAGAAGAAAATTATTATAAAAATAGAAAATTCTCAATTTATTCAATAAACCAAAATTATTTGCAAAATGCAAGCGTTTTTTGTTTATTTTATTCTTATTTGTCCCGCTGGAGGTGACCAAAGGAAGATTCTAATGATAAGAGCGCATTGAAGATCTCCTGCTTTTGTTCATTACAATAATTTTACATGAAATATGGTATGGACCGAATGGTTTATTAACCGGTACGTTTGAAAGGAAAGGTAACCCAGACAGGAGCGGTCGCTAGCGTCTCCACTAGCAGTTGCCCGATGCTGGCGTTTTTTTTTTCCAAACTCGAAAATGATTCTACTTTTAACAAGGAGAGAAACTAATTTATGGTGAGGTTTAGGTGACCAGACAGGAGCGGTCGCTAGCGTCTCCACTAGCAATTACCCGATGCTGGAGTAAGGAAATCTTTAGGAATTTCAGCAGAGTTTCGTAGTCAGAGACTAACAGAAACCGATTCAAGGCAGCAAACCATCAGAGCTTTCGCTAGGGCTGTGTGCTCCGTAAGGGAGCCGACGAATGGTAATTTTGGCTGCTCCGCAGCCCCTTTTATACCCGAAATCCGGGCTGATGCAATCTTGGTAGCTGGTGGGGTCATCTCGTCCCCACTTTTGTTTTCGTGTCGCGCCGGTGCTGGACGATGTCTCCCTGGACTCCTTCCTAAGACGGCCGGTAATGTCGGTCGCTTTAGTTGCCCATTTGGTTCCTGATAGATGTCGGCGTTGTCGCGGCGGTAAATTTAAAGTTGCTGGAAGTTCCTGGAGGCCGCGTGTGGCGGTTTCTCGTTGCTAGAAGTTCCTGGAGGCCGCGTATGGCGGTTTCTCGTTGCTAGAAGTTCCTGAAGGCCGCCTGCGGCGGTTTCGCGTTTCTGGAAGTTCCTGGAGGCCGCATTTGTGACGGTTTTGTGTTGCTAGAAGTTCCTGGAGGCCGCGTGTGGCAGTTTCTCGTTGCTCGAAGCTCCTGCAGACCGCGTGTGGCGGTTTTGCGTTGCTGGAAGTTCCTGGAAACTGCATTTGGCGGTTTTCTCGATGCACTTTTCACTTATGGTGGTCGTGGCACTTTGATATCGTCTCAGTATTTGTACACTTTAATTACAATGAAAGTTGATAATCAATATACAATGAATGGAGTATGACTGAACATAACCTATACATAAAAATCATAAAGCATATCCATTCGCAACATATAACTTATTTTTAAAACTTAATGTTCAATATATATATTCGGAAATTAACCCTGTTTCTTTGTTAGGTTTCACTGGCACTCGTTAATGTATTAACTACTGTTCATGTTTTCATTTCTACATGTTTGGCTGTCAACAACCAATTTGTCGTATGTATTTCACTCAACCGCACTAACAATAGCATTTTTCGTAACACGAGTGTAGTCTTTTAGAACAATAATAAGAATTCAACTGTCCAGATGTACTCTTTCTTTAACAATAGACTTAACAAATTTGTTTTCACTTGTTATGCACTTGACACTTAGGCCATTGATTTATTTACCTAGCAGACCCGAGCGACCGTCATTTTTCGGTTGCTTTAAGGTCACTTACAAAAGTCTATATAAGGTCCCATTTTCATGATGCAATAAAAGCCAATCAGCTATGATGTGACGGGCGAAGTATTTAATGAGTAGAAGCAACTGAAATGTCAGTCGGGATTTTTGATGATTTTGAAATATTTAATTCAAAACCGAAATAAAGTGTTACATATTTTTTAAATAAATTCTGTGGTTATGTTCACTCAGTTCCAGTGGTTCTTGTGGACTTTCGTAGTCTCGACATTTGCATGCCAGTAAATCTTTGATGTCAAAAGTGATAAAATAGTTATTGTATATGGGGCATTCCATCCCAATTTGCCCTGGGTCTGATCCTCGACCTCCCCGATTCGGCTCGACATTTTTTGTACGATTGGTTAGACCCTCAAATGCACCAGATTTTATTTTTTTATTTTTTGTATGCAATTTTTTTTAAATATTTTTTTAAAGTGACACATCGAATGCCCTAATTTAAAAATCTGAAAAAATTCTGAAAAATACTTTGTTGAATATCAAAATTTCCTAGCTTATAACCAAAGTGGGCAAAAATTTTCTTCTTGAGTTTTTAAGCTTTTTTGATGTAAAAAAATTATGAAAAAATAGAAAAAAAAAATTAATTTACTACAAGCGATTGGTCAAACGATTATTTATATGAACTCGGATTTAAAAAAAAAAATTCAGAGTTTTAGGAATTTGTCAAATTTTTCTGAACTAAGACTATTCTAGTACCATACATGCCGCATACTAGTACCAGCGTGCCATTTTTAGACATTTTTAGAAATGTCTTGAAAGAAAACATTACTAAATCTATTCTGAGGGAAAAAATGTCATGAAAGCAAAGCGTTTTCGATTAGTATGCAAACGGACAATCAACATTATTCGAACTTACTATGAAAATTATTATATACCCCAGATAGACATTTGGTGGCACAGGAACAGCATAAACGCGTCACACAACGGATGCTATGTCGGAATTAACGTAGCGATGTACGTCTGAATTGAGCTATTATGTGACGGCATACCGTGCCATCTTTTCATGACGCCAGGGCAAAGCCATATTTGTGGTACTTAAATATTATGGCGTGGTGCACTAGTACCACTACAATGTCGTGTCTCTATGGTGCCATAATTGCTCCATGTCGTATCACTGAGTGTCTGAGGTGTGAACGTCATTCTGTTACTATGGTGCCATTTTTGCAGAATATTTGGGATGGTAATTGCAGCACGGTGACAGCATAATGGTGGCATACCATGCTGTGCTAAAAATCGCTATCGATCTTGATTGTCAGTTAGGAATCGTAAGCGTTTTATTTCTGTGTATCTATTACTTGCATTATGTTTTAGTTTTTTTTTTGTCTAACATTTCAAATCGCGAGTCAAAAGTGTAAGACAGAACAGAATCTTTTATCTTGTCCGATATTAAAGGGTTGGTACGCCCGAGAGGTTTGACACATTCGAAGAGTAGACCCTCGTGTGTAGTCGAACTCAGGCAGCTTTGCATTCTTATATATACGCTCAGGCTTCAAAACACTTGCGAGAAACGCGCCGTCCGTTCGCCATCTAGTGGTATGATACGAAACACTGGTGCCTAATTCTCCGCTAGATGGCGAACGGACAGAGCGTTTCTCACAAGTGACTTGAAGCCTGAACGTATATAAGACTGCAAAGCTGTTCTGAGTTCGTCTATACACAAGGGGTTTATCCTTCGTTGACGTACCGAAATGTACTGTTTCGACACCAAGGGAAGGCAACAATAGGTTTTGCTCGATACCTCTGAAGAATTTCATTAAGATTTTTTCAGCGATTTTCAAGACGCTTTTCAAGATTCTTTCGAAGATTCTTTGAAAGATTCTCAGAACGCTTTCGGATAGAAAGAATCTTGAAAAGAATCCTGGAAAGAATCTTTCAAGACGTTTTTTAAGATTCTTTAAAAGATTCTTCACAAGATTCTTTTTTTCTACGCGGGACGCGACTCCCCAATGCACATTTTTTTCAGTTTCATTTCTTCATTCGAGGAATAAATATTTGAACCCTTGCCACAGTAAATGTCGCAGTCGAATAAAAATCCATCTGCGCTGCCCACATTTATATACCAAAAGTCTCTGGTTTGCTGCTCATGAATTGTTGCAGAGTAGTCCTCCATGGAATTTTACCATCATCTCATCGATAGATAAAGCTGTGGAGAAAAAACCGAACTGCAGAGTGTCTTTTTCTGAAAACATCAAGAACTTACCCTCCCAGCTCTGTCATCAACGTTTCTACATTGGATTTTTGATAATTTGATCTTTCTTTTTATATTCAAAAATTTGTTACGACTCACTGCTGCAGCGATGGGGTTGCATATCAACAAGGGATCGGTAGACCAGTAATCTTTTTGGGATTCCCTTTTATTGAATATTGATAATATAATTATTCCCAAAAAACATCCAAATCATTCAATATTATATTAAAGTTATTCTCGTGAGTAGCTTCTATCATAAAGTTTTTCAATTCTCTAGAAAAAAAAAAAAATTCGAATAATTGGGTACTAGAAGCATTACGAATAACTTTTCTTGAGGAATCAGAAAGCAGAATTTCGTTTTTAGGGAGTTTATCTTTTTTTTTCCATCCTCCCAAATGTAATCGTGGTCTGGTTCCAATTTTGATTGATCTTCTTCATAATTATGGAATTGATAGGACATTTTTGGAATCACATTCGCAGTACTCAGATTGTCTTCAATTCCATCAACAACATTTGGGGAATCTGCCGATTCAGAATCGGATCCAGAATCGCCCGAATCATTTGGATCGGGAATGAAAAGGGCATTAAAGCTTCCATTTTCACGGTCTTCAATTTCGATATTCGCCTCATTATAAGACCGTTTTTGCCGCTGTGCTTGTGATGCATTCGCCATTTTTCAAGTATTAGATCGAGCTGTCACATGCTCACTGGTGAACACTGTGTGTCCGTTACCCTAGCAAGTCGTGCCACCGATAAACAACCACAAAAACGACTGACGTTGTTTTGTGCAAAAATGTTACGGCAAATCACTGCAAAACGACCGATATTATTTCATACTTGATCGGTCGTTTTCCGGCTAGTTGACGAAAAAATGACTGCAAAACGACCGATCTTTTTTCATTTTTCAAAAATAAATAAAATGGTGCCACTGGTAGGTCTCGAACTTGCAACCTCCGGATTACCAGTCGAGTACTCTGCCTACTCGGCTACTCAGTTCGTTGGAGTATAATCAACACACGTTCTTCATAAGGTACTATACGTTTCGGCGAATAACTTATATGGAACATGAGTTTCACATGTATTAACGAACTGAGTGGCCGAGCAGGCAGAGCACTGGGCTAGTAATCCGAAGGTTGCAGGTTCGAGACCTATAGACGTGATTAATTTTTTTTTTTCTTCTCCAAATACGATATTTCAGGAGCACGCACATATTTTCTTGTTTCATGCATTTATTAATTTAATAATATTTAATTAATATTTAAAAATGAAAAAAAGATCGGTCGTTTTGCAGTCGTTTTTCGGTCGTTAAACGTAAAACGACTGATCAAGCATGAAATAAGGTCGGTCGTTTTGCAGTCGTTTTTTCGTCAACTAGCCGGAAAACGACCGATCGAGTATGAAATAATATCATCAACATTTTTGCACAAAACGAAGTCAGTCGTTTTTTGGTGAACTAGGGGTTAATTGCGGTAAAATTGCGATGACACGACTTGCTAGGGAATCGTCGATAAGATACAGTCAATGATAGTGAGTGGCAGTATAGAAGACGAAAGCACACAAGAGTACCGTTGTAAAATGGAAAAGGCAGTGGAAAAATTTCGATAGATGTGGCATAAAAACGCAAAAAGTATGTACGGGGGAAATAAAGGAATAAAATTTAAAAAATACAAAAACAGTTAAAAGCAAAAAATAAAAATCTAAAAAAAGCCTCTCGAATTTGCGTTCATCTCCTTGTGATGAGAGCCGGGCAACGGCAAAGTATCTGGCGGCTGAGGGATACATATTTTTGTGTATTTTTTGCACTCTAAAACTTGAAAATCTCCGTGTACCATCCCTAAATGCGATTATTTTATAAAAAAGAATTCCCTTTGTGCGAATTT
This sequence comes from Ephialtes manifestator, assembly GCA_963970395.1. Lineage (NCBI taxonomy): Eukaryota > Metazoa > Arthropoda > Insecta > Hymenoptera > Ichneumonidae > Ephialtes > Ephialtes manifestator. Next base: position 30,602,008 of record OZ019974.1, on the reverse strand, counting down.
TCACTACGAAATTCCGTTTCCTTCTTGAATTCGATGAGACTAATGATGGATCCGTAATCAGCTCCTTCAAAAATCCCTACCTACCAATTTTTACGGAAAAATACGGAATTCGGAAACTTTTGTCCGTCATCTTGGAGCCGCCACTTTGAATTCGGGAAATCTAATAGCAGATTCGTAATCAGCGTCCTCGAAAACCCCTATCTACGAATTTTCACGGAAAAATACGGAATTCGGAAACTCTTTTCCGCCATATTGGATACGCCATTTTGAATTCGGCAAATCTGATAACGAATACGTAATCGACGACCCCAAAAACCCTTGTATACAGCTTATCATGTAAATCCCATCAAATAAGATAGTTGTGGCCGGGTAAGTAGGAAATGCAAGACAATTCTCGGCTTCAAGCTGCCATATTGAACACCGCCATCTTGAAATTCATAATTATTAGGTATGGATTTTGAAGATTAGGGTCCATGGACGCGAAATCTTGATCCCTCGGAAGGGTTCCGATCAAATGTCGACAAGAAAATATCGGTTGAATAAAATATTGGAGCGAAAAAATGCGTTTTTTAAAAAACTAAACAAACATAACGTTGTTGGATTACATTTTCTCAAAATTCTGATCACGGATTTGGAAAGCTGAGAAAATTTCACGTTTGATATGATTATAGCTGTTTTTTTTCTAGACGGCTTTCATGAAAGAAATGACCGCTGAAAAATAGGACGAAAAAGTGTCCGTTTGGGACTGAAGGGAAGGGAGTCAGGTAAAAAAAAATTGAATTTGATAATTCAATATCATCCAAATTCTCTTGCATATAAAAATGGTCAGTGAACTATGTTGTTGTTACTCGATGAAAGGATTTTTTACTGACTTGCATATGCCTTTCAGTATTAACTTAAACAAAGATCTTAGGTTTTGCACTCTGCGCGTGATTCAGACCAAACTGCTAGGGAGATTGGGCTAGTTGACGTCTCATTTTCTTCTTTACAAAAAGATACACCGGCTAAGCGGAGCAAAATATTTTTTTTTCATCCTGAAAACAAAGTTAATCAATGATTTAGAAAATAGCATAAAATTTATTTATTATAAATTATGTTACTTAAAAACAATTACTTTTTATTAACATTTGCTCCGCTTAGCCGGTGTATCTTTTCATGAAGAAGAAAATGAGACGTCAACCGTCCAATCTACCCAGCAGTTTGCTCTGAATCACGCGCAGAATAGTTTGAAAACCAAGTTTTGGCAAATGGCATCTAAAGTTTATGACTAAAAAAAAAAAATTTGCGCTGTTTTCACCTTTGGGGCATCTTAGTACCTTTAATGAACAAAATAAAAATATTATTTGCAAGTCAGATTTCAGAATATTTGTAATTATTTTACAAATATATGTTTTTTTATTAACAAATAAATAAGTAAATGAATGCATAATATTTTTTAAAACCTCAGAATAACACTGGGATGATCTCTTTTATTGACAACATCACTGACAATTTGTCCAGTGTTGAAACATTCAGAAATGTACTGCAAACACATTAAATCACCACTTCATAAGAAATAATACATATTTGAACACTTCTGATTATTGTTGATGCTGTTTTAAACACTGTTAATTGAAAAAAACAGCAAATGGCCAATGGAATTAAACTAATAACATAGTATGAACAAAACATAAATAAAAACGTCAATTAGAGGTTATAAAAACAATAAATAAATCAAATAGTTTCAAATTCAAATATAATATTCTGATAATTTTTTACGATTTTTGAGAAAATAAAATATAAATGGTACCGTAGAACTTGGCCATTTTTACGAATTTCAGCTTATAACTTTACTAACATATAGATTACATGTAAATGAAATTTTTTACTGAAAAAAAATCGATTTTTTTACATTTTTGACCTGACTCCCCCCTTAATGAGTTAACAGGAAAGTCTGTTTCGTTTTCGAAAATGCGTCAGTTCGCTCACGTGCTAGTTTGTCTTTCAGTCAGTTCGTGATCCATCAACTTGCTAGGGCAATGAGCAACTTAACGATTGTCATAGAAGACTTTCTCATAATACGTATTGCGCCCATATATCTTATCGGTGAAGGATCGACCGAGCCGTGACGATAAAGCTCTAGCTTTTACGAATGTCGCGATGTACCAGAAAGTCCACCACAGCTACAGGTATGTATCTACCACAGCTACAGGTATGTATAATACTATCGTACGCATTTAAGCAAAGTATGCACGGCGCGCGAGGGACAAGGAGAAAGTGGGACGATGAAAGTGCGACCACACGAGCAGAGCACTCGGTACCCCAACAGTATGATAGACTTACCAGTACGGACTCAAGTTATAGCGACACGGCGTCGTTTACACTCATCACTGATAATCGTCGCTGATTCTTGTTTTTTCACTCCCCTCGAATTCAACATAGCAGCAACCGAGAATTAGATATTTAACCAATCATCCGAAAAATAAATAGAAATTTTAACTTCTTTCACCACAATACTTTGGGAAGAAGTGCACCTAATTAAGGATGTATGATAGCCCTAGCAACCCCTGCGACTTCGAAAATGACCGAAGAAACGACCGAAAAACGACCGGTCATTAAATGCAAAAAAAAACCATTGAAAAGAGCCAAATGACCGAAAAAACGATCATTGAAATTATTCTTGATTAGTCGTTTCTTGGTCACGAAAAATCGGAAAATGACCGTCGAAATTACCCCTCTTTTATCAAATTTCGAAAAAAAAAAAAAGTGTCACATCCAGAATTCGAACCCGGGACCTTCTGACTGTTGCTCTGCGCCTTAGACCACTCGGCTATTCAAATCTTTATCAGTATACATATTGAATGTTCATTTGAAGTTAGAGTATTTAATTGGTCGTTTCGATTGTCATTTCTCGGTCTTCACGGAAAAACAATCGGTTACAAATTATTGAAATGATAATTTCAACGGTCGTTTTCCGATTTTTCATGACTATCGAAACGACCAACTAGATAATCAAACTTCAAATAGACAATCAAAATGTATACTGCTAAAGGTATGAATAGCCGAGTGGTCTAAGGTGCAGAGCAACAGTTAGAAGGTCACGGGTTCGAATCCTGGCTGTGACATTTTTTTTTCCTCGAAATTTGATAAAAAAGGGGTCACTTCGACGGTCATTTTCCGATTTTTCGTGACCAAGAAACGACTAATCAAGAATAATTTCCATGGTCCTTTTCTTGGTCGTTCGGCTCGTTTCAATGGTTTTTTTTGTGCATTTAATGACCGGTCGTTTTTTCGGTCGTTCGGCTGATCACTGGATCTGTTAGGGAGGTACAGTCCCGTCAAACGTGAGTTTCAGAGAAAATTTCGTACACTTCCCGATGGGATGAAAATCGGGAAAAAATCAAGCATGTACAAGGTACTGAAAAGATCAATTTTGCATAATAATAATTCGAAAATGTTATTAACAAATTGATGAATAAAAAAATTGTTCAACAAATCACCCGAAAGCCTAACGTTTTTTTAAATGAAAATGATTTGTCAATTTTTCCAAATACATATGCATTTTTTGACGTAGTATGCATAAAATTCGATTTTACGCACTGTTTTTGGTGTGCAAAATGAATATTCACACACCAGTATACGTAAAATTAAAAAAAGTTTAAAATCGTCATATTTGATGGGGAAATATGTTCTGTGACCTTCCTATGGTATATTCCGGTATACATGAGTAGTGAACACGGGGAAACACGGGGAAAACGATGGAGAAAAGTTACTGTTAACGTGAATAATTGTGGCGTACAGTAATGTATCGTCAATCGTCAAATTGAATGAATCAATTACGTTGTAACGCGTTTGTTATCTATTTATTTTGTATTGTTTTGTTTTGTAAAATTTTGTGAAGTTGTATTCATTATTAATATTGTGAAAATTTACTATTAAGAGGCAGTGGTACTTCCCCCACCACCCCTCAAATTTCGAAACCTGTTTTGTCCTAAACTACTCGACAGATAGGGCTTGCATTTTGAGGGAATACGCGAAAGTATCGTAGAATTGGGCTAAGCTTCTGGCTCCTCATACGATTCAGTCGTTTTTTTTGTGAGAATTAAAAGAAAAATAGTGCGAGAGAGACAGAGCTATGTGCGAGAGAGACAGACCTATAGGCGTTTAACATTGGGCGAAGAAATTCTCACCGGTGTATCATTGCCTCTTAAGACTTCGAATATATGTTCATTTCTTCTAATTCTTGAAAGTATTGTCATAAATAATATAGTATTGTCATCGAAATATAAATCGATATCAAGTCATTTAAAAAAGTATTTTCTTGAAGGGAGGGCTCCACCCCCTGGCCCCCAGCCGGGCCTGCGGCCCTGCATCGCGTTGGTGCAGGCTGCAATGGCTGGTTGACGCACTAGTGCGTCAACCAGCCATTTTGCATGTCTGTGAACGGTGGGCAAACGAGGATTTTGCATGCACGAGTAAAGAAAAAGATTCTTATAAATGGGTGAATAGCGAAGTGGTCTAAAACTTAGATTCATATCCCCAGGATTTCAGGTTCAAGGCCCACCGATGAATAAAGAATTTAGTTGTTATCCGCAATCAAATATGTATCAAACTACCAAATAAGTCCGAACAGGAAGTCAAAAGATGAAAATAAAGCTATTTAGTTAATTGTAGCACAAATAATAATTATTTTAAAAAAAGATTCGGTGCTTTTTCGGTGCTTCCGACCAAAATTCCAGTGTTTTTAATATTCGAAAAGCACTCAGTGCCCACCGATGATTTTTCGGTGGCTGACCTTTGTTCGTTCAGTGTTTTTTCCGTTGCGCCAACGTGCTAGGGAAATCAAAGACACGACAATGTGGACGCATGCGCCAAAGTTTGTTACGCACCATACTGCAGAAAATCTCTTTTTGTGATTAAGTCGCCAAATTCAATACCAAACAACATTAAGTGCACCTGCTCGTATAAATAACTAATTAGCAAAATAGACTAAATTTTACGGAAGTTAGAGCGCCCACGACCTTTTTCAAAAAATTCAAAACGGCATAAACTCGAAATTTGTGTATACAATTTGTCAAAAACTGCAACAATTAAAGAGGGGATGGTGCTTCACTTGTGTACCAAACTTCAGCTCGATAGCTAAAAAACCATTCTTCAGTCATAGGCGATTGAGTTTTCAAAGTTTTTTTATTTCTCATACACACACACATACATACATACGGACATTTTTTCTAGACCACTTTTCTCGACGTTTTGCACCATTCTGAGTATCCTGACATGAAAATCACGAAATTTGTTTTTTCATGCAAACATTACTTCCTCTATGCGGAAGCAAAAAAGAATCAATATTATATTCGACGCAATATTATACTCTTCGCACTGACACATCTAATATTCTAAGAATTTCCATTGGTTTTCGAAGGTAATATTTTTATCAGTAATATCCCGAGTTATCGGGCGTGCAAAATCGAAACCCATAATTTACTTCGGAGATGCTCTTGCATATATGAAAGCTTTTCGTCAAGAGAGAAACCCGGAGAGAAAGCGAGAAAGAGATTTTTTACTACAGAGCAGTGTACCTATACAGTGGATATTTACGGTCATCTCGATACACGATCTCGTGCCTTGGTTCTCGTGCAACTATCACTTCGTCTGAAACCGTGATTCAGACCTCTCTCCTCTACGGTTAATCCACTCATATTTTTTAGCATGTTTTTGTCTGAACACAAAAACAAAAACAATCATGCAAAGAAGAACTTTTCATTCCTCCGACTGCAGTCCTGCAGTCACCCGACGTCGTACTGAAAAATTTCGTTCACCACTCAATGGAAAAACTTTTTTTCTTTCGAATGTTAAAATGTACTAATTCTCTCCGACTTCGCTAAAATAACCTCATTTCGTGCGTGTAACGCGCAAAGTCGTTCATGTTTTATTATTACTCCCTACGTTCGTGTGTATACCGAGAAATCGATAGCACGTCTACAGAACTTCGACAAATGGTATTTTATAAAAAAGAACTTAGAAAAAAGAACTTTGCGAAAAAATAACTTTTGCAAATATATTTTGTAACGAACCTGATAAGAACTGAAAAGGACTGTGATAATCGTGCCGTTATTGCTGTGCAACAATATTTCTCTACACCGAGAGAAAAAGTTTCATTGATTCACGGAAATCTTTGCCAATGAAATGAAATACTTAAGTTTCGATAATATCTTTTCTTTGAATGATCTCAAACTCAATGAAAAGTAGCGACATTGAATCAAAGAAACATTTCTGTAAACCAATGAACCTTTTTCATTGCTTTCAAAGAAATCGTCACCGATTGGATGAACCCTTTTTCTTTAACTTCAAATAAATGTGTATTTAAGCCAAGTATGTTCTTTTCATTGACTTCATTTAAGAGAATGTGATACACCGGTGAAAATTTCTTCGCCCAATGTTAAACGCCTATAGATCTGTCTCTCTCGCACATAGCTCTGCCTCTCTCGCACTATTTTTCTTTTAATGCTCACAAAAAAACGACTGAATCGACTGAGGAGCCAGAAGCTTAGCCCAATTGTACCATCCTTCCGCTTATTCCCTCAAAATGCAAGCCTAATCTGTGTTTTTTTTTTAGAGAAAACAGCTTTCGAAGTTTTGAGATGTGGTGGGGGAAATACCACTGTCTCTTAAGAGGTACTTTTTCCACCACCACTAAAAATTTCGAAACCTGTTTTCTCCTAAACTACTCGACATATAGGGCTCAAATTTTGAGAGAATATGCGGAAATACGGCACAATTGGGCTAAGCTTCTGGCTCCTCAATCCATTCAGTCGTTTTTTTGTGAGAATTAAAAGAAAAATAATGCGAGAGAGACAGAGCTATATCCGAGAGAGACAGATCTATAGGCGTTTAACATTGGGCGAAGAAATTCTCACCGGTGTATCACATTCTCTTAAGAGACCGTGACACTTCCCCCAACACAGCTCAAAATTTGGAAACCTATTTTTTCCTAAAGTACTCGACAGATAAAGCTCAAATTTTGAAAGAATGTGCGGAAGTACAACAGAAATAAGCTAAGCTTCTGGCTCCTCGAAACTCAAAGCCGGTCGTTCGGGAGAACCGGAAAATATAAAAGTGAGGTTAGGTGCGAGAGAGACAGGCCTATAGGCGTTGTCAGTTCATAATTACGTACCAGAAAACTTAGTTATTTTAACCAAAAACTTTGTGAGCCTGACCAATTGATCATCTAGCGTAGGGGAGAACGGGGGAATCGCAGTCACCAGGCAATGCCGGTCACCTTATTTTTGCATCAATTAGTGAATATATCAATCTTTTTTTGCTCAATCAGCTATATATTAATTAACTAATTTAATACTCCGTGCCAAATATACTACGAAAAAATAAACAAATGAAATGATTTTTAGGTTATGCACTCTTTTTTAATAAGAAAAGCAGTATTTTAAATAACGGTTTTGCGTAACTTATTGACGTTAAAATCACATTTAACCGTTTTTCATGTATTTTTCGAACTTGAAGCTTTAATTTCCCCATGTTAAAATGTTGATTCCGTAAATAAATATATTGAAATTTGATATAAAAAGTCTTCGCGGTTGTCGGGGTAACGACGATCACGTGCGCGGGGCAATGGTAAAAAAATTAAACACAATTATATTTTCCGTAATACGGTATTGATTTCTATAAAATCGCCTTCTATAAAAAATAGTTGTCAGCAAAAGCTAACGACCGGATGGTATTGCCCCAAAGGTGACTGTAGATACCCCGTAATTGACCGCAGTTCCCCAAAAGGCGACCGTGATTACCCAAATCGTCGGATAATGGCAGTCGCTGCACATGTTTTGAAAAAGAATGAACCATTTATACGATTGCTTTCGTGATTTTCATGCTGTTCATTTTCAATAATAGTTGATGAAGTATCCAACAACCATTACTTTTTGGCAGAAACGACGTTTTATTTACAGAAAAAAGCAAATATTCCTTAGTGACTGCGATTCCCCCGTTCTCCTCTATGTGAAACAACCAAGCGTGAGGAATACCGCTATGTCTTCATTCATTTTACCGGTTTTTCGCCGGATCGCGACACGACTAACTCGATTACGCAAACCGTTGGCGCACTTGCTGTCATCAAGTATATCTTTTCTTTGAATCACGGAGACCGTTTCTTTGAATCAATGAATCGAAAACGTCTGTTTAAAACAATGAAACTATTTCTTTATTATATGTTCACTAAGTGAATGTTTCTTTACAGGCAATGAAATGTTCTTTTTGAAATTCAAATGCACTATTTCATTGAAATCAATGAAAAAAAAATCAATCCACCCATTTCTTTGGCGTCAATGAAATCTTTTCTCTCGGTGCAGTATGGATTTTCCCCAGTTTTCCCGTGCCAATAGCAAATCCGGTACAGTGTAGCTAAGTCGGCTGCGGATGTATTGGAAGTTAGTTAGATTAGCTTAGTGAAGTGCGAGTCGCGAGTGATAGGAGGAAGGGTCAAAATACCATCGAAGAATCAAGATTAGTAATAAAAAGTACTCCCTAGGGAGGAATACGGTCCATTTCTGTCAGGCGGGAGTAATGAAAACCGTATTGCGGTTGCGTACATCTTTATTTAAATAAGATTTAAAATGAGCAGCTTTTGTGTCCTTGTTGTAAGCACGTCGCTGTAACAGTAGTTGCATTTATTCCGGTTGGGATGAATTTAGAAACACTTTCGAAAATCTTGTGCGCGCACTCGTTGCACAAGGAAGAAAGTCCTTGGTGGTATGCATTACCGGGAAGAAGCAGGTTCGTTGAACCAGAACGACCGAATATGTATTCGGAAATTCCCAACGCAATGCTCGAAAGGAAAAGTATGTCGATTGCAATAGCAGTGCTCATAAGTCCTGATCCATAATAATGATTATGGAGCGTTGTGTATTTCCGACTATTTACACATATAACGAGAATGTTAAGTATTTGCACAAAAAAAAATTTATAGTAAGTTGAACGGTATACAAATAACTGCTAGATAATAAATTGTTATGAAGTTCAGGAAGTACGGAGAAAAAACAGTTATTATGTTAGATATTCCCCATAGGTTCGTTGCAAATAAATGAACGTGTCAAGCATCTCAGGTTAAAAAATTTTGCTGGAAAACTTAACGTGCTCATTTGTGTGCAGGGAACATTGAGGGAAATATCAGATTAATTCCGAAGCTGCAATTGTATTCGGGGGATTATTTTTTCCATCCAAATTGCGACCAATGGAATTGCACCATGAGACGAAAATTACCGTTCAGACAAGGTAACCAAATCTACTTATCTTTAATGGAAATTCTTTAATTGCCACAATTAAATTCAATCTGTCAGTTTGACAGATGGTCAAGGCGGCTGAACGATCCTTTATTTTGTATACATATAGCAACCACAGACAACAGACAACATTATCAAAAATCATCAGTTCCCATATAGCATCAGATATTCGATGTATATCCATTGTAGTTCCTTTATGTGAAAAAGATATCCTGCATATTCTACGGATATTTATTCTACATATAAGCATATATGTCAAGAACTCATTCTATTTACATACATACACACTTGAATAATTCGAATTTGAGTGTCGAGTACGGACATACTTGTAAGATATTTTATGTATATGCATCCATGAACATAGAAAAAAATCAAACGTTCACGAAATAATTACCTAGCGAAACATCACACAAAGATGTTTAAAAAATTGCATTGTTCGCGACAACTGAAGAACCTTTTTCATTAAAAAAAAAAAATGTCATAAACATGATAACAAATTTTTCTAAGTTCCTTGTAGGTCAGTACTTGGATGGGTGACCGCGCCACGATTGAAATTTTTGGAATCCGGCAAGGATCAGTACTTGCATGGGTGATTGCTCCGCATCCGAGGTTTTCTAAGTCCGTCGAGTTCAGTACTTGGATGGGTGACCGCTTCATGGCCAAATTTTTTAATATCCCTCAAGGGCCAGTACGTCGATAGGTGATAGGTATTAATGTTTCATATATTTAGTTCGCAACCATCTAAATGAATGTAGTCTTGACCCGTTTTCATTTTTAGTATACTTCAAATAGACCATAAAAATAAAAATCTTCTAAGATGTCAATGGCCGAGTGGACTAAAGCACCCACACTCAGAAAAAAGCTTGGTTAGAATTACCAAAATTGGTTAAAAATGTTATCAAGAAAACTTGGTGGGCACAACCAAGTTATTGACTAACATAACCAAGTTATTACCTAACATAACCAAGTTATTACCTCACATAACCAAGGATTTTCTAAGACAACCAAGTATTTAGTACGCCTAATCAATAACTTGGTTGCGCCTACCAAATTTTTCTTGGTCAAATTTTTAACCAAAATTTCACGGAGAAAAACGCTTGGTTGGGCGTTTTTCTCCGTGCAGAGTATCCAGGTTTGATTCCCACCAACAGCAAATAAATTTACATGTGTTTTTTAGCAATAAATATGTACCTATCAATGCAATAACTCCAAATATCCAACTAAAAATGCAAGACAAACCGAATTCAATGAACGCAGATAATTATTTTGTAATTAATATACGGTGCACATAATATGTTTATCCTCATGGATATTCAGTGTATGTTCGATGTACATGAATAAGTGTCTCCTTTATACATACATTTCAGATACATACTAGCAACAACGTCCGCGCTCCGCGCGTCCTATACGTTGGTGACTGCGTTTTTTTTTAGCTAAAACGATACTGAAAAATCAATATATATGTCTACCCAAAACAGCAGGTAGTCGGAATTACGCTACTTTCATAACATACTTTTGATATAATCATTACATATCCTCTTTAAAACCGCTCTACCAATCACCATCAATTTCAGATGCTATAAAAAGGCAGTTTTATTAGACATTCCTCAGAACTGATATACCTAATGGACAGCGTTCCTATTTCATCCCATAAAATAATTCCTTTCGATGTGCTGTGTTTTTAAGAGAGTATATTATAATCGCTGCAACTTATTATTTTCAAAAACATAATCACAAAGTCAATTGTATTATAAATTCTATTTCCAAAAGAATTACGAATTTACAACTCTATTCATCACCAATATTAGCGTCGCTTTTGTTTAGAAATAAAAAAAGAGAACCTTTCAAACCTCTATGCAAAAATAATGATCTCTCCATCGATTACTTTTTATTTGTATCGAAATGGTTCTATTCAATATCACAACTACGAAAAAGGCAGCCATTAAAGTCACTGGCGATACGTGACTCTACAGCGGCCATGGCAGAACAGCGAAAGCGACAGTTCAAAATGCGCGCTATACACGGCGACTTTGCAGCGGCACCCTCGACAGACTGAAGTTGGCTCTGAAACAGCCGTCACCAATCAGAAGACTCGAAAAGCGGCTTCAGTCTTTCGAGTTCGATGTTCCATGTCTTTTTTAAGAGAAGATGATGTGATATCAAGTACATACGTATATACTAGGGTGTGTTAACAAAATTTTCTAATTTTTTAATTTATTTTTTACTGTAAACGTATGTATTCTGACCTCAATATCCACCTTCTATACGGAGTACGCGACATATTTTTTTAATGATTTTTTTAATTCGACATTTGTTGAAAAACAAAGATTGCGATTGAGACACCTCTACATATTATTTGCCAGCAAATTCCTTTGGCACAGTCGATTGTTAGGTCAGCCCCTCGAGGTTAAGCCATGAAGACCAAAAAAGTGCGATAATAAGCAGTAAGAACCAGAAGTTGACAAAAAATTTGTTTTTTAATTAAAACAATTTAAAAAAAGATTACTGCCAAAGTATGCATACAAACCTCAATATCCACCTCCTATACGGAATTCGAGACTAAATATTTTAATGCTTTTTTTTAAATCTGGCATTTGTTGAAAAAAAAAATGATCGCGCTTGAGCCATGTCCAAATATTATTTGGCAGCGAATTCTTTTAGCGCAGTAGATTGTTAGGTCAATCCCTCCAGTTTAAGCCATAAAGACCCAAAAAAGTGCGATAATAAGCAGTAACCCTAGCAATAACGACTTTTTCTCAATTTCCGAATTTTTATGCTTATTATTATATATATTATAACTGGCTTCCCTTTTTATTAGGAGGGTGAAGGGGTTAGTGAAAAATCCAGAATAAACAAGAAAATAATTATAAGAAAAATAACAAAGGTCTATTTAATAACCAAAAAAAAAAAAATCTCGATGACGAACAAAAGAAAAAACTCGATAAAATACTCTAAATAAACTTAATATAATCGCTTGAATTAAATGAATATCACGGCAAGGGGGAAGGGAGGGATTTTCGCTAACGGGGGGAAGGGACTAGAAATAATCGAATCTACGGGGAAAAATAGAAATAATTGAATTTACGGGGAAAAATGGAAATAATTGAATTAAAGGGGAAAAATGGCAATAATTGAATTTACGGGGAGAATGGGCGCCAGCTACGTATCGTGTAGCAACGTTACTTTACCGGTGACGTTTCACGGTCGTTTAATAATTACAAACAAAAGACAATCGAACTCAAAAATAATAATACACGGGCACGGCTAGCTGGGAGAAGAGACGGGTCTCAAGGACGTGAATTCCCGAACTCGATGGCTACTTAAGTATTACCTCGGTGTGGCTGAAGGGGGGGGGGGGGGAATATTCACTAACAGGGCAAAAATAACGGGAAAATAATAATGGCAAAACTAATAATGGGCAAAACTGATAATGGGAGGATAATACTGGCGAAAATAATAATGGGAGAATAATAACGGGCAAAAATAATAATGGGAGAATGATACCGGGCAAAAATAATAATGGGAAGTGAAAAAAAATAACGGACTAAAAAAATATCGCCGAGGTATTCGCGGCCACCACCACACTACCTCGCACGCAGAAAACACTCGAAATAAACACTATTTAACTCTATCGAAAAAGATGCCGGTCTCCACGTAGTGGCAGCCGGTTAACGCAATACAAAAACAATACTCGAAATATACGGGGCAAAAGGGGGAAAAAAGGGACTAGAAATATCACAAATTACTCACTCAAAATATCACTCAATCACACACAAAACAGTACCGGGGACAACTCCCACCGGTCACTCTCGACTTATTCTCTAATCACTCTTCCTAACGCGACGACGGCCAGGCTCGAAGTGACGAAAATGTCCTTCGTCTTTTTCCTCGATGTTTTTGGCTCGAGAGCATTACGGCGCATCGGCATCGATCAGCGGATTGAGTGTGGTGTGACAAACTGCGCCGTCGCAGATCGTCGGTACAATGGGAACCTATTAAATTGATATAAACGTGAACAATTACGTGGCGCGAATTCAAATATTAAAATTGAATATACCATGCCTCTGCCCGGCAAAACTCTCGAGCATCGTATAATATTTCTACGATTTATTTTTAAGAGGAAATATAACAATAATATAGAAAGTCACGAGTTTGTCTCTGCAACAGCGTTACAAAAGTCACACACATTAGTAATATATTCAAGGATGTTATAAATCTGAGTAACAGTTTTAGCCACATGCGAGCCTTTAGAATAAAAGGAACATACATTTGTAAACTCCTTTGGTTCGAACGCACTTGGATTCTCAGAAATCCATAGAAAGTTATTTCCTATCTTTTGTTAAATACACGTGCAGAAATTACAGAAATCGAACGCCGAGCCTTTTTGAGTGTGGGAACCGAATTGTTGGTGGTCCGTTTGGTAAAAGACGATTACCAGATGGCCCACCGACTTTTCGAGATTTAAAGTTTATGACCGTCGCCGGCTCAAGGGTCTTCGAACGGTCTAGAACAAAAGGGGCTCGGTACTCGGTAAAAGAAAGCGCAGCGTTCGAACCAGGGTTGTGCCAAGCGAAATGCGCTACGTCCCCTGCGAGGGAAAGAGAAATGCGTGGGCGTGTGTACGTATTTAAAGACTGTATGATTGGTCAAATTAAACGCGAGACAAACTCATCCTCCTTTTTTCCAGTTTCAACGATAGACGCTGCAAGTATTTAGATTTTTCTTAGAAGATAGCAGATTGTGCTTGGCTCTCGTTGTCGTCGGATCGCGTTGTACTCTCGTCTCGAGAAGCCAAGATGCAGACTAGTTATCGCGTTAAATTGTATTTTATTTTATATTTTGTATCTTCAATTTTGTATTATTAAAACTACAGTGAACGGAAATTCCTATTTTCAATTTCTTTAATTCAAAGTTCCCGGTCCCATTGTGCTATTTTTATAGATATTTACAGCAACGAATCCCGGACAATTTCGCGGCCTTCGACTGGCCAATCACGAACGCGTAAGATATACGCGACTCGGCGGACGTAACAGTGGCTGGTCAGTGGCGCTCGATCAGTGCTGCGGCGGAGCAGTGTAGCGCAGCTGGACGGTGTGATCGCCGCGGGCTGTTTGACTGCCGCTGGCGATCCTTGTAGTGCGAGTACACTCACGCAGTTGGGCGGCTAACTCCAACATATGTCCACACGAGCGTGGAGGCTACTCGTGTGGTGCGGAATGTACTCATCAGCTGGCTGTAGATGCTGTCCGGGGTCAGATGGTTCCTCTCCAGCCCACACTCTCCCCACGTCACTCTGCCTAAGCGGCCGTAGTCTCTCTATCTCGTCCTTGAGGGCCTCGTTGCTCTTCGTTCCTTAAAACTACGCACTCATACCAGGGATATCAATGGGGAGGGGAGAGGGAAAGCGTGATCTCGACACAAAATATAAATCTCTACTAAACCTAGAATATAATCGAATTATAAAAAAAACCAAATATGGGCGGCGTGTGATGGCCTTCGAGCCGGCCTACAGGGCGAAGCTTGTAAACAATCTACTTTGTTACAATATATTGACCTAAAAATCGACTGTGCCAAAAGAATACGCTGACAAATAATATTTAGAGGTAGCTCAATCACGATCTTCATTCTTGAACAAATTCCAAATAAAAAAAAACCATACAAAAATTTAGGCTCCAGTTCCATATAGGAGGTGGATATTGCCCAGACAGAAAAACGTGCCGCACGCCATGTTGTCAAAAATGCTCCATGCGCAGCAGCATAACGCCGCATTATTAACGGCACGGCGTGCTTAACAACACGAATGCCACCACTTTGCCTGCACAATTCCGACATGAGTTGGCACTGCGCAGCGTGTCGGAACTTTGCAAACACATTGCCGGCATCAGCTCGCCGTGCCGTCAACTACGCAGCTTAATGCTGCAGTACATGTCACGTTATTTGCCCCACAACATGCCGGTGCTTCCCACACTTTTGTCGGCATCTTGCCGACATTTTTCTGTCTGGGTGAGGTCAGTAGACATACGTTGGTAGTAAAAAAAAAAATGCATTTCATTTAAACATTTTTTTTGTCAATTTCTGCTTCTTACTGCTTATTATCGCACTTTTTTTTGTCTTCATGGCTTAAACTCGAGGGGCTGACATAACAATCGACTGTACCAAAGGAATACGCCGCCAAATAATATTTAGAGATGTCTCAATTACGATCGTTGATTTTCAAAAAATTTCAAATAAAAAAATCATTAAGAAATAAAGTCGCGTATTCCGTATAGAAGGTGGATATTAAGGTGAGAATACATACTTTTGCAGTAAGAAAATTAATTTATTTCACTCAGTGTGTAGAACGCGGTTTTACGCACGCTTCGCGTGCGCCAAACGTCGTTTACACACCTCGTGAAATAAAATGTTGTACGATACTCATGCGAAAAACGTTTTCTTAACTCGTGTGATTGCAACACGAGCCGAAGGCGAGTGTTGCAAATTCACACTCGTCAGAAAAAGTTTTTTCTCACCTCCGGGCCGAAAGCGACAACAAGTTCCCGGTTTTCGGCTCCGTCAATGAGAAAAATCGTATACACTCCTCGGGCAGTAAATAAGAAAGCCTCAGATCACATGTTTGTCGACCTCGGCTTCGCCTCGGCCTCCAATTACATGTGATCTGAGACATTTCTTACTTTACTGCCCTAGGTGTGTAATATACTATTTTGCACTCGTATCGTAATGTACTATTTTCAAATAAAAGAATTTATTTGAAACACTCTAGTATATACATAGAACATTATTGGCTTAGTGCGTTAAGATGCCAGTGCCGCTTGTGGCACACCTCGGCAACAGTTGATATAAAAAAAAGCATGGATTCTTATGGTAGAATATAGTTTACAGAAGATTTTCCGATTATACTAAATGAACAAGTGAAAAGTATTGTTATAAATAAAAAATAGGTTGTTTAATTTATTTTTTTTGTAATTTTGGTTATGGCAATAGCTTTTTGTTATTCGATTTATTTCGTAAAAAGGGTACATAAATTTTCGTGTGCCCGGTGTCGTCTGCACTTTTCGCCGGTGTTTATGTTTATGACAGCTGACAGCAGCATTAAAACGGCATTGAAAGATGGAATTGATAATTAGAACGGGATTCAAGGCGATAACGCATGCAATTGATTTTAATCCACGAGGTATTATAAAAGGAAAGGTGTTATCCGTATGCCTGGTGCGTCGAGTGGAGGACTTAACAGATTCAGACAAACGTATCTTAATAAAGTGCAGCGTTATTCGCCAAACGTCAGTGACACTTCCACTACTACACCGTACAAGGTGAAATTGGAAGTAAGTATTGTAAAGTTTCAATCCTAGTAACAGTATTGTAGTCTATAACTTTTTATTGATTAGAGAACATTTAGTTCGTACAGTAACTCTGAAACTTTTTTTTTCGTTTAACGGAGGCAATCCAGTCCTCGCGCCTTTTCTGCTTGAAAACTTGGATCTTTCCTGTAGGGAAACTGTAGAAATGTACACCTGGTGAATTTACAGAGGTGTTTTTACAATTCACGACGCAACACGGCATTGCGGCCTTCCCTCTTGACGCACTCATAGTGTCGATTTATTAAAGAAATATAAATAATATCGTTAATTAACGTAGCGTACGTTAAACATGTTTTACTGTGATAATTTTTTATCGACTGTTGCACAATTTCGCCGCTTCGAACGTTGACTGTCCAAAATGGCCGCGGATGAAGGTCACGCACGAAGCCAATATATCCGCAAATGTTTATACAATGCATATGAAATGTATATGAAAATGCTATATGGATTTGAAACCATGTAGAATGTACCACGTGACGTCGAATGGTGCAATTCTATTGGTCGACATTTGGATGAGAAAAATAATCCCTAAAATTATACTTACCGGGTACTTTTCATCAGAATTCACAGAGTCAAAGTAATAGCGGCGAAGTCAGAGTTGCAACGAAAGCGTGGCGATGCTGCGGTTAGCGAGAAAACTGGCGACATCACGAAACTCGAGGATTCTTCGCGATCCTCACCAATACATCGACCGTAGATTTCTGTTGTCGAATAAATTATCTCAATTTTTCTGTGGATAATGGGGTCGCGAGATCGCATAGCTCGAAAATATGTGAAGGCAGGAAAGAATGAAGGAAACAACGGGAGTAACCTACTCGACAACGAGACGTCTGCGACGAGGAGTGGTACGTGCGTACCGCACGGATTTGTAGACACAGCCTTTATATCCCGCTATGCACTATACCAGCAGACGATTGGTGCTGCTGCTGCTAATGTTTCTTTTGCTAACACAATCGCGGTCGCGGGAATTCTGCGAATAAGTCAACTCGTTGTTGGAGGGCGACCAGTGACATAGTGGTTTTCCTGTTTGTTCACATACAGTGGGTAGTCGAATCCGCGACATCAATCAATGTTATATGACTTTTTTTTCATGTGATCTACAGAACTTGGAGATCCACCTGAGGGCTCAACTTTATATCTTAAGGTATTTATGTCAGGAAGGCAAATCAAACTGATATTCATGAACTTCTGGCCTATTGTAATTGAGCTTTGCAGCTTAACTTCTCAAAAATTTGGATGGTTCTTACCGATAAATTGAATAAATAATAAATACTTGAAAATCAATCTTTTTACACGGCGCTTACGGTAGTGTTAGCCAAATTAATCTTTCAGTCGAGAATTAACATAGTTAGATCAATGATAGAGAAAAGATAAAAAGTACAAGGAATTCGAAAATTGTGTGAAGTCACGGCACACATGTTAAAGTAAACTAATATTAAAATGCACGATTCCGGGCAGATGACGTCGTTACCTAACCTAGCTATCATTTTTTTCTGTATCTACATATTTCTGATTATTCCGAAAATCTTTGACGTTTTCTAAAAACGTTCTCTGAAAAACTATGAACTTCGTTCATATTCTATTTCACTTCTATATTCAGAAACAGTTTTCTGAAAAAGTCAGATTTTCGCTGGAATTGTCTTAGAACGTATATGAGTGATTTCGCCAATTATTGACAAGCGCATAAACCTCACCTCCTCGGAATCGGCTACAACTTCGCACATGTTGTGTATTAGTAAAAAACGGCTGCCTTTAATTTTTCACATTTTTTCGGGGCCTCGTTTACTATGACTTACGCCCATGAAGTTTTTGAGTTTCTAGAAATGTTCACTTGTAATAGCTTCATTGGAGGCTTAACAATGCCCTAAAACGAAAAAAATCATGGGTCATCTTTCATGTAAAAAAGTCTCAGCTTTCAGAAAAAAATACTTTTTTTGCGATAACTATGCGATAACGTACTCAAAATTGCAAAAAAATATTTGAAATGAGTTTTAGAAGGTCGGGCTCAATCGCGATTTCAAAATTCATATTTTTTTTGGAAAGCTGAGACTTTTTTACATAAAATATGTGAGTTCCAGAGTGGGATCTCGAAAACCCCATGATCTATGCCGGTAGGAAGAAAAATAAAATCTGAACTCATTTTTTTTCGTATATTCCGACTACTTCCAAGGCAGAAGTTTACTCAATCGTAGCTCCTACGTTTAACATCGATATTATGACATCGATATTTTTCAGGAATAAACCTGTAACTTCACAGGAATAAACGGAATTATTACTGGAATATCAGTAAAAATTCCGGTGGCAACCTGAATTATTAGTAATCATTTTTCTCCGTGTATGAGAGCAGTCCCCAATTATATTCTGAATTTTGATAATGGAAAAAAACCTCCGTTCGTGAAAAAATGGACGAGTCATTCGCTTCCAAAGTGAAAAGTACTGAAAAGACATTCTTCATAATATCGATGTTAAACGTAGGAGCTACGATTGAGTAAACTTCTGCCTTGGAAGTAGTCGGAATATATGAAAAAAAATGAGTTCAGATTTTATTTTTCTTCCTACCGGCATAGATCATGCGGTTTTCGAGATCCCACTCTGGAACTCACATATTTTATGTACAAAAAGTCTCAGCTTTCCAAAAAAAATATGAATTTTGAAATCGCGATTGAGCCCGACCTTCTAAAACTCATTTTTTATATTTTTTTGCAATTTTGAGTACGTTATCGCATAGTTATCGCAAAAAAAGTATTTTTTTCTGAAAGCTGAGACTTTTTTATTGTTAAGCCTCCAATGAAGCTATTACAAGTGAACATTTCTAGAAACTCAAAAACTTCATGGGCGTAAGTCATAGTAAACGAGGCCCCGAAAAAATCTGAAAAAATTCAAGGCAGCTGTTTTTTACTAATACACAACATGTGCGAAGTTGTAGCTGATTCCGAGGAGGTGAGGTTCATGCGCTTGTCAATAATTGGCGAAATCACCCATATATAAGTTCCTTCTTCTAGAAAGTGTGTATTCCTATATAAAATTATTTAGCTCAATAGCTAAAAATTTGCGGATGCTAGAAAGCGTACATTTTTTGAAAATTGCAAAATCAAATGAAAGTTGAACATATTTTTGATTTTTTTTTAAATTACTACAAAGGCGTCGACCTGCTTCACATGTTTACTAAATTTCAGCCGGATTTTTAAAGCAGTTCTTGAAATATGTAAATTTGAATTTTGAGTGATGGCCACACACACATGCACATCCATCCATACATTTTTACTTTCTCATCATATACGAACCCCAGTAGAGTTAACGGTTGGTGGTTACATCCCCGTACTGGCCCAAGACTGTCCGAGCCTGGCGTACTGGCAGTCTCGGGACAGTACTGGGATGTAACCTCGAGCCAGGCCTAACCTACCTGGGAAGTATGTAAAAAGAGAGTACTGCGATCCAAAAAAAATCGACGCTTGGATTTTGATGGAAATACATGTTTTGAGTTAGGTTCCAAAAAAACACATTAAAGCATTTCTGTCTGTCTGTCTGGTGTCTGTACGTACCGTCCGAAACAACAATAACTTTTGAAAAAATCTATGGACTGCAATGAAATTTGGTATGTGCTATATGCATTCAAGTCCTAGATTTGGTATTGAAATCCGGTCCAAAATCTCCACTTCTTCTGATACTTTACCTGAAATATGAAAAAATCAAATAAAACTTTTTAGGCTGTGTCTATTCGCACCCTTTCCGTGTCTCTAAGAGACACGAGACACGAGACACGGCTTTTCGTGTCTCGAGAAGACCATGGACGTGGCGACACGATCTATTTTCCGTGTCCCGTGAAGTTCGTAAGCTTGAAGACACAGCTTGAAGTTTTGTATCTAGAGTGTATTTCTACCGGTATGGTATTAACGATACTGCAGTTTGCGATACTTTTTGTTTGCGAGCGCGGCAGTACTGCCCACTAGCATTTTTTTTCTAGCTTACGACCATTGTAGATATTGCAGATAGCACAGAATATAAATTAAAAATGTACTTCATACATCATCACACAACTGATTCCATCGATATTGGCACTTTAAGTGCCAATATCGATGGAATCGCTTGGAAAGGGACGGACGCCCATTGCGAAAATCACGCTATGGCTGCATAGCAAAATTGCGTACTTCCAGCTCTAGATGTGGTCTACCTGATCTGTCCCAACTGTAGAATCGTTTGTGATTAGAGTCGTGCATTTAAATGGCAGCATCGACGAAATTCTCTTCCGTATCTCGTAGATACCCGCAGTGCACGAGGCACGAAAAAGATTTCATGCAAATCGTCTAAAGGCATGACATACGAGGCACGAGACACGAGACACGAGTAAGGGTTTCCCACCGATCTTGTCACAAAGGCACGGACGCCTACTGTGAGAATCACGCTATGACTGCAGAGCAAAATTGCGTACTTCCAGCTCTAAAAATGGTCCACCTGATCTGCCTCGGCTGTAGAACCGTTTGTGATTAGATTCATGCATTTAAATGACAGCGTCGTCGAGAAACTCTTATTCGTGTCTCGTGTCTCGTGTCTCGTATCTCGTGCCTTTAGACGATTTGCAC
Organism: Ephialtes manifestator; assembly: GCA_963970395.1. Lineage (NCBI taxonomy): Eukaryota > Metazoa > Arthropoda > Insecta > Hymenoptera > Ichneumonidae > Ephialtes > Ephialtes manifestator. The sequence continues at coordinate 30,580,801 of OZ019974.1, read as the reverse complement.
GAAATCCTTTTCGTGTCTCGTGCACTGCGGGTATCTACGAGATACGGAAAAGAATTTCGTCGATACTGTCATTTAAATGCACGACTCTAATCACAAACGATTCTACGGCTGCGACAGATCATGTAGACCACTTCTAGAGCTGGAAGTTCGCAATTTTGCTATGCTACCATAGCGTAATTCTCGCAATGGGCGTCCGTTCCTTTCCAAGAGACAAGATTGACGGGAATAGTATATTGTGCAACAAGGGCCGAAAGGCCCGTGTTGCACACCATACTTTTTGAAACTAGTGCATGAATAGTGGTGCTTTGAATGGTAGTTTTGCGGGACGAACAGTGAAAAGTGAGGTTATCAACTTTCCACCCTAGGGTCGAAAGTGAAACAGCAGGGTCGAAAGTGAAAGAATCGCGAACTGCGCATGCGCCAACCTATCGTTTCAACACTGCTATAAAACTAGCCACTTTCGGCCCGCAAAATTGCCATGAAAAGCACCGCTGTTCATGCACGTGTTACAAAAATACCCTTACTCGTGTCTCGGGGTACATTACGTTTGGGTGCGGGATGATTTAAAACAAAAATAATCAGAATAATACATTGGTCAAATTTACCTGAAGAATCCTAAAGAAAGGGAATAAAAAAAGAACCTAACAGAACCTAAAGAACTCTAAAGAAAGAGAATAAAAAAAGAACCTAAGAGAACCTAAAAACCTAAGAACGTTCCGGCGATGACGTTTTTAGGTTCTTTAGGGTTCTTTAGGCTCGGTTAGGTTCTTTTTTTATTACCTTTCTTTAGGTTCATTAGGTTTCTTTAGGTTCTATTAGATTCTATTTTTATTCCCTTTCTTTAGGGTTCTTTAGGTAAATCCGATCAATGTATTATTCTGATTATTTTTGTTTTGAAAGATCCCGCGCTGACTTTGTCTTTGACTCCTTTGTCTTTGTGCTACCCAAGTAGCACAAAGACAAAGGATATCTATTTGGTATACGAAAATGTATATTAATTTCCGTACAAATGATATCTTTTTGGATTTGGATATCTTAAGAACGTCTAAAAGATATCCAAATCCAAAAGATATCATTTGGATGGAAATTAACATACCTTTTCGTATACCAAATAGATGGACACGAGACACGAGCCACAAGCTACGAGTATTTCCCGTCGATCTTGTCACTTGCAAAGGCACAGACGCCCATTGCGAGAATCACGCTATGGCAACAGAGGAAAATTGCGTACTTCCAGCTCTAGAAGTGGTCCACCTGATCTGTCGCAGCTGTAGAATCGTTTGTGATTAGAGTCGTGCATTTAAATGACAGCATCGGCGAAATTCTCTTCCGTATCTCGTAAATACCCGCAGTGCACGAGGCACGAAAAAGATTTCGTGCATGTCGGCTAAAGGCACGAGACACGAATAAAAGTTTCTCGACGATCTTGTCACTTAAAAAGGTCCAGAGACTTACTGCGAGAATCACACTATTGCTGCTGAGAAAAATTGCGCGCTTTATGTCTAGAAGTGGTCTTACGCAAAAGACGTCTTACGGTCCTTTAAGTGCCAATATCGATGGAATCAGTTGTGTGATGATGTATGAAGTACATTTTTAATTTATATTCTGTGCTATCTGCAATATCTACAATGGTCATAAGCTAGAAAAAAAATGCTAGTCGGCAGTACTGCCGCGCTTGCAAACAAAAAGTATCGTAAAGTGCAGTATCGTTAATACCATACCGGTAGAAATTCACTCTAGATACAAAACTGTCGTATCCGCGATGTCGTGTCTCCAAGCTTACGAACTTCACGGGACACGGAAAATAGATCGTGTCGCTACGTCCATGGTCTTCTCGAGACACGAAAAGCCGTGTTTCGTGTCTCTTAGAGACACGGAAAAGGTGCGAATAGACACAGCCAACTTTTAATTCATTTTTGGCCCGCAAGTTAATGTAAAATTTATTATGCTTCAGTATGACACAACAGATAGAATTACCAGCAAATGAGCAGGGAACAACACAGGATTTAGTATATAGCAAAAACATTTATGTTTTTTCAGTCACTCACATGAGATTTCTGAAACCAACCATTATGGAAAATATCTATTTTGTGAAGTATGGATTGTCTACTTATTTAGTGTAGACCTATAATACAAGCCATATTACACTTGATAGAAATTTTTTTCAACAGTTGATGATTTCATATATTTCATGTGAAAGATAGAAAAGATAATAACAGAATCTTTGCTGTATTGAATCACATATTTATGTTCACTGTTCATTTGCTGAAAATTCTTTCTCTATGTATCATACCGAAGCATAATAACTTTCATATCAGCTTGCAGTAAAAAAAGAACTACTGTGAATGAATTTGAGCAATTTTCAATAAGAACTATAGTATAAATATTTTCACCAGATGTCGGATTTAAAAATTGTATAAACAAAACAGATTTGAGGTTATTCACACTCATGAAGTTGGGACTATAAACACTCAGACACCCATCGTGTCATATTATTTTTCATCACTCGCATAGCATTGTATACGAATTCCAAAGACGGCGGAGGCCTTATATACACCATAAGATTCGAAATTTTTTATCTGCGAATAACTGAAATGTTAATCCGAGTTGTCAAACTATCGCATTACCAACAATAACACTACCAAAACGAGAGTGTGATGTGAAGAGGAGGCTTCTCGTAGCTTGAACTCGAATTTTAAAACGCAATCGTAACAAATTACAGCGGGAAACGTAAATTCGAAATAATGTACGAAATCTCAAATTTCTATTCGTACAGTTCGTCACTATACTCCAGTGAATTCACAATAAAAACTTCACACCAGTAACAAATGTGATGAGAAAGTCGCCTGTTGCGAATACGCCAGTAGCAACATTTCTTCGCTTCTTTTTTTCTGAACCACTTTTCTCGACGTTTCAGACCATTTTAAGGGATCTTTCCAGTGTGAACAAAAATCGATTTTTTTTTGTTCTTATCCATCAAGCGCCGCGGTAGCGTCTCGAGACAAGTACATTTACGCCAGATACTGACGACAACCGACCTTAACACCGAGACATCGAGACGCGACAAGACTCTTATACTCGAAGCAACTTGTTTTCGGTCACTCTCAAAAAATTTTCTTCTATTCTTTAAATACGTAGAAAACACATATGTTTTTAGGGACACGAAAATTATGTTTTTTTTTACGGTCTGTTGATTGCGACCAAAATGAAATCTATAGGAAGCCGCGCATGAAAGATATCCTTGTTTCTTTTTTTTGACCACGTCAGAATAAATATTCAGTGATCGTGGGGCGCTGTCATAAGGTCTGCCGGCCATAAGTTCGAATGACACAACGTCGAATTGTCACAAGCTCGAATGGTTATAATCTCCAAATGACATAAGCTCGAACGGTTATAGCCGCGAAATGTCTTAAGCTCGAACGGTTATAATGTCGAAAGGTCACAAGCTCGAATGGTTATAATCTCGAATGGTCATAAGCTCGAATGGTTATAATCTCGAAAGGTCACAAGGTCGAATGGTTATAAGCCCGAATGGTCATAAGCTCGAATGGTTATAATCTCGAAAGGTCACAAGGTCGAATGGTTATAAGCCCGAATGGTCATAAGCTCGAATGGTTATAATCTCGAAAGGTCATAAGCTCGAACGGTTATAATCTCGACTATAACGGTTATAATCGGGATTATAACCATTCGGGCTTATAACCATTCGACCTTGTGACCTTTCGAGATTATAACCATTCGAGCTTATGACCATTCGAGATTATAACCATTCGAGCTTATGACCATTTGAGATTATAACCATTCGAGTTTGTGATATTTCAACATTATAACCGTTCAAGCTTAAAACATTTCGCGATTATAACCGTTCGAGCTTATGTCATTTCGAGATTATAACCGTAAGAGCTTATGTCATTTCGAGATTATAACCATTCGAGCTTGAGACAATTCGACGTTGTGTCATTCGAGCTTATGGCCGGCAGACCTTATGACAGCGCCCCGACCAAAATGAAATCTATAGGAAGCCGCGCATGAAAGATATCCTTGTTTCTTTTTTTTAACCACGTCAGAATAGATATTCAGTGATCGTCATCATCGCACACAACATGGCGGCGTCCACTGGTGGACTAACAGACGCCGCCATGTTGCAAGCAGCCGTCGCTATAACAAACGACGACGTGCATCTAACTTCACGGCAGTCACGCACCCCCTTTCTTTCTCTCTTACTGTATGTAGCTCTCTTCTCGCACATCGATTATCGCGAACGATTTTCGCAAAATTGAGAATAGGGCAGCAAAATAAAATAAAAAAATGACGAATCCAATATAGCACACCAAAATACAATAATTAACTTGATTCTTATGAAAACTGGTATGAGGGGGTTTTCGAAGTCGCTGATTACGAATCTGTCTTCAAAATGTATAAATTCAAAGTCACGAATCCAATATGGTGGATGAAAATTCAAAATTGATTTAAGAGGCGATGGTATTTCCCCCACCACATTTCAAAATTTAAAAAGCTGTTTTCTCCCGAACAGTACGGCAGATAGGGTCCGTATTTTGAGGTAATACGCGGAAGTATCGTAGAATTGGGCTAAGCTTCTGGCTCCTCAGTCGATTCAGTCGTTTTTTTTTGTGAGAATTAAAAGAGAAATAGTGCAAGAGAGACAGAGCTATGTGCGAGAGAGACAGACCTATAGGCGTTTACCATTGGGCGACGAAATTGCTGACGGTGTAGCACTGCCTCTTAAGATGATGTGTTAATGCTCGGTCGGTAACAAAAACTGTAAAACGTTATTCTTGATCACAATTGATATTTCAGGCAAAAAACGAGAAGTACTGACTACATCTTGGTACCCTGCAGTCAGTAATTCTCGACTTTTATTCGAAAAATAAATCGTGGCGACGAATAACACTTCGGGAAGATTCAGCTATCTCACTCGCGCTTATGGCGATCTGAGAGAGACGGACGATATGTAACACATCACCTTAAGGGGATGCTGGAGTAGATTTTTTTACCGACTTTGGTCGGTAAAAAGCTTCGGTTTCGTAGTTTACAAACTACGTTGTTAATATGTTACAAATTGCACAGGATTATAATATCAACATAGGCGTATCAGCGTCCGCTCGAATTTTGGATGAAAACGCTTGAAAAATAAAGACAATCGTAATTTTGTAAACCTACCGACAACCAATATGGCCGCTCATTGGTAATTGGTAAATTGGTATTGGTTTTATTTTCGTGTATTCAAGGTAAATACCTATTACACATTTTTTTGTTATGCATTTGTACTTACACCTATTACATCTTTTTTGTTATAAAGTCTATTATAATATTTGTTCTTATTAATAACATTCTTATTCTATTTATCTCTCATTATTTGTTATATATTTGTACATCTCAAACCAATGCTGATTAGCAATATTTTAATCCTTTATTCGCTTAGAGCGAATGAGCGTAGTTTGCAAACTGCTTGAATAAACAGAAAAATGTTGCGCGCTTCTATACTACTTTGCACTTTTAATATTTCTGGGAATACCGGATTCTTTAAAAATTGCTTTCGAAGTGGTGCGTAGATAGGACAGTTGCAGATAATATGTTCCAGCAATTCCAATTCTCCCAGATTACATATTGGGCATATAGTTCCTTCGTCAATTTTATATGTTATGGATTTTATTCTAAAATATAAAACTTTTCTTCCTGCTAGTCGACACTGAGCTACTGCCCGCAAGTACGTTAGTGGTTGATTCTCTAGGAGGTAATTTTAACATTTATTCGCTTCAAGATCTGTGATAAATTTGTATCGTGGGTTGTACGTTGAGTCCTGCGCTCGTTTTTTGTCACTTTCTAGTCTCTTTTCCGTTATTTTCTTAAGTATAAGGTCCATCGCATTTGAGATTGTCTCTTTTGAAGGTTTAGAGGCTAGATTCCCGAAGCCATATTCTCCCAATATTGAATTAAGCAGAGTAACACAGTTTCTTTTTCCATCATTTCGTTCGGTTAGGTCCTCCGCTTCTAGCCAGCTGTACATGATTTTCGGGAAACGATCATTATCCATTTCCAGGATTTTGCACCAAAATGTGAGTGCTCTTTTGACCACTAATTTTTCCAATGACGTCACCCCTGTCTCTAACCTGATAAGGTACGCTGGTGTACATCTTGGAAGCCCCAAAAGTTGTTTGAAAAAACCTGACTGCACTTTTTCTAAAGATTCTAAGTGTCTCAGTCCCCATACCCCTGCGCCATATAGAAGTGTTGCTGTTACAACCGCCGAATATAGTGTCATCCTGCCTTGCCAACTTTCAAGCTTCGTAGCTAGCATAGTGGACCAGATTGATCTTATTGCTATTCTTGCTTTGGCCGTAAATTGTTCAACTGCCGCACATTAAAGACCTGATCTCGCAAACGTTACGCCTAAATAAGTATATCTATTTACCAACTCCAAGGGATTTTTATTGTATTTTAGATTACGCTCTTTTTTCTTCCTGCCGCCTTTTTCAAAAACAATTACCTTGGTCTTATTTGTGTTAACTTCAAGTTGGTTCTCTTTACAATATTTTTGTAGTGTATTCAGTTTATTTTGAAGATCTACCACATCGTTTGAAAGCAAAACAAGGTCGTCTGCAAATAAAAGGATCTCGATTTTGGATTTGATATTAGTATGGCCATCTTTTCGAAGTAATTAATGATATCATAGAGTAATCACGAAAAGAGGGTCGGGCTGCTTGGGTCCCCTTGCACTCCCTGTGTTGTGTCAATTGTTTCAGTATTTAGACCTTGGTCTAGACGTACTTTAAAGCAAGCTTGGTTATAGAAGTTTTGAAGCACCCGCATAATTTTAAGACTAACTCCCGCTGTGTGAAGTTTGTGCCACAGGACTGAGTGAACTACCGAGTCGAACGCTCTTCGAAAATCTACGAAAGCTGCGTAGAGTTTAGCTTTAGGTTTTGTTAATGCAATAGCTATTTTACCGTTTAGGGTGAAAATGTTGTCTTCGCATGATCTACCTGCTCTAAACCCTGATTGACATTCTGGTAAGATCTTATACCACTCCGCCCAGTAGTTAAGCCTTTTTGCTATCAGTGTTATAAAAATCTTAGCTATAACATTAGCCAGTGAGATTCCCCGGTAATTAAGCGGATCTGTGCGATCGCCTTTCTTGTAGAAAAGAATTACTTCTGCCATGCACCAATCATTGGGTATTTCTCCTGTTTCTAATATTTTATTAAATAGTTTAGTTATCACTTGTATCCAGTTGTCTGGTAATGCCTTGTAAAAGTTATTTGTAATTTTATCTGGTCCAGGGGCTTTACCTACTTGTAATGCTGCAATTATCTTCCTAACTTCCGAATGCTCTATCTTTCTGTCAAGCTCAGGAACTATCTGTTCCATGTATAAATGTTGATGAAATTTCTCGGAGGGAACATGCGTCTGTAAAAATCTTGCCACTCTGGTCCTGATATTGGACAATGCGAACTATATTTACCTCTATATTTTTTAATCAGTGACCAGAATTGTTGAGGATTACTAGCATTTGAAATATCATTTTTTATTTGGTTAATGTAGTCTTTCTTTTTACTTTCTCATCACATACGGAGTATGGATAAAGAGAAAGTATTGCAATCCAAAAAAAATTCGACTTCCAGATTTTGATGGAAATAGATGTTTTGAGTGTCCTAGATTCCAAAAAACACATTACCTCATTTCTGTCCGTCCGTCTGTCTGTCTGTCTGTCTGTCTGGCGTCTGTATGTGCCGTCCGGAAACACAATAACTTTTGAAAACATCTATGGACTGAAATGAAATTTTTTGTGTGTCTTCTGCATTCAAATCCTGGTTTTGGTATTGAAATCCAATCCAAAATCTCCACTGCTTCTGATACTTTACCTTAAATACAAAATAAAAAAAAATAAAAATTTTATTTATTTTTGTACCGCAAGTTAATATAAAAGATATTATGCTTCAATGTGATACATACAAATAGTATTACCAGCAAATAAAAAATGAACAACAAGAGATTTAGTATATAGAAGATTTTGTTTTTTCAATCACCCACATAAGACATCTTAAACTGTTGTAAAAAATGTATTGCTTGAAATATGTTACTTTCTTGTGTTATTGTGTTACACATTCACTAAAAAAAAGAACTGCAATGATCTTGAGCAGTTTTCAATGATAACATACTATGAATATTTACACCATATGTTAGATTAAAATTTAAAAAAAGAATGTAAAAATACAAGAGAAACACATTTGAGGTTATCATCACTCTTGATGTTAGACTATAAACACTCATGCACTCATCACATCATAGTTTTTTTATTTATTTTATCACTCGTATAGCATTTTATACCAATTCCAAATGCTGCTCATACACACCATAATATGCGAAACGTTGGAAATATCAAATAAAATGTAATTCCGACTGTCAAACTATCGCAATGCCGACGATAATAACATCAAAGGGAAAGAGAGATGTGAAGGCGCGCGCCGGCGCGCGATGTCACGCTCGCTTTCTCGCGCGCGCGAATTTCGAATTTACAAACGCGTTCTTGACAAATTATAGCTAAAAATGGAGATTACAATTAATGTGCGAAATTCACACATTATTAATCACTATAACCCAGTAAATTCACGATAAAAATTTTACACCAGTAACAAATTTTTACTTTTTCATCACATGCAAAGTATGTAAAATAATATTTAAAAAATAGGTCTAATTTTTTTTTTTTTTCAAAAATAGACCTAAATTTAAAAAAAGACCTAATTTTTTTTTAAATAAGCCTAAATAAGCTAATTTTTTCAAAAATAGACCCCAGAATTTTTGTGGTCAGTACTTGGATGGGTGACCGCTTCTAACCCGAATAAGTCCCTCAATTCTTGACACGGCGGCGAAGGCGGCGGCGCGATCTTTTTATAATATAGAGAGATATTTATTCATATATAACTACAAAAACGAATATTACGAACTAACTTCACAAACTAATTTCACAAACTAATTTCACAAACTAATTTCACAAACTAACTTCACAAACTAACTTCACGACAGTAACGTGACGCCAGTAACAATCGTGATGAGAAAGTCACGTTTTGCGATCACGCCAGTAGCAAGTTTTTTGTTTTTACTGTTTGAATATATTTTTTTCGTGCCTCTATATGAGCAGATTTTTTTCTTAGTTTTCCTTTTTCAATTCTAGAGTCTAGATAGTCTTTTTTTGTCTCATTTTTTGTTAGTTTTAAATTTTTCCATTCGTTATCAAACCAAGCTTTGTCGTGTTTTGGTTTTCGCCTTTTTCCTTTGCTTATTTGTATCATACCCAACTTGCCCGCCGTAAATTCTATATTTTTCATAATATCGTTATTAATATCGTATATATTTTCCGAGATTGTTGTTGTTTTCGACGCTAATAACAGTTTATAGTCATCAATTTTATCTGGGTCCCACTGGACCATTTTAACGTCACTATTCATCGCGATTGACGATTGTATTAGTTCATTTTCGTGTGTAATATCCAGTGTGACCGTTATTAAAAGGTGGTCCGATAATCCTACATCTTTTATCTCGACGTCTCGAATGTGGCTCAAACTTCGTGTATTTGTCCATACCAGATCTATGGTACTCGCTCATCTGTTTCCTATAAAAGTAAAATTACCATTTCTGTCCGAGTTAGTCCTACCATTTAATAATATCAGTCCTAGCTCTCCTAGACCCTTTTCAATCAACACGCCGTTTTTGTTCACTACAGTCTTCATTGGCTCTAAAAGCTAATAAATTGGTATCTTCCAGTGTTTCTTCGTCGAGTTGATTTCTTTGCCCTAAACGCACATTAAAATCGCCACCTATTATTACCGGATGTTCATCGTTATCAAGTACTGTCAATAGTGCGTTTAATAGAGACTGTACTCTCTTTTCATAAAACACGTCTCGCAAGTATACGTTCGCAACTATAAACTTTTGTTTGTTTTATTTTGCATTTTACTATTATCCATGACTCTGTTACCTCTATGAAATCGATATCACTGACTAGATCTTTTTTGCTTAAAACTATCAGTCCTCCGCTAGCTCTACCTAATGGCTTTTCTTTGATTGCTGCCCTAGCTTTACTATTATATTCTTCAAAAATTTGAGGTATTTTTGGTTCTAAGTCACATGACCATGTTTCGCTTAAGCAAATTAAAGCATTACTTGCAAAATACTCGTCAAATTCTTCTTTTGTTATTTCATAGAGGTTTTGCATTCCATGGACATTCCAGAACGCTATACCTATATTGCGAGGTTTTTGTTTCGAGTTACTTGTTAATTCGTTAAAAATCCTGTGGTGAGTTTTGGCGGTACCCTCTTCGAAAATTCGAGGATGGTGTGATAGGGGAGGTGCCACTTGATTGCTGTCCTCCATGCTGACTTGTTGCTCTTTGCGGTGATCGTCCATTCTGGGATAAGGTTTGCTCATCTAGGTACTGCTCGTGTTGATGTTGAGATTGGTGATCTTCTGTGCTTGGCAATCTCCTGTGATTGTTTTTCTTATCCGGATTGGTTTCTGTCAGGCCTCGACCTTCTTTCCATACGAGTTGTCTGTCGCCAATTTGGATCCTGTGATATTGTATGCGAATTCTTTTTCCTTTGTTGGCTTCGTTTCGAGCATACGCTACTATTTTCTTTCGGATTTCACGATCCTTCGTAGTTTCGTCATTGTTGATATAAATTTTAGTTCCTCGTAATTTGGATTTGTTACTCATAACTATCTTCTTATCCTGGAGGTTTGTCAGTTTGGCCAGGATTAGAGGCATCCCTCCTTCTCTTCTGTTATTTATGATGAATGCTGACTTGACTGCGCAGTTAATTTGGAGCTCTGAGTGGAAAAAATCTTGGACGACAGTTATTAGGTCTTCTTGGAAGGGTTCAAGTCCATTGATAATGATATTCAGTTTTTTCTCCTCTCGTTCCCTTCCTTCTTCTCGCCTCTCCAAATCTAGCAGCCGTTGATTCATTTTTTCCATATCTGCTTCCCAGAGTGTCGCCCTAGATCTCATGTTATTGTTTAACTCATGGATTTCACTGATCGTTACCTTAAGTCCAGAATTTTCTTGGCGGAGTTCCATTATTTCAGTTGTCAGGGCTTCCACCTTCGCAACTAGATCGTTCAGGATGGACACAAAGGCCGAGTTGTCATTTTGGATGGGGTTCTGTGATGCATTTTTTTTCTTTTTCTCTCTGGCTTTTAGAGCTTCGCGTGTTCGTTGCTGCTGCATCCTTTTTGACTTGGGAGCTGAACATCGATTCAATTGTCTTGTCTTTACTGTTCTGAATTACTTTTTTCGCCGCATTTTGACTCGTGATAGTGGTTCTGCCGCCCATTTTAATTGTCGTTGTCCTTCAATTAACCTCACTTTTCAACGCGTGCTATTCTTTTAGTATTCGGCTTTATTCTTTTAGTTCCGAAGCCAACTTTTGAATTTTTCTAATACTGCGAGCTGAATTAAGTTTACTCTGCCCAAAATCAGCACTCTTTCCGATATTTGAGACTCAAAAACTTAAAGAATATCCCAGACGCTCTGTTCTCGTAGTAGCACCGCTCGCGGTTACCGGCCGAATCGACTCTTGGATTGGCGATAGCACAAAAGAAGCGTACGTAGTTTGTAAAGTACATTTACGCAGTTTGTTCGCGATCAAGAAGAGCGTGAATAAAGTTTCCCCATTAGGACACAGGTGGCGCCGACGTAGTCTGTTTACTTTTGAAAAGCTCCGAGCCTTTGCAACGCGAACGTAGTATACACTATATATGGATTCGGCTTGTGTGGTCGACATTCTGATGGTTTTGGAATATTCAGAAATCATCACAGAATTGACGTCCGGTCTGATTTTACATATCTAATTTCCAGAAACAATTATATCTAATAGCAAAGGTCTGTTGACGTATCGCGTGCGGCCATATTGAACTTCGGGAGATTCAGTATCTTTTGCCAAAAGTAAACAGACTAAGTCGGCGCCATCTGTGTCATAATCGGGAAACTTACCGACCAAAGTCGATAGAAAAATCTACTCCAGCATCCCCTTAAGTCGAATGAAAATCGGTCAATCAAGGGATTAATTAGGATAAATGGAATGGGACATGAACAACTAAACGGAATGGACAACTAAAAATGTAAAGCCTCGAAAGAGTATACTCGTACTTCGTGATTTACAATTTGACGATAATATGGAAAAGCTAGTATGAAATCGACAAGGAGACTTTTTGCAAAAAGTAGACAAATCCCCCAAAAAAAAGCACGTTCGGTGTATAAGAACCTGAGACAAATACATTTACATCAACAGTTGCATCTATTCTTGCAAAGTCATGAAATAATCAATTACAGAAGTAAAAATATTAATATTAGTAGCAATAAAGATTATGACATGATAACACAAAGTTGCATGAGTCCGTTTATAAAAATTACTTGCCCGGCCATAGGATAGGATATTGGTGTTGGCAGTCGACGAAACGGTTAATCGTGTGTATTTAGCTGCATTTAAGGGGAAGCGATGTGCAAGGTTTTACTTTGCATTCCTGTTTTAAATAAATAAATAAGCGCACACACCCGCTTTGTGAAAATATAATAAGGACGAACGGTCCGGAAACTCCCTTGAATACTCTATCTTCTCTGTTTTTTTTTAGAACACGATAGAAACCGGTGTTTTTAGAAATTTCATCGGGAAGCAAGGATATGGCTAGTTTATACGACATAAATCGCTACATTTGGCAATATACACTGTACAACATCGCTGTGAAAACATGGTACCGTTCAACATTTTTGGGCTATATCTGACGTATTTTTCTGCTAATCATGAATCTGGCACTCATTTAACTCCCAGCTCGATATTTGATACCAAAATTCGCATCGCAGAAAAAAAATTAAAAAATTCAAAAAATCAAAATCTCATAAAATTTTAACGTTTCAATAGATCTCAACCAAATTTAATAGGGATCACCGGTGTATGAAAGCTCACATACATACCAATTTTGAGCTTAATATCTCGAAAATTAAGAGTTATCGCGATAACACATTTTTGAAAAAATTCAAAACTGCGTAAAAATTTAACGATCATAGGGATTTTAACAAAAATTGGTATGAAGGATGAGGATTGACCCCTCTATCTATGGTGTAAATGTCAGCTCTATATCTCAAGGCATTTCCGAGTTATAACGGTTTACATGTTTTGAGCGTGTAACATACACACACACACACACACATACAGACATTTTTTCTAAATCACTTTTCTCGACGTTCTAGACCATTCTGAGTGTACTGACATGAAAATCTCGAAAAAAAAATTTTCACGAAAACAAAGCTTCCTCTATGAGGAAGCAAAAACGGCTAAATTCGGTATGTTTGGTTCAAACCGCCGCCATTTTGTCAATTTTCATTTTAAAAAAACCTCCATAGCGCAATAGCCAATCAATCGCATACTAATTAATAATCCTTTGGGTTTTTTTTTTCAGATCCAATTTGCGACCCCTAGGATGTCCACCATGAGGCTACCTTTTTTTATCAACATTATTTTGAACAATAAAAAAAGAATTTAAACGATAAAAATCATCTTATAAAAAATCATTTTCTATCATTCATGATTACCTTAATATGTCATAAAAACTTCAGATTGATCGGCGTATAGTTACCGTCCGAAAAAAAATCCTGAAAATAGGCTATTTTTTGAGCCGTCACACTGGAAAGATCGCTTAAGTGTACTGACAAACGCAAAAAAAAATGTTCGCACGAAAACGAAGTTTCCTTTATGAGGAAGCACAACAGATAGAATTTCCATCGACAATGTACGATAACACTTCGTAAATTCACTAACCAAAGTCCGTATTGAAAATGATGGAAAAATTCTTATAGTGTTCTATTCGATTTTTTTACCAGGGATAACTAAGCGGCATTGCGATTTCATTCAGGTAACCCGTTGAAACGCCCGCGGCCACCTTATGAAGAGGACGCGAAGAACAGGATCTGAAAGTGAACCGATCTATTTCCGATGGTCGCCGAGAAATTTGAGTAGAGACTGTACAGTACGTTACGCCAGCACGAAGAGCCCACTTGTCGACTATACATATACTCCCCCCCCCCCCTTCACTCCTCTTTTTTGCCTTTCTCAACATCTTTCTTGTCTCTCCTGTCTCGCTTCTCCAACTCGATTTACGAAGCGTGACTGCCGCGAACACTGCTGCGCCTCCCGGTGGCAGGTATACCTTGAATAGACAATTATATCTACCACAAGCCCGCAAATATTCAGCTAATTATTCGAGTTAACCAACGACGTACGATAAGAAACAGAGACGAGAGAAATCTTGACGTCATCGACATTCAAGTTTTGAGAAACGTACACGGTTTGAATGAAGTATATAATTAAAAAGTTGTCAACTGTAAAAGCAAAGGAATTTTTTTGTACTTACATTATTATTTCAAAGAATGCAGGGTAGAACTTTCTACATTGCTTCCTCATAAAAGAAGGTTTGTTTGTAAAATTCTGAAATATCGTTACTCCTGAAAATTGCAGTGCGTTCCACATATATTTATTTATTTATTTATTTGTTTACGGGAAAAACCTTTTTACAATCATACGAAATGAATCAGTTAATAATATGTATAAGTAGTTTGTAAATAATTTCTTTCATCTAGATAGTTAATTGTATAAATATTATCAGAGCGTATATACAATTTCACACAAACGCATTAACGATATATCACATTCAGTCCGGATCATTTCCGTTTTTCAGGTACTCTATAGGAACTTGTTAATATCCCAGCAAAGTAGAATAATTTCCATTGCTTTGAGACAATTAATTTACAGCAAATAACAGCTCACAAATACCCCACAGAATTGTTAAAATAGTTGTAACATTTGTTAAAGATGGAAAAACAGTTTTTTTTAAATCTTAAGTCAAGTATGTACATTGGTAGTCTGAATAAATGACATTGATGCGTGATGAAACGTATAAAAATAATAATAATTTGCAAATTAAAAAATTTCGTTAATCGCTATTAAACAATAACTAAATCATTTAATTGCTAGAAAAGAAAAAAGTACTATTTTCTTTTTCAAAGTGAACACATAGTTTCAGTTTGTACTACAATGAGAAAGAAAAAATTCTTCTACAATTTACCGAGAATAAAACCTCCTATAAAACTAAATACTAACGCCTTTTTAAATTGGAAAAGTCGAAAAAGTCAGAAGGTACCGCTTTGATTATTTTTTCTTAGGACACAAAGAAAAAATTTAACGATTTGAGATATTTTCGAAACTTTTTTTGTTATGAATTTATTTTTTTCTGTCGGCGTTGGCAATGCTTGACAATAAGCCAGTTAAATAGGAATTAACGAAGTAGAAATAGCAATGAAATAGCAGGAAAAACAATTAAAAATATGATGGGTCAAATCAAAGAAATATTTCGTTGAAATCAATAAATAAAAAAAATCAATCCACCCATGTTTTTGGCGTCAATTAAATCTCTTGGTGTATACAACAAAGTTATTGGTGAATGTATCCATTACTTTGCATTAACAGAATCCCCATTCAATGGTTATTTATCATCATTATTAATATCTCGGAAGAAACATTACAAGTCGCGAGCGCGTCTTCACAAGATTCTAAAACCTGTTCAAGGATGCGACGTCATCGGATAACACCCACAGGGATTTCCGGGATTGGAAATGTGTGCTGGTCGAGCGTGTCGAAAATTAAACAGCGTCAATATGTATACGCACGTGGGTACAGGTACGAGCTGGTGTAGCCAGCCGAACCCGTGTACCTTTTACAATCTTTTCTCGAGCCACGGCAAACGAGGGCCAGCCAAACTCGAAGAGAACTTTCACTTCTTTGAGGCCGACGCGTTGTCAGCGCCTCGTCTGTGTTGCTGCTATACGATTCTCTTAAATATTACTCGAGAACCAAGAACGCTTCACTTTCATGCGCGGGACTCGCCATCTCCACTCCCGTATAAGACAAACACGATGATGCCTCTTGTGACCAAAATCACCACTAAGACATTCCCACACTGAGAAAAAATTGTATTTGAAAGAACTAAATTAGCGTACACTCTCGTTCTACGATTTTTTCGTTATGACAACCAAATGTTTAGTTTCTTCAATAATCATTAGATTCAGCTATCTAAAATTTATTTGCGGTAATCAAAATATTTGTTGTACCAACAAAAAATTCGTCACGTCAAACTTTTTTTTTCCTCAGTGTACCAATTCAAACACCCGATTTTTCAATATTCCCGAAAAATGTTGTAATTTTTCAATATTGTAATAAGGTAAACGGCTCAGTTTCTGACATCTTTAGAACCGGCGCCCCGATTTTCTATTATTTACGAACGCGTTATATTATGAAACTAAAAAGAAATTCCTTTGACGTGTATATTGGGCCCTTCTGAATGCAATGTCAAAAACTGCAACATAATTAGGTGATGCACTTACTGACTCCGAGAATTTATGGGAAGAACTAACCTTTAGATTAACTTTTACCTATCAGATGTATAGTATGGTTTCTGAAGGTATTTGTATCACTTTTATAGTTTTTAATACTTTTTTTAAGGGTAGGTATAAATCCGAAATTTCGCTTGTGCTTGAGCTAGTGCCTTCCGATTACGAATGTCGCTCGGAAGCCACTGAAACGTCAGTCGTAACGCTTACTATTAAGTTTCGAAATGAAATATTCTATAAAAACATTCGTATGTTGGCAATATTCGGCAGTAAAAAGCGCTCTTCAATTTGCCTGTAAATTTTTTGAATAATTTACGGAAACTTTATTTACTACAGATATAAATTTACCTTACTATATTCCCGTAGAACAAGTACCAAATTTCAAGCGCCTACGGTGTTACGTTTACGAGATAAACCGTTTACTTATATTTTTTTTTGTTTGGCTATATCTCGATAACTCCAAATCGTATTGTAACTTAAAAAACATGAAAGTCCTCGGTTTTTTACGTACTTTATATAAATGTTTTTCAATTTTTTTAAATTGCGGTGTTACGTCATGGCTCGACGCCCCATAAAAACGCACTACTTAGTGTAATAAATACATTTTTACATTTTTATCAACAAAACTAAAAGATAGTTCATAAGGAAATTTTTTTTAAAAAATTTACTTTATTTTTCCATTATAAAACGTTGTTAAAACAATGTTGATATTGGAAATATAATCATTGCTAAAACAATGATTATATTTCCAATGAAAGCCGTTGAATACATTTTTCAACGCATGTTAAGGTACATTTTAATTCACTTTGTAAAATTTACCTGCTGCACGCGAAAGCATTAAGAGCCTTTATTGGCGCAGAAAATATAAATAAGCTAGCGTAAGCATTCACATATGTCGACGAGATGCATTCGAGCATCTAAGACCCAAGCGAGAGCAATGCGAAGACGAAACATTGATAGAGGCTGGGCCCGGAGTCCCGCTACTGAGAAGTCCGATAAGGACTCGCGGGAACTGCAACTAAGCAAATTCTGCAGTTAGACTCGGAGGGGATCCTCGGTCCAGCCGGCTATAATACAATATTAAAATTCAGTTCTCGACGCGTATCAAAACGGTATACACCTCAAAAAAGTTCAAAGTGTTGCCTTTTCTTAAAATCAGACTCCGAGTCAGTGCATATAAGTTAGTGAAGTGTTCAGTCGTGCCAGCAATTGCTCACACTAGGGTCTTACCGGGACTTAAAACGCCATAACTATTGTAAGCCCAAAAACTCGTTTTTATCTTTACATTATAGTTTGAATACTAATTACTATTTGTTAATCGACCGAGCGCAGTCGAAACACACGTTTAATAATCATTTAATTCAATTATTTAAAGTGAAAAGTTATTTGCCTTTTATCTAATTGAATTGTTTAAGCATAAAAAATCATACAATAATTGTTTGAATCAGTTATTTAACGTAGAAATAATTTAGAAACGTTTAATGATTGTTTGATCCAGTTGTTCAGAGCAGGAATCACTGGATTCTCCTCTGATTAATTTGTTTAAACATCAATAGTCATTCCATAACTGTTTAAACCAAACGGTCAATGCCGAAATATTTCCGAGATGTGCCATATTTGTGTAATTGGTTTATTTAAAGCAGAAATTGTTCGATTTTCATCTGATTAATTCGTTTGAATACCAAAACATTCAATATTTCTTTAGGTCAGTTATTTAACTCGGGAATAATTCCATTCTTGTTTAACTAAATTGTTCGAATATCAAAATCGTTTCGAAATTGTCCAAATTGAATTATTTAACACTGAAATTATTTGTTTAATCCAATTATATAACACCAAAAATTATTCGTTTTTGTTTGACTGAATTGTTTAAATATTGATGTCGTTCAATGATTGTTTAATCCAATTGATTGGATATCAGAATTTATTCGACCCTTGTTTGATCAAATTGTATTAAACATAAAAAAATCGCTCAATAATTATTTGGGTGAATCATTGGTCCTGTTTATTTAAAAACAAATTGTTAACACGAAGATTAAGCCGTTTCCATAAAACCTATCTTAAAATTGTCATTTTTACATGTAAACTTTTGCATTGTTTCTTTTCTCAAATAATTAAGGGGTCTCATAGCCCCAGTAAACAGCAGTCACGTTTCTTAAAATTTATTTCAAAACCATTTCCCTAAAATAACGGGGCTTAGTCCGGGCAAGACTCGGTCGGGTGTGGCCAACGCCCACCCCATAATTTTGTTCTTATTTTGTTGTCACTAGAGAAGGATAAATCTAATCGTCCAGCGAAATTTTGGGAGGAGTTATTTATCCAACGAATAATAAAACCACAAAACTTGACCTGCCCGTTTGCTAACGGTTTGGCATAAAAGAAGAGAGAAATTCAGCTTCCAAATAAAGGAAATAAATTTGTCATCCATTAGAGGCAAGACAAAAGTATTGACAAGCCAAAAGGAGAAACGTCCTTACCAGCTATTAAAAAGGTAAGTGTCTACGCACGTTTGGCTTTGAACATGAATTTATTATAAATGTTAAGTTAAGAACGAGGTAGGAATAAAATTCTCGCCAAAAGTCAACAAACCCGATCGACATTGGTCTCCGGCCCCTGAGGCGGCAAATTCCGCCCTAAAACGGAGAAATTTAAATCAAATTTGACTTCGTTGCGTCGCAAACGCGAAAGCCATGACGTAACATGCGGCAAATTTAATTATAATTTTTTTTTCTTTTAATCTAAGTTTTCTAAGTAAGAGCCATCCTCTATTGAACTGAATTTTTTTTTCTATCTTGACTGACCCATTATGAAGAAATATGCAGAAGGGTTAGGCGGCAAACGCAATAATGTACAAGATATAATTTTATTATAGGTATTTTTTTTAATTTAAGTTTTCTAAGTAAGGGCCTTCTTTTATCGAATTGATTTTTTTGTATTATTAATGAGTGAATGAAGATGAAAAAAAAATCAGTTTAATAGAGGATGGCCCTTACTTAGAAAACATAGACTTAAAAAAATCTATAATGAAATTATATATATTTAGATTTAAAAAAAGGAACAGACGATGCATGATCCTCAAATGAACATTCTTGGACAGCAGTAATTAAGCTATCATCGCTAAAATACGCAATGTTCTTTTCTGGGCATATGGCATGTTACATTTTTCGCGGAAGCCCACCTCGTGAGTCGTGGAACCGGTAAAGATTTATGTTGTTTCTTGCGCGGTGTCTGGTGACCCAATTATAACACCACCATGGACACACGTATACAACGCACTCAGCCAAAGCTAGTGGCAACTTTACTTGGCCAAGTAAAATAAATTCACACACGGAATCGCGTAAAACTTAATTGTTCGTTTTTTCAAGCACTTCCCTCTATATTACTGCATGACTGTCAAATGCTGTTTTTATGAAACCATTTTTTAATGTTTTTTTTTGCTTTCCCGTAAAGGAAGCTTTGTTATCAAAAACAAAAATTGTTATTGCGATTTTCATCTCAGGGTACTTCAAGTGGTCTAAAACTTCAAGAAAAGTTATTAATTAAGATCAAAATGTCTGGTTCTATGTGTAGTCACATTTTTTTAAGAGAGTTAGAGAGATAAATATTATTTTCAGTTAACTGTATTTTTTTCCTTATTTGTTTGATAAATTTAAATTAAATCTATCCTGTAAGGATTGGAGCGAAGGATTTTTCTGTCATTACGAAAGTTAAGTCTGACCAGACTGTATTATCTGATACTCCTTAGGTTAAATGTCACTTCTCAGTAGGTAACCGAAGATGGTTTTCATATTTTTTCTGGCGCAGTTTAAGGTGATATGTTACATATCATCTGTCTCGCTCAGATCGTCATAAGTGCGAAAGAAATCGCTAAATCTTCCCGAAGTGTTATTCTTCGCCACGGTTGATTTTTCGAATAAAAGTCGAGAAGTACTGACTGCGGAGTACCAAGATGCAGTCAGTACTTCTCGGCTTTTGCCTGAAACATCAATTGTGACCAAGAACAACGCTTTAAAGTTTGTGTTATCGACCGAGCACCTCATCTTAAATTGCGAGCTAAAGAACAGCGGCATTCCCTTCGTCTACCAATTCTCAGAGCATGACATTTTGCCAGAAACCTGAAAATGCTCTTTGTTTCGTGTTTTATCCAAATTATACAACTTTTGGCATTTTTAATGCCATATTGGATCCTCCATTTTGTATTTCTAAATTCAGAGTTGAGTTTTGGAATCGGCGACTTCAGAAACTTCCGTAGACCAAATTTTATCCAAATCCATCTGATATCCTTGCGGCTGTTATCCTAGATGCAACTATCATGGACTTAAAGTATGACAAATCCACGTAACTGGTTTGGTGCAGTGTTTAGCGCGTTCGTTAGGAAGTTGGGTAGTTAGGTCATTATCACCGCCAGCATCGCTTTTCCAAGGGTCATCAAAGAAATTGTATCACTGGACGATTGCCTTTTTTTCTTTATTTATGTATCATGTATTATTATGTATTATTAAAATAACTACGGGACGGACCGTGATGAGTCATTTTTTTTAAATGTATGATTGAATTCCAAATTGATTATAGTAAATTTTCCTGGACAGTATTCGTCCACAGTACTGGTAGTCGTATATCGGCCCAGTACTGGGGAGTTATACAACAGTATAACTCGCAGATCTAAGGGAGACGTATTTTTCCGACATGGGTGCACCCTTTTAAGGGGGTGAACTCAATGAACATCTTGTTTAGAGTTTACATGTTTTGGGTTTTTCTCTGAAAACCTCTATTTGACTAGTAAATGTGACTAAAGGGCAGGTAGTATTTTTTATATAAACACTGGATAGATTTACATGAAACTTGGCATGAATATCTCTTGTTAGCAGGGTCTAGAAACGATACCATCCGAAGCGGGTGCATCTCTTCAAGAGGGTAATCTATCCTTATCAATTTTTTTTTTCGTTGACAAATAATCTGACTGAAATTCACACGGCATGCGGTTGATGCTTGCATAGAACAAGAATTCCCATGTTTTTGGTTTTTTTTGGAAACCACTATTTAACACGTGACTCTATCACGTTCTATCGGGCCTTCTAAACTGGGATGTACGGATAGACGTACTGGTTATGGCTACCCGAAAAATCACGGTAACTGTCAAAGTGAACATAAAAATAACTCTCAATAGAAGTTGTTTGTTGCACAGAAGAAACTTTCGGAAATGATCAAAATGACATTCGAAATAACCAAATCAAAAGAATCTGATAGTTACTTTTTCGTCGCTGAAACCAATAACTTACTGTCAAGACAATCTTACCTCCAAAAGTTCGTTATTGGTTCCGGTGACAGTGATGTTTTTAAGAAAAATGAAAGTTATCGTGATTGCTAGAGTACATTACGTATTTTCCGATAATCGAATTCTCGTGATTAGGACCGAAATTCGTGGAACAGTTTTGAACTTAAGATAACCATTATACCACTTTACAAATAACGCTTGAACGTATCAGAAAAAAAGTTTTTATGAATTTTAGAAGAAAGGTCCATTGGTCCAGGATATCGATGGTCCGCCTCGACAAATTGACCGCCAGTTGTCATGTTAGACCATCTAATGCTGCGTGTCATTAATATGTTTGCATCATTGTGTCCGAGTACAGTTATTTCTCATTATTTCAAAACAAATATGCGAAGATTATTGTAGTTACTCACAGCTGCCTTCAAGTCTGAGTCATTACTCGTAGCTTCTACAGTTCGAGACACATTCTTTGGCTTTCATTTGCAATTAGAGATATTGAGCTCGTATGGTCCCGGTAGCTTGAAATTCATTTCGGTTAGAAGGTTTCCGATCGGAACCTTTCTAGTATTCAATAAATAGTTTATTGCGGCCCGAGGGAGGGAAAACACATTTCTCGCGAGCGTGAGTTTCTCGACTTCGGCTCGTGCTGCATTCACACGAGCTGAGAAAATGTTTTCCTCCCGAGTATTGCACACGATTTTACGTTATAAGGCGAGGAAAGAGAGACTTTCGTGCGCGAAGTGTTTTTGCGTGATTGAGTAACAAACATCCAAACATACAAACTTTCAGATTTATAATATTAGTAGGATTAGTAGGTTTCCATTCCTGTGTTTTATTCCATTGATCAGGATAAAAAGTATCGTATGTGTTAATTCAGAACATATTCTATCTATGTGCCGAATTTCATCCAAATCCGTTTAGCCGTTTTTGCTTGATTGAGTAACAAACATCGAAAAATCCAAACATACAAACTTTCACGTTTATAATATTAGTGGGATTAGTAGGATTGCATTTTTACTGTCACAATGATAATACCAAAAATAATCGAGAATTTGTGAAAATTGTTGCAATGAGGTTGACACAATTATTTGCAAGTAAATTATTTTTTCAGGGCGAATCTGACTTCGTTTTTACCACGACATCTTGAAAATCGGATGATAGCTAGGTTAGGTAACGTCGTCTGGCCCGGAATCGCACTTTAATATTACTTTACTTCAACATGTGTCCCGTGACTTCGTTTTTTTACGATACGCAAAAATTCGCAAATAATTGTAGAAATCGCAGTACGTTTTATCTTTTCTCTATCTTTGATCTAAGTATGTTAATTCTCGATTGAAAGATTAATTTCGCTAATACTCCCGTAAGCGCCGTGTATAAAGATCGATTTTCAAGAACTCATTATTTATTCAATTTGTCGGTAAGAACCATTGAAATTTAAAAAAAGTAAAACTGAATAGCTTAATTACAATAAGCCAAAAGTTCATGAACACCAATTTGATTTCCCTTCCTGACATAACTACCTTAAATTAAACGCAAAAACAATTGTTCTTCAAATTTACAGAATATAAATTTTATGAACAGTTGTTTAGATGCCGCAACAACCGAAAAAACGATCGAATATCATTTTTTAGGGCAGTCGCTTTTACAGTCATTACGACCGGTTTTCGTTTTTTTTGTTGCTAAAAACTATCTGGTAGTTTTTACGGTAAACCGACAGTGGTCAAGATTGCTCGGGACGTACCAACACTTTTGTTAATTAGAGGCGATATGCTTTTGATATAGTTATAACAAAACGATTGCATAGTAGAATGAATGTGCAAAAAAACATACCAATGCCAATGAGCAGGCACGTCGCCGCTGCCAAAACGGTCCACCTAACAAACATTGCGCTACATCGGCCAAACTTTTTTCGATAAACTTGAATCGGTGCGTTGACACTGGCCTCCAGGTCTTGACGACACACTTCCCGGCTGCGTCACCTACTCACAATTTTTTCGCGGCACTCGATACACAAGTAGCTCAAAAAGCTACGGCAAAACAGAAAGAAAAAACGGCTTCAAAGTTCGATCGGTGAAAAATTTCTGTATCGATTAGTTCGGCTCAATCTGAGGACACTATTTTCGAAAGTTCACCCATATTTTTGTTGGCTCACTCAGCCGAGAAACTCTCCAACAATCTTTGGTGAATGTACCTTTCACATATCCATCTGTACCACTTAATTCATTTAATTTATTCGCCATTCACGAAAATGCCCAAAAGAACTTAGTTTTAGATATTTTATTTAATCGAAGTAATTTATAGCGACTCTATTATTTCACTACTTTAATTCGTATACAATCAACATTCATTGCGAAAAAATGTTGACGGAGGTTAACAAAAACGCCGATATATTCAGCGATCTTTTAGTCACGGTTATCGAAAAAAATGATCCCATTATTGGGTGCTACAATGATCGACTTGACCCCGAAGTCGCGCATACACACAGCACGTGCTTCCCCCCCAATATTTTTTACACTCGCTCGAAACTGGAGTATGCCACAGTTTAATTATTGTCAGATCAAAGTTGGTATTCGCCTATTAATGTTATTACTATTATTATTTAATGGCTGGGTTGTGCAGAAGGCTTAAGAAGCCATGTATTGGAATAAATAAAATAAAAAATACTATTATTATTTAATAATATCAATAACTATTTATTGAGGTAAAACTGGTGCTCGTAGAACTTATTTCTTCGTGAAGAATAAACGTAGATCACCGTATCACTTGCACAGCTATGCGATATAACGTTGTTTTTCGCGCATTCGAATCTCCGAACGTACGTTATATTATAGATTAACCGTGATATTGTGAATTTGTGTCTTGTCGGTAAATTGCTTTATCGATGTACTGTGAAACGTTAAAAAAACGAGTGAATAATGCAAACCAAACGACACCGCGCCCAACGTCCGATCTTGGACAAACGATTAACCGGCTGAACGGACGCAACAACGGCTCGTGAGCGACTGGTTTAATCGCCATTGCAGACCCATGACCGTCGCGCTACAGCCAAACCTGAGAACCTTCACTTTCCGCTCGTTCCCCGTTCTTCCGGCTAAGCATGCACTGCTATTGGTCGGCCATTATTTGCCTCGGCGTCGTGCTAAATTCTGTGTGTGTTTCAATATGTTGTAGTCCGTCGGACTGTCAATGACATATCTTCGTTGTTTCGTTCGGTGACCCGCCATTTTTTTACGCCTTCGGTTGAAATCGATTTGCACATTTTGTGGCATAGATAAACAAATTGTTTCCACTTAACATTTGCTGTGAGTTATCGCGAATACTTGATAGTACGTTATTCGTGAGGCTAATTTGCGTTGAAATGGTTTTCCGTCGCGATGAGAGAAAATGGTACTGCGATAGGATTCGTTATATTATCCGCGTACGACGTCAGCGCGCCTGATGAGGCAACGACGCTTCCAAATACCAACCGGATCTGCGATCTTGGAAAATCTCTTATTCAAGCGATTACAAGTGTATCGAGACATTTTATTATCACGCTGTAATAAATGTTTGCGTTTTTTCGATACAAACGTGTATGAATTTTGTAAAACTCGGTATCGGATATCTAAACTAATATGTTTGCAAATTTAATACAGATAAATGAATTTCGATAATCCGGTGATTGGAAATTGCAACACATGATTATTAAATCATTAATTGCAAAGTTAGTATATGAAAATCAACATGTATTCTTGGAGTTTTCGTGCCCGATTTGAAATTTAATATACATTGTCGCATTAAATGCAAGATGAAAGTTACCAAAATTTCAGTTACTAATATTGAAAAATACCCAGCAAAGTATTTACAATTTTGTCCACATGGGTGTATTACATTTTGAAAAATGATTTCATTTTTTCGACACAGAAGTGTAAGAAATTTACAAAATCCGCTATAAGAAATAAACATTAACATAGTTGCATAGTAAATTTAATATGCGTCAATGGATTTTATCAACCCGGTGATTGAAAACTACAACACATGTTTACCAAATCAATCATTACTAAATTCGTACACGAAAATAAGCACAGAATTTTCAAATTTTTGTGTCGGTTTTGGACTTTTTTGCACATTTTTAGGCACTCACGTTTTGAAAAAACGCACAGGAGTGCCTATTAAATTTGGTCTCCACATGCCTGTTTTAACATTTTATGGAAAATATTGGTATAATAGGAATTAATCTATTTTTTTTACAGCAGATCTCTTCAACAAAGTCAAATACATATTCTTGGTGTAACAGAATACATGAATTTTATTATTTAGTATTTTTTAATGGTTTCAGATCATTTTGTGTTACCTAGACATCCGTATCAATCAGGGGCTCTGGATTGAAGAGACTGAACAAGATGAAATTTGCAGCGTTTCTTAATCTAGCATTGAGTAGTATGCCCATGAATTATAAGATATTTCCTATTTATTAATATAGGCATTTACCTTTAAAAAATGGTACTTTTTAGGTGGAAATTGTGTACCTGCCAGAATTTGCAGTGTACTCCTGATTTACCTTAATGCAGATGTATATTTTTTTAGTTTTTTTTTTTAAACATTAGATTGGTGATTACCTACCACCATAAAATTTAAATATATGGTTTGAATAACCGACAGCAGTGGACGCGCGGTCGGTGTGTGGCTTGGCACTTCACACTTTAGATCATTGATTTATTTACCTAGCAGACCCAAGCGACCGTCACTTTTCGGTTGCTTTACGGTCACTTACAAAAGTGACCGTCTATATAAGGTCCCGTTTTCATGATGCAATAAAAACCAATCTATGATGTGACGGGCGAAGTATTTAATGAGCAGAAGCAATTGAAATGTCAGTCGGGATTTTTTATGATTTTGAAATATTTAATTAGAAACTGAAATAAAGTGTTACATATTTTTTAAATAAATTCTGTGGTTATGTTCACTCAGTTGCAGTGGTCCTTTTGGACTTTCGTAGTCTTGACATTTGCATGCCAGTAAATCTTTGATGTGAAAAGTGGTAAAATAGTGATAGTATATGGGGCATGCCATCCCGATTCGACCTGGGTCTGACCCTCGACCTCCCCGATTTGGCTCGAAATTTTTTGTAGGATTGGTTAGACCCTCAAATGCACCAGATTTTATTTTTTAATTTTTTGTATGCAATTTAAAAAAAAATGTTTTATTTATTTTATTTGTATCTTTCCGTATGCCTTTTTCGGGCTTTCTCGTCACTCGTGCATGAATCGCGGCACTTTCCATGGCAGTCTTGCGAGCCGAAAGTCGCTCATAGCATGACAGATGTGAACCTGTGGTGAAATGACAGAGTCGCGCATGCGCAGTTCGCATTTCGTTCACTTTCGTCCCTTGGAATTTTACTTTCGACGTTTTCGTCCCTAGAGACATAATCTCATCATGCACTCGTTACGAGAAGTATGATGTGCAACGAGGGTCGAATTGGCGATTGCGACCCCTGTTGCACAATATACTATTACGTTGCCCCTCTCCACTTTTCCCCGTTCCATCAGAGACACCCCTTTCCCCGTTCACTTCATAGAGACTCCCCCTAGAGTGTTGTCCGCAGCCACTCATCCTAATGCACTACTGTATCGCATTTGCGCGAGGGCACAGGGAAACTGCGGAAAACCTGGCCGATACAGACGGCTTTATTTTTACTGAGTTTCTATTGTAATAGAATACATTAGAAACTCAGAAAAACTGCCTCCGGCTCAGCAGTTGGTGCGCAAACCAGTGCACGGCTAAGCGGTCACCCATCCAAGTTATGGCCGCAAATAATGCTGCTTAACTCTGGGGACCGCCGAAGCCACACAACGACCGCGCGTCCACTACTGTCGGTTCAATTTTTTTAAATATTTTTTTAAAGTAACATATCGAATGCCCTAATTTAAAAATCTGAAAAATACTTTGATGAATATCAAAATTTCCTAGCTTATAACCAAAGTGGGCAAAATGTACTTCTTATAGGTTTTAAGCTTTTTTAATTTAAAAAAATTATGAAAAAATAGAAAAAAAAAAATTAATTTACTACAAGCGATTGGTCAAACGATTATTTATGTGAACTCGGATTTTTTAAAAAAAATTCAGATTTTTAGGAATTTGTCAAATTTTTCTGAACTAAGACTATTCTAGCACCATACATGCCGCATTCTAGTACCAGCATGCCATTTTTAGACATTTTTAGAAATATCTTGAAAGAAAAGATTACTAAAACTGTTCTGAGGGAAAAAAATGTCATGAAAGCTAAGCGTTTTCGATTAGTATGCAAACGGACAATCAACATTATTCGAACTTACTATGAAAATTATTATATACGAAAAGCATACTCACCACACAAAGTGTTGAATAGTAATTAGAGTTTAGATTCATATGTGTTCACAATATTTTCTTGGAGCGAGATAGTGTAACGTATATCTATATTGTATAGCGCGCAACAGTACAACATGCAAACTATACGGAACGCGCAGCGCGACGTCCTCGTGAATGCCTAAAAAAATGGCCCAAAGGGCCATTTTTCGGGAGGTTTGGGGGGCGGAGCCACCCAACAACAACCCGGCGCCCCCCCGCAAGGGCGCCTGGTTGCTTGTTACATTAAAAGTATGATCGAAGTACAATATCGAACGGTAAAAGCATCCGCTAGTCGGTTCCAACACCGCAAAACCACTGAGCGTTTTTTTTTGTAGCGTCGGTGGTTTTGCTGTTTCGATCACCGCTAAAACGCCGATGTAAATTTCAAAAACCTCGAAATTTCGTAATGTTTTGTAATTTGTATAAATAACGGCAGAAATCACGGTGCGGCGAAATTTTCAGTGCCATGGTAATTCGCAGAATCACGACTTAAATCATGACGGATTTCACGTTGCTAGAATTCGTCTTGTCGTGATTTCACTTATAATCATGACCTACATCACGGCTGAATTCACGGTCCTGAAATTCGTCGTGCCGGGATCTTTTCCAGTAATCGTGGTCTCCGACCATGAAAAAATTTGCTTTTTTTCGGGTTTATTTTCAATATTATTAACTAAAATTTTGGTAACTTTGGTCTTACATTTAATGCGACAATGTATATTAAATTTCAAATCGTGCACGAAAACTTCAAAAATACATGTTGATCTTCATGTAGTATTTTTGTAATTAATGATCTAATAAACATGTGTTGTAATTTCCAATCACCGGATTATCGAAATTCATATATCTGTATTAAATTTTCAAACATATTAATTTATACACAGAACGGCGAACACTCACTTGCGAAAATCGTTTCGGCTCGTTCGCCATCTAGCGGGCTACCGTTGGGTGCACGCCCAATGACGATGATGAAGAGGTGGACCGCCTCCCTTTTGCCACGCGGAGACTGGGCTCAGCTCCGCTAGATGGCTAACTTCTTCTTCTTCTTAAGGGTTTGGGCCTGGCTCCGGTTGGCTGCACTACAGCGGCGTTAACCTTATGGCCATTTGGTACGATGCGATTCGCGTAATGCTTGCGCGGACTGAAACATAAAGCAAAGAGAGGGGGGCGACGCGGCGCGACGCGGTCGTCACGCGCGCAATCGTCCGTTGTGAACGCGGTATAATGTTAAATATTCGAAGTCGGAAGAATCTAAAACCTCTGTGCGGCGAAGTCGCTACAGTGGTTTGTCGAAAGCGGAGAAAATAATATTTAACGTATGATTACTGAAGAGAGATCATATTGAGAGATTACTTTTATTGATAAAAATTCTGATTGCCGAGATGATACATTGGGAGGTTCTAGCGAGTAGGCTCTCGATATTATGCGGAGGGAAAATCTTGGATTTCAGTAGAAATCGAGTTAGTCTCAAACGTGCTTCATTGAACCGAGGACATGCCCAGAAAATATGATTAAGATCGCAGGATAAAAAGCCACATTCACAGACCGGAGAAGAAGTCCAATTTTTTCGAAATAAGCTGGCCGGGAGATGGTAATGATTCGAGCGCATTCTGCAAATGGAGACTATGAGCTTTCTCTCTAAGTTCCTGTGTTTATGGAACCAAGGGTATTTCGATGAGTCATAGAAGGTGTTAAAGTAAATAATTCCTTTATGCTTTCCTTGCATTGTGAGTGATCTAGAGTTGTTTTCTACCAATTTCTTGCGGGCAATCGGGAAGAATTCGGAGGCTGGGAGCCGAATAAAATAATCGGAGCCCGTTATGATTGCTGACTTCGCGAGCGCGTCTGCGACTTCATTGCCCGAAATTCCTACATGTCCTGGGATCCAGGCCATGTTCACGGATAGATTAAGACCATTTATAATTTTAAGATTCTCGTATATCTCGAGAATTATTGGGGAACATGTGATTGCCGATGAGATAGACGTTAGAGCTTGGAGGGAACTGCGGGAGTCGGAGAAAATGAAGGAGCGAGGAATTTTGTTTTCAATAATAATGTCTGTGGTCAGTTTAATGGCTAGTGCTTCGGCTGTGAAAACTGAGGCAAAAGACGAAATACGATATTTAGACGAGATAGCGTCTGACGGAGAATAAATGGCTAATCCTACATAGAGATCATCCGAGGCCTTAGAACCATCCGTGAAGAAGAAGGAGGCATTGTCCGCGTGCTGACTGTACTTACTAAGAAAGCTGGCGTTGCTATTGGCCGAATCTTGAAGATCAAAGCCCGCAAAGACGTCGATCTCAACTGAGGTGAGGGGGGCGTCAGAGGGTCGAATATTGAAGATGGGTGGAAAGGGGAAGGCTGCTATTTTATTTCTGTGATGAGCAAATCTTCGGTACGCAACAGAAAGAGGAGGATTGAGAAGTACCTTGTAACTATTGTTAACATTGTTCTCCAAGAAGTCAATCAAAAGCATAAGAGAGGTTATAAGCGGGTGCCAGGTTGTTGAAAAGACTCTCAGCAAAAATTTATCGGCGAGAAATGAGAGCCGAAATCGAAGAATTGGCTGTCGCGCTTCTGCGAGAACTACATTATTGGGGGTCGAATTGCGTAGACCTAATGACAGCCTTAATGATTTACGTTGGATTATCTCAAGTTTTTCAAATAAAGGGTTATCATATAGAGGGTAAGACATAGAGCCATATTCTATTGCGCTACGAATAAAGGCCCTATAAATGGTGATGAGAGATGAAGGGTCTGCACCCCACCATGTGGAGCGCAGACATTTGATAATATTCAATGATCTGCTGCATCTCGAAATAAGGTTTTCTAATTGGGGCTTCCACAGAAGGCGGTGGTCGAGTGTGATTCCGAGGAATTTTGTAGATAGGGAGGCTTTAACTTCAGATGAGCAAATTTGAACGGAGTGGTCAAGATGATTATAATTCTTGCGAGTGAAAATGACGAGATTTGACTTTGACGGTTCGACGGAAAGACCTTTTGTGTTCAGGAACTTCGAGACATTGTTCAGGCTGTTTTGGAGAGAAGAGAGGCAACCTTCTAAAGAGTCAGATCTGGAGAAAATCACCAGATCATCAGCGAACTGAAGGCAGGAACTTTCATCGTCTAAATGCTGTTCTAGGTTATTAGTATAGATTATATAAAGGAGAGGACTGAGGATACAGCCTTGCGGGACGCCTTTGTAAGAAAAAAAGGGACCACGAATGCTTCCTGCTATTTTGAAAAAAACTGATCTGTGAGAAGTTAGGTTATAAATAAATTTGCAATAAGTCCAAGGTAAGCCTAAGTCGCGAAGATCGTGTGCTAAAATGCCCGGATCCACATTATCAAAAGCCCCTTTGATGTCCAAGAAACATGCGGCAGTGAACTGGTTTCTTGCGAAGCCGGTGTAGATCTCCGTTGTGAGAATCGCAAGGTTGTCGGAACAGGACCTCGACCTGCGAAATCCGAATTGAGATGATGATAAGACGACCCTAGATTCAAGCCAGTGTGCCAACCTGGTTTGGACAAGTCTCTCCATTAGTTTTAAAACACAAGAAGCCAGCGCAATAGGACGGAACTTATTAGGCGTAGATTTCGGAATAAAAAATACTAGAAATTCTTTCCACGATTCGGGGAAGAGGCCGTTTTTGAAAAATTTGTTGAACGTGTCGAGCATTAGTGTTTTTACTTCAGAAGGAAGATGAAATAGTATGAGGGAATCTATTTTGTCGATACCCGGAGAGGAGATCCTGTTTGCCCGGCAGATGGCCGCCGTAAGCTCGTTAGTGCTGAAGGGACACTCGAGTAGAGGTTCGGTTTGGAAAGATGACGGAAAGTTGGGAAAGAAATTACTTGGAGGACAGATAGAGTGAATTTGATTGGACATGTTTTCGATGGTGACAGAGTTATTCGGATGCGTAGAGGTGTTGTGTGCGTTCCTATGTTTGAAGCTTTTGACCTTACGCCAAACTTCTTTGACGTCGGTGCGAAAATTGATCGTTTCTGTGAAACGTTTCCAGGAGTTGAACTTGGCACAGCGAAAAGTTTTCTTGGCCTTGGCTTCAAGCCTAAGCGCCTCGTTGAAAAGAACGTCGATCCCATTATGGTTCCAAACCGCCCACGCTTTTTTTCTAGCCTTGTTGGCTGCATCGCATTTGTCGTCCCACCAGAGGGCTGTCTTCGTTTTAGCTCTTTTTTTGGTATTCGGAGCTTTTAAGGGATTCGCAGAAGCAATGGAAGTGTGAATTGCGTTGATGATATTATCGTATTGCTTGAGCGGTGCTGGATCTGATAATGTGTCAACGGAAAGCCTGAGAGACGATTTGAATATGTTCCAATCTATTTTTTTATGTGAATAGCGGTGAGAGGAAGAATGAATGGTAGGGAAATTTACGCCAAGAGAAATTGAGATTGGGAAGTGGTCACTGCCAAGTGTATCGGTGTCTACGGACCATGTACCGAGAGGAGCCAGATGCGAGGAGATGAGGGTGAGATCTATGGATGTAGGGTTTGAAGGGTCAGCAGTGCGAAACGTCGAAGAACCATCGTTGAGGCAAACAAGATCACTCATTAGTAAGTTGTCATGGAGAGAATTACCAGAGGGGCAACTCGCTCCGCAACCCCAGGACGGATGATGGGAATTAAAATCACCAGCAATGATAGTTGAACCGGAAGCAGGAATGGAGTTGAAGAACGACCGCCACTCGGATGAACGAGTGGGGGAAGACGGGCATCTATAGAGCGCGATGATTAACAGCGGCCCTAAAGATGTGGAGATGGAAACGGCTAGGGTCTCGAATCGGCATTCTAAGTGGTAAATGCAGTCTACCTCGGAAAAGATGAAGTCTTTCTTTAAACAAATAGCTAGGCCTCCTCCTCGATTAGCTAATCTACATTTATTAACCATTATGAAACCATTGATAGTGGGGATAAAGTCTGGATCTAACCATGTTTCGCAAAGGATCAAAACATCATAATTATTCGCAATGCCCAATAAAAGTCCCATCTTCGAGCGGAGGCTTCTACAGTTCCATTGCAACATTTTAAGGTTTTTATTGTTGGCCATTATGGGAGAGCAGATTCGGCGACGACAGCAGAGTGTTAAGAGCGTGGATCAAGGGATCTAAGAAGGACGACAAGCCTAGCTTGGCGAAAGCGGGAGAGAGCTGTTCTCTGATAATCTGTAGGACGTTGGATATCAAAAACGATGCATTAGCGGGGTCCCTGGGCGTAGGTGGAGTCTGGCGAGGCAGCGGAAATCTCGGGTCCAATACTGGAGGGGCAGCGTACCCCGGGCTAGTCGGGGAACTTTGAGGAACGGGGAGGCGACCCGAGGGAGCTAATAGAAGGTCCGCGTGAGCAGCGCGAGTCGCTAATACGGCGCTAGAGGTCGGTGGCTGCTTATTCTTGCGTTGATGCTGGGAAGAGGCTGGGGTGAGCGAGGGGAAGTGGGGGTGTGCACCCGACGTGGGATGATGCATGTTGAGGCCTGACGGACCGGCGGAGGGTTCATGGTAGGCGAATGTGTCAGAATTGGACGACTGGGAATATATTTGCGACGACACTGCTTGACTGTACGAAGGTGCTCTAGAGGTAGGTGGCGCTCTCGACGGAGCGGGCGCCCTACGAGGGAGCTGCGGAAAGTTACCGTTCAACGGTCGAGAAGAGGGCCGGCTATCATTCTGCGGCGACAAGAGGCGCCTTGCCTCGACGAAACTGATTCCTTGTTCCGCTGCTACCGACCTGATTTCTTGCTCGTGGATGTATGCAGGGCAATCGCGATCAATTGGGAGATGGCTACCTTTACAGTTGATACAACAGGGAGGAGAGTCCTGATTGGGACAGATTTCACCTTCGGCGTGTGCAACGCCGCCACACCTCCTACATTTCTGACGTCCTCTGCACTGATCAGCAACGTGACCAAATTTGAAGCATTTGAAGCAAATGCGCGACGGCCGGTGCCAGGGGTCGACTGGGTGGCGGAGGTTATAGAGACTGACAAAGTCAGGGCGAGCACGACCCTCGAACACCAGTAGGATCGTTTGAGAGGATATCAGCGAGGATTTGCCGTTAGAGGAGACTTTTCTCATTTGACGGGTAGCAGACATGATAGAAAACGAAGATTGCAAATCTCCGAGTAGTTCTTCCTCGGAAATGTCGGTCGGAATTCCGTTGATGCGTCCTTCGCACGAAACAAAAACGTTCGGAATGA
This sequence comes from Ephialtes manifestator, assembly GCA_963970395.1. Taxonomy (NCBI): domain Eukaryota; kingdom Metazoa; phylum Arthropoda; class Insecta; order Hymenoptera; family Ichneumonidae; genus Ephialtes; species Ephialtes manifestator. Next base: position 30,546,489 of record OZ019974.1, on the reverse strand, counting down.
ACGCTTGGAGACGTTTCTCTTTAATTGCCGAGAGGTTGACGACGAAGTTTGCTGCGCCTGCGGAAGTAAGGACAATCGTGACCTGTTGCTTACCTGATTTGTAAATATCTGAAACTTCATTGTGGGAAAATTTCGGGTAAAGTATCTTCCCTACAGTAATCGCGTTAAGTGCTGGCGTTTCAGCATTCCAGCTGATCGGCTGGACAAGGACCAGAAATGGACCGCCCATGGTCTCCGAGTACCGATTTGCTAATACTTGAGGAGGGAGTCTCGACACCGAGGTCGTCGTCATTAGGAGAGGATTCTTCGAAGAGTTGGGGGGAGGGTTTGAGGCTTGGGTGGCAGCGGGAGGGATAAGGGGTTTTTTCTTCAAAGGTTGACTCGGCCTCTCAGAATGTCCCGGTTCTCTCTCCTCGGGTTGATTCCCGTCATCCTCGCACGATCTCTTGCGGTCACCGTACGCTTCTTTTCGAAGGTCGTCGAGCTGCGATTGCATGTCCACATCCGTGACCATGTCTACATCGTCTTCGCCATCGCAATCTTCCGTGGTGTTAAAGCCACCTTCGCCCGGATCACCGGGAATTCCTACCCCGCCATGCGACATGCCGCTGGCAGGTTAGGAATGGAGGTTATGAAACCTCCTGATTGTCAAAAACAACAAAGTGAGGGGAAAAAAGCTCCAAGTACCTATAAGTACAACTAACGAAAACAGAAATAGCCTGCCAGGGGATATATGACTGGGAAAAAGCCAGGAAAAACGATAAAACTTGGCGAAAAAGCGAGAGCGACACGAAAACGTCCGAACTCTTGCGCGCGCCAACCGGAACTCTAGATGGCTAACGACTGGAAACGTTTCTCGCGAGAGATTGTTCATCTTTTTGTGCAGATAAACACGTACCCAGTAAGAAAAACGTACAGTGCCGGCTGGAACTGCGTGCCGTCAGAAATGAGTTACGTACGACCGAATGCAACGACACTGTGCCTGCACCGTTGTAAACACGTCGTGCAGTATAGAGGAACTGCACGATGTGCAGGAACAGTGGTGATACCGTGCCGGTTTTTAGCACGTCACGCACATAACTGCACGGTACCGACACGCCGTGCCGTGTCGCTACCGTGTCGTCCCCGTGCCGCCATATTTCTATCTGGGTAGCTATCGCAAGTTGTTTTGCTCTCATATAACTGAACCACGTTTTGGAGATGTCCTAACCATTGGACATAGATGGCCCAGTCATTTAGAAATGTGGAATGAGAAAAGACGATGTTGTCTTCTCCTCAGAGTATCAAATGTTACCAATTTTATATAACTAAAAATTAAATATTGCCGGTAACAGCATTTAACTTGTTTCACGGCAACGTGTAATTGCCGTGATTCGGTCCGAGATTTCTACCATTATTTGTACAAATTGTACAAAAATATTACGAAATTTTTCGAAATTGACATCGGTGTTTTTGCGGTGATCGAAATAGCAAAACTACCAACGCTAGATTAAAAAAATGCCCAATGGTTTTGCGGTGAATTGCTACGCGGAAAAGTGCAGAAAACACTGAGGTGACTTTTGCGATTTTTTTTGCGGTGATAGAACCCACTAGGGTTGTCAGGTTGTATGTAAGAATTCTTCGGGCATGGATGTAGCGATTTGAAGTAACGGTAAAATTGGCAAATTGCCATAGCCGCAAGAGTTAATTAAAAAAATTATTTTCATTAAAAAATTATAACTTCACTAATTTTCTTCTTATGAACAATTGAGCAATTTTTCGACAGTTTTGGCTTATCGGTTATCAGAAAAGCGTGAAGAAGTTTTACAACCTATAGCGCATTTGCAATAGATAGATGCTTTTGCCATAGAGCAAAAAAAATCTTTATTCAGCGTTCAAAAGACTATTTTTTTTAAAATGACATCAGTGGTTAAACAAGTGAAATAACTGTCAGTGAATATTAGCAATTAGAATTTTTTAACCTGATTTTAACAAATAATTTGAAGAAAACTTTTTTTTTTTGTTAGGTGAATTGATATGGAATGCTATATATAGAAACGATAGCAATTAGGAGAGTGAAAGTTTTATCCATTCGGGTCGACACTGGAAACAAATAGCATTCTTAACTATCTGTACTGGTGTACACTTGATGTAAATCGTACAAGAGACCTCCACGATTTCTTGAAAAAATAGAACCATGAATATTGCTTCCTCATTATTTTTTTCACTTTTTCAAATCCATTTCTATGAGGAAATATATATGCTCATAAATTCTGGCTTCTTCATAGAGGAAGCTTTGTAGTGAAGAATTAAAAATAATAACGAAGCAGTATCCAATTTTTTGTTTTATATCCTTGTACTAAATAAATTTGCAAAACTAAAGTTCAGCGTAATTTTACTGTCAAGAAATATGTCTCGTTTCTCGATGTTTTGGATCTTTCTGAGTGTTCTGACATGACAATTTGGAAGAAAAAAAATCATGATGACAAAGCTTGGTCTATGAGGAAACAAAATAATTGTACACACTAAAGATGTGATAAAATAGCTGAATCCTCCCGAAATGCTGTTCATCGCATAGGTTAATTTTTCGATAGTTTATTTTTCGTCGGTACTAATCATAATTAAATAATTAAAGACTACCCTAGCAATCTCAACAACTATCGTTTTACTGTAAAAACGACCGGGTGGTGTTTGCGAAAAAAAAAACCGAAAGTTGGTCGTAACAACCGTGAAAACGACAGCCCTCAAAAATTTCATGCGGTCATTTTTTTCAGTCTGCCATGAAAAACCGAAAAATATTGTCAGGGCATTTGTTTTCGCGGTTGTTACGACCGAATTCCAATTAATTTTTTGCAAAAAACCACCCGGTTGTTTGACGGTAGTTTTTACGGTGAACCAGCTGGACATGACGGTTGTCAAGATTGCTACGGTATAAGAAATTAATCACATTTATAAGTAAGCTCCTCCTTAAGAGGCAGTGATACCAAAGAATATGGATGTGCCTAGAAGAACACTTCTTATGGACGGCTTGAAGCAAAACTTTCTGCGTATAAATCTACCGCAGGATGGCACCACGGTAGACCGATTGTTACGAGCCAATACCACTCGTTTTTAGTATGAGTTGAACAGACTCTGGTTGGTCCGTTTACTTTTGCTGCCTGGCGAATAGAAATTCGTGCCTGAGTGGCGGGAAATATATATATAGGTTTAAACACTTAATTCTTTAATAAAATGGAACACGATGTTTTATATTTTAAACACTTGTACTTTTAATCAACACCTTTTCAATATTGTACAATTCACTTTAACATTAAGTCCGATGTCTTTAAAAACTTAGAAATTTAACATACACAGTTTTGAATTAATATTTACGAACAATACTTTAAGAAAAAAAACTAAACTCATCGTACTTCTATCCGCGACGGAGAAGGTACCGATTCCGGAACGATGTATAAAACGCGAAGGTTGTCATGAGACTGCTAGCTTGACGCTGTGACTCTTTGGAGTTTCATTTTCTCCCTTCAAGATGAAATGTTTTTGCGATTGGTCAAAAGTCAAGAAGTAGGGGTTGGTAGCGGGGGTAGAAAGTATGCGGCGGCCCAAGCGACTGAGGGTTACATGGGTCCAGCGTGGGAAGACCGAAGGGCCTGAGATAGCCGGCGTCGTGTGTGACACAAAACAGAAGGGCTTTCGCGACTCGCTACGGGCCTCCGGTGATTGTAAAACATTTGGCGACCAGCTTCAATCAGCGTGTGGTCGTTCAAGTACCGAGTTCTGCAACTACAAGACTTCTTTAAGAAAAACGCGAAGGGATTTATTGCTGTTCTGGCTAATGTACAATTTCAGTGAAAGTCGTGTTTGAGAAAAACACGATTCTTAATCCTGCTTTTAGTTCTTGAGTCACGTCGTTTTGCAAACACTCACATTTTCCATTTTACAATGACTACACGTGTGCAGCAGAAACACTCTAAATCCATATGCTAGTACTGTTAACATAAAAATTCTTTACTTATACGCCTTCTGAAGAGAGACTGTTCTTTTCCCTGGCACTCTTCAGATTATTATTGTTCTTGGCATTCGCCCGAGCCCTCGGGGAAACCAGGGTAAAAACCCGAGAGAGAACAACGCAAAATTAATCATGTATAAACATATACGAAATTATGTACAAATAACTCAATAATTACAATGGTCTTATTATTACTTATTAATTAATTAATCTACAATTACTCTTAAGGCCTGTGTCATTGAGTAACGGGTTGCTCATGGTGATTTGAATATAGTTCTTATATTGCGTCGTAGGGGGCAGACGCGTGCCGAGCATGCGCTCGTCACACGATTGTAACGGATTCTGATACGCGATCCGCGAGCGCGCCGCACGCGCAGCACCTCCGCGAGACCGGGCGCGTAAATTCAAATCGAAAAAGCAGAGAGAACGAGAGACAAATATAGTGGTTTGGGCGAGCTGACTACTAATAAAGTATAAAGCATGATTAATTGTAAATGCGGCATTATGAACATTATTTGTAATATATAAATATTATTAGATGTACGAATATTCCAGCATTTTCCCACGTACACCAAGCGGAAATGCCGCGCTGCGAAGAAACGTACTAGACATAAAAGAATCTGCCTACGTTCCTTGTACCGCTATAAAGAAACGCACTAGAGTCTGCTTTCCTAAGTCGAGTCGTGACGATTCAAGTGTCCTTCATATGGGCCCAGAATGTGAAACCATTAAAAGAGCGTCTTTGCTAGACGCACAGATAGTAAAATGTAAATTGTAGAAAGCCGAGACATCCTTAGTTTCAACGTACAAGGCGAGCTCCGTCGCCAGACACTCCAAAGGGCCAACCGTACTTCGACGGTGGGCCATGTGGTGTCCAAATTGCAGCCAAGGAACAATAGCCACTTTCTATCTCGGGGGTGACGCGGACGCTTGACGCAAGCGTTTCGCACGCTCGCGCGCGGGAGCAAGCGTTCGCGTCGATCTGAGGGTTGATTGGCTAAGGGTGGGCCCGTGGGGCGTAAATCCTGGCCCACCAGCAGACCGCGAGGCCCGCGAGCCTAGAGTTAACGCGAAGAGACGGCAGATTCTTGAGACTAGTCGAGCGCGACGGAACTGTCTTCGTAAAAACTGTAGTTATTATTTTGCCCTAAGATAAATTAAAGTTTATAAATTCCTTTGAATAATAGAGTGTTCGAGTTCGTGTTTAATTCCGAGTTACAATTGTGTTTTTTCCCCAACTAATTTCGAGTACAGGTCAGCCCGGACGAGGTGAGCTTCGGTGGTAACCACTCTCGTGCTGGTCAGAATTCGGACGATCGAATTCTCGCGCCGAAAATAGACCGAAAGCGTTACACGATTAATTAACTCCGCCTACTAGGCGGACAGTTGGGACTGAAGGCTGTCTGTAGGATGAAGGTAGGGGAACATCCCCACCTTCCTTCATATTTAGCGGAACGTCGTGCGTTCGAATCCCAGTAATAACAATTTTCTTTTTTTCTCGCTATTGCTACATTATAATTTAATACATTTATATCGTAACTTAATCTAATGAAAAGTGATATCCGGTAAAAATTATATATTTTATCAACAATTAGTTTCCACAATTTATATAGAACTTGTCTAGAAAATATTCTACGAGAATTTCGTTGGTGTTGCAGGTAAAACGCTGAACTCGAAAGATGTAGTTTTGGGTTCAAAACTCAGGGTTTGTTTTTTTTTTTTTTTCTTCCTGAATGTTAATTACAATCGCTTGTCAATGTCTAGTGTGTATGTTATTCTTTCCATATCCGGGATATTAATTGGTGATATTAATTAACATACAGGGGGAAAAAATGGTGTTTTGAACTCAAAACTACACTTTACGGAGCCAGCGTCTTTTTTGCTACACCAACTCGATTCTCGTATAATATCTTCTAGACAAGTTCTATATAAATTGTGGAAACTGATTGTTGATGAAATATGTAATTCTTACCGGATATCACTTTCATTAAAAAAATCACTTTCGGATGGGAAAAAAACCATGGAGCAGAACGGGAGCGAGAGAGTCAGTACGATCACCGCGACTCGCTGAACAAAATGGGAGCGAGAGAGTCAGGATGATCACCCTGACTCGCTGAAAAGAACGGGAGCGAGAGAGTCAAGATGATCACCCCGACTCGCTAAAAAGAATGGGAGCGAGAGAGTCAGCATGATCACCCCGACTCGCTAAACAGAACGAGAGCGAGAGAGTCAGCATGATCACCCCGACTCGCTAAACAGAACGAGAGCGAGAGAGTCAGCATGATCACCCCGACTCGCTAAACAGAACGAGAGCGAGAGAGTCAGCATGATCACCCCGACTCGCTAAACATAACGGGAGCGAGAGAGACAGAATCACTCCAACTTTTAAACGAATAGCAGCGCAGGAGGCATGATGCAAGGCGGAGCCAAGCCCGTTGCCGAGGTGTAAGCTTGTGTGTTTCTGTACGTGAGCTACACGTACAGCACACAGCTATACAATGCTACTAGCGACATCCCAGCAGCTGGGGTGAAAGCTTGTCCGAGCACCCCAACTTTTCTGGCTTCAACGAAAGTACGGGAAGTGTTCTTCTAGGCATATCCATATTCTTTGCTATAAGTGCGAGTGAGATAGCTGAATCTTCCCGAAGTGTTATTCTTCTCCACGACTGATTCTTCGAACAAAAGTCGAGAACTACTGACTGCAGATTGTCAAGTCGCAGTCTTGACTTCTCGTATTTTGTCTGAAACATCAACTGTGACCAAAAATACAGTTTTTACAGTTTACAGCTTTACAGTTTTTGTTACCGACCGAGCAGTAGCACATAATTTTAACGTGATGTCACACCAACTTTCTGGAAGGGTATATATGATCTCGCTCCTATCGACGTTCCTACATGGTCACCGAGATGGCGTCCGAATCCATAGAAAAAAAAGATCAATCCACTACCAACGAAGTCAGACTTGCATAGAAGCACAGTTCTTACGGAGCTCGTGGCCCCAAACTTTTTCGACCGCAAACGGCCGCTTCGCAGCGCTGCGATCGTACAATTGTGACGCATGCGTCACGTTACCATCGTTTTAGCACGGCTTATTCAAAAGTTAATTTGCAAGAATAACCGAATTAGCATGTACTAGTTAAATTAGACAGAATAATTATACCCTGAGAGACTCGAAATTAATAAATGGTGACTTACAATAAGGATTATCAATAATATTGAATATTATTTAAAGGGAATGAACGAATACAAAGCAATCGTCGTCTTCTTGTACATGTGTTTAGTTACGTATCCTTGTTATTTAATATAACGTCGAGCGGATGAATGTTTAATCTTAGAGTTTTGAAATGTTCACACGAGAAAATAGCATTCCCACGAGAAAATAGCTTTCCCTTTTACGACCCTTGAGGAAAGTCGACGGAGTCATCGAAGGACAAAGGACGCGCGGATGTGCGTCTGGTTATCGTCGCCAATTGATTTTTATGGCCAATAGAGATTTTCAGCGACGTGACTTTTGTCAGTTTTTGTAGCTCGAAAACACTCGCTACTTCAACTGACAGAAAACAGGCCCACGTGCGGACCCCGCATTCCGACCACGTGCTGACCACCAGGCCCTGGAGACGCCGGCTCGGGCGAGCGCGTCTTTCCCCACCACAACGAGGAAAAGCAAGGGAAGCTACCCCCGAAGAAGGAAAACCTCCACAGCAGCAACAGCAGCGATTGGCCAACGTCCACCCTGGAGGGAGGATCCACCCCCAACCAACGACGCCTGAAGGGACTTCGAGACTTCGAAGACAATTCTTTATATTTTTGAAGGCAGAAGTTTTCCGACTGTCGAATAAGACACATCCTAACGTTTCTAGCTTGAGTTTACTTGTAGTCGAATTTAATAATTAAAGAGAATAATTTGATATTCAAACCGAGCAGATCTCTTTCTTACCTATTATTTAAACTTCCCGATTTCCAAGGTGGGTTTTCACCCTTAGTCAACAGAACCCCGGAAGAACATTGTCAGTGATATTTTAAAGTTCCCGCGAATAAAACGCTCGGGCGTTACACAATCAGCAGCCTCGAAGATGCTCTGCCCAGTGGGCGGGTTTTGCCCTGCCATTGGCTGTAGCGTTTGCGCGATCTTTTGAAGAAATGATTTAAGACAAAAATGTGTAAATCATCGTAGTTAAGTAATAATACCTCTGTAATGTAAATTGTTTCCAGCGGGAAGGTAGTTAACTAATTATAATCGCTGGATAATAACTTCATGCAGATAAACGGTATAGAATGGAAGTTATACATACAAAAGCGATGCGGTGGTGAAGCGTCCTAAATAGGGCATTCGTGAAGTTCACGAATCAAATTTGTAAATACTTTTTTTTCTTCTTCAGAGAATGCAAAGTACCGTTTTAAATTATTACAATGTCGATCTTTTATTTTTCAATAATCGTTTTTAGAATTTCAAAAACTGATCACAAATATTTTTTCGGGAAAAAAACACGGTCAATTAGAATTCATAAAACGGTATTTTGCCTTTTTTTGAACCGATATTTTGCTGCCATGCTATGCTGAAATATCAAACATAATAATTACCCAGTCTTGGCTAATTTCAGATCACGCTATTGAAATAAAAATTAAAAATAAGTATCAGCGAAAAATATAAAAAATGTAAAAAAAAAATTTACGTATTTACGAGAATTTCTTTTTGTAAAAAAAAACATTGCATGAGCTAAAATTATTCAATGGAAACCACGTGAAGGTGCTGAGTATTTTCGATAATCGGGTTCGGGAAAACAGCGGCTTTTCCGCGGAACATTATTACATTATCTATCAAAATAAACGAGACTTACGTCTGATTATGTTGAGGGAAACGATGAAACGTTAGTTCTGGATTCTTCCGTTTAGAATTTCTGCATGCACTGTATTGACAAGTGTTGTTCGTACGCATTGTTTCGATTTTTTCGTTATTTATCGTTGAAATTTCGATTAAAGCCGAAAAGACGTCTGAGCCGTAGCACGTGCTCGATCAAACTGTTTTGACTTTATGCGCATGGGAGGAAGAGAGAAAGCATGAGTACCACAGCCATTACCCCAGTGTGAGAGCGGAAATGATAGCATGATGACCCCAGCCATTACTCCATTGTGAGAGCGAAAAGAATAGCATGATGACCCCAGCCATTAGTCCAGTGTGAGAGCGAAAAGGATAGCATGAGGACCCCAGCCATTACCCCAGTGTGAGCGAAAAGGATAGGCGTAAGGGGCGGTTTACTTGTAGTGGCCTGTCTGTGATATGTCCGTGAGCCACACATATACACAGCGCCACAAGCGCCACCGCATCGCTGGGGTTGGGTACTAACGGCCTGACCCCAGTTTCGTTCGGGCCATCCAAAGTACAGGAACTGTGCTTCTATGTAAGTCTGACTTCGTTGCCACTACCGTGGCAGTGCTCGTAAACGCTGGTAACCTCCAATACAATTTAAACAACAAAAACTAAAGTTATAGCTCGAATTAACAGCTCAAAAATCCATAAGAATCTGTTATCAAGTAGAGCATGTCACCGGCAGTGCCAACGTCCAAAAGTTGGAAGGAGCACAACCGTTTGCACAAGGAGAAGAGAAAAAAGTGGCGGGAAGAGAGGTTGATGAAGAAAGTTAAAAAAGAGGAAAGCGAAAAAATAGCCGAGGAGATCGAAAAGGAAACGGAAAAGCGTAATGCCGAAAAGCCGGTTATCTCGACTGTGAGCATAGCAGTGCCGGGTTCAATTCTCGACAACGCCCAATCACCGGAGCTGCGAACTTATTTAGCGGGTCAGATAGCACGTGCAGCGTGTGTATACAAGATAGACGAAGTGATAGTGTTCGACGACAGGGGCGAGGTAACGGAAAGCGAGAAGAAAAAATTGCGCAAAGACGAGGAATTAGGAGAGGGTCGAGTGGCTTGCCTGCAATTAGCGAGAATATTGCAGTACTTGGAGTGCCCTCAATATCTCCGAAAATACTTTTTTCCACTACACAAAGACTTACAATACGCGGGAGTTTTGAATCCTCTCGATGCGCCTCATCATCTCAGGCAGCAAGATGCGTCGTGGTTTCGCGAGGGTGTCGTTACAAACAAGCCAATTAAACCTGGCAAAGGCTCTCAGGTAAACGTTGGTCTCTTAAACGATGTTCATGTTGACAAAGTCCTCACTGCAGGGCTTCGAGTTACCGTAAAAATACCATTTGGACAAGAAAATGCAAAAAAATTAAAAGGCCAAGTTGTTTCGCCTCTTACTCCAAGATCGGAGACTGGAATCTATTGGGGCTATTCGGTGAGATTGGCGGCTAATCTCACAGAGATTTTCACCAAATCTCCCTATCCAAAGGGCTACGACTTAACCATAGGAACTTCGGACAAGGGAGCACGAGTTGATGACATCAAGAGCGGAAGTTTGAAATACAAACACGCTCTCATAGTCTTCGGAGGATTGGCAGGCCTTGAAGCTGCACTGGAACACGATCCTCATCTCAATGTTGATGATCCTTCTCTTGTATTTCACGAGTATTTCAACACATGTCCCGAGCAGGGTTCCAGGACTATAAGGACAGAGGAAGCTGTGTTGGTGACCCTTTCGGAGTTAAGGACCAAGTTGGCTGCTATTGAACCACCTTTGGCCAATCCACAATTCAATATTGCCAATAATTCAGAAGAGAGCCAAGATCCAAGTAGCACACAGATCAAGGAAAAGGACATAGAGGCAAATCGTTATAATTCTGATTCTAGTTCATCCAAAGACTCTTGAGTTCATGGTGTGAACTGTGCATAAATATGATTTAGAAATGCTAAGTGCATGGAAAAACTGTTTCATTTTTACATGAATGTAAACTCACAGCCTGTATATTGAATGTATATAATAAGAAATCACAAGTACAGGAAATACAAAATTTCATCATTAAAACAATTATTCTAATTATTTCTTTTTATATAATTTTTAGTCATATGGTGATAAGGTGGGGTAACGCGCTACCCCAATCGTAATTCACCCGGCCGTCATAATACGGCAGACAATTTGAGTACAGTGTGGTATTCATAATTTAAGGTGGCTCTTGCTCCAACATCAAATCAAGTTTTGTAAGAAAAAATAAAGAGGAGGGAATGATTCATATTAAATACATCGCCGTAAACATCGTTCATTTAACGTAGCCGATAGGCCCACCGTTTGTGCCCACTGTACCAGTTCTGTCCATTGTTACAATTATTCCAAATCGTTATTTGCACGTATTTACATATTAATAACTTGATAGTATTCGAACTAAGTTACAAGATTATCCACTTATTTTATTCTAGATTCAACAATATTTTTTATATTGTTCATTCAAACTTTGTTGCCAAATCTGTATCAAAGGTGTCCAAAAACGGCTCATCATGAGTCGCGGTAGCGACTTGACACCAAGTTAAAAAAGAAAATTAATGTTGCATTCACATGACGATTTACTCTATAGGGAACGCAGCTCCTGCAGCATTCAACTTTTGAAAGCTTCTAATTTTCGAAGTCGGTGAACAAATACTAAACTATACGTTCGAGGCAATGAATATTTTTAAAAAATACTGTCGAAAACTAGGTTAATTCAGCGTACAGTATTGCAATAAGGTAACATCGAAGGCCATAATCCAAACGAAACGTGTGCATACCCTGACAAAAATTGGCAGTGGTCGAATGTCAAGCGAGCGACTAAAGTCTGATAATTTCATCATTTACAAATAACGATTAGTTGGTGGTTTGTCGGCTATTGGCGGCTCGTTTAAAGAATTAAGTTTATTTATAAACGTTTTGACGCTGGTCTGGGTCCTCTTCAGTAAACGTTTTTTCTGGCCTAACTAGAGAAAATGTAGTGTGTAGAGGGGTAAAAAAGGGTGAATATGATATCAATAAAAGGTAACACACGGGCCAGAGTCCGGTAACTGCCACTCAGATGTCGAATAAACACATACACACAACATTAGACATTTCAGACTACATGACATGACAAACACAAAACTTTTAATACGTGTACTGAAGAGGACCCAGACCAGGGACCAAAGTTTATAAATAAATAAATTTAATTATTTAAACCGGCCAACAATAGCCGAAAAACTAATTCCGCCACAGCATCACATCAAATTTACAAATAACAACGTACGTATACGGAAAAGAGCCTGCAATTCGATCAGTTTAAGGTGTTTCTATGGACGATACACTTTAAATGCCATCGTTCTGAAATTCTTATAGAATGTTCGCCAATAATTTAAAAAAATTTCTGCAGAATTTGAATCTAATCGCCTACCGTACTTCGGAAATATTCAATGTCAAAGTTCTTCATGCAGTATACGCCATAGGTTAAACTCGTTTAGAAAGAATAGATGATGAAATAAAAAAGAGCCAAAAAGTTGTGTCAAGAAGAGAATTTTCTTCCCCAACTTGTGTCCAAATTTCAAGTCGATTGCCTACTTTATTTTTGAGATATCAGAAAAAAGTGTCTGTTCTCTCTCTGACTCATGGATTTTCGGGTTATCGCGTTCTCTCGCACCAACACGTTGATTGTTTGTCGATTGTTTGTCTTGCACGGAAAACAATTGATATCTGCCCCTCTGATACCCGCGTATCGGGCGTTCATACGAACACCTTAAGGTAACTTTGAACAATAGTAAAATAAATTTTCGTTCATTTGTTCGTAACGGAGTTGAAAATTGGCTGGCATAGGACTCATAAGTAGTGCGAGAACCGCCTTAATTTCACTATCTATCAGTAGAACCAAACCGGTTCAATGATAAGTTTGTCGACACATATTGATCAATGATTAGTTAAAATTTCACAGTTCGGCATTCCACTCCACCTTATTATTAGTCTTAATGTTTTGAGACTTTTAGAGAAGATTACTGTTTTTAAAATTGAAAGTAATGTATTTCACGTATAATTACGTGAATAATCTGCATAGCAAATTTTAGTCCAACCAGTCAAATTGATCTTGAGGCACAAGATAGTCGTCAAATTCTTGAATCTTTTTTATGGGAAAAAATTCTTTTGGATGATCGTCTAAAACTAAATTAACACGTAGAAAATCGAATCTTTCGTTTGGACTTATATCATTATTTTTCTACACAATGGACGGCGCTATGTATCGTAAAACTTGATAGCTTGAATGCATGGAATTGAAGGTTTTTTAAACCACTTTTATATATCCACTGATTCAACGCTAACATATTAAATCACTGCATTAACAAAATTGTAACATGCCACGATTTTATTTCGTACAAAAATAATTCGCTCTTAACAAATTGTATATAAAAAATGTACCAAGAACAGACAATATCACAGAAATGGTGCGTCAGTTTTTGATTGAAATGCAGCTGTTTACTGTATCCCTCAAACTCGTTATTACTTTAGCTGGCTCATCGGAGCCGGTAACTGCAGTTCCAGATACTATCATATTCGCTCCAGCCTGTAATCAATAATTCAATATTATGTAACAAGGAATACACCACTTGTACAGCTTGTACTTGTACAGGGGAGAACACCATTTATAAAAACAAAAATAGCCTTTTTTAAAATAAATTCGTTTTTCGATAAAACCGATTGTTTGACATTATTACGACTTTGTACACTTTTTATTGGACATTTTGAATGCTTTTTGCAATTTCGCAACATTTTTTTTTTTTTAAAGAAATGTTTAATACTTTTTTCTTTTCAAATTAAAAACGGCAGAATTGCAAAATTACCGGCATTCTAACATCGCCTGTAAGGATTCGAAATAGATGAAACAATATTTTTAAAAAGTTTAAATTCCCGTCAGTGAACCAGAAGAATTCGCAAGATGGCAACTTAAGGAAGTGAATGTTGTAATTTTTTAATGAAAATTCGCTACATTTTGCGAAAAAGTATATGTTCTTAATTGAATTTCACACGTTTTACTGATTCATCGAAAAACTGATAGTATAAGGAAGATGTGAGCCAAATTTCATCATAATCGGTTAAATCGTTTTTGAGAAATCATGTTAACAGTTTGGAAAATGCAGTTTGGTGAAAAATGATTTTAAAGCTTTTTAAACTGACCCCTTGGTTTGACCGTTTCTGACGTTCGTTCACAATAACATTAGCAATACTTGGAATTTCGTTCTAGAAATTTTATGGAGAAAAATTAATTTCCTTTTTCCGAAGCAGGTAAATGGTGTTTCACCCTTAATTTATCTCCACGTACCTCTGCACAAACATGAATAGTGCTTGGGCCAACACCACCATCCACTTCAATATCCAGTGTAGGATAATTCTTTCTTAACCATGCAACTTTTTCCATCATTGATTGCATGAATTTTTGACCCCCAAATCCAGGCTCTACAGTCATCACCAGTACCATGTCTGCCATATCCACATAATCAGCAACAATATCCACAGGTGTTCCAGGCTTCAGTGCAATTCCCACCTGTTTATTTTTATTATTTTTTTTTATAATAATTTTTTCACCAATTGCTCATTTACTCAAGATTTTTGGACCGCGACAATTTTTTCTACCTATTTTGTTAAACTACCTTCATTCCAGCGTCTTTCACTTTCCTGCAAGTGAGTGGTACATCCTTTACCGGCTCCACATGGAATGTGTACTGATCCACACCAGCATCAGCCATTGGCTCTATCCACTAAAATTAAAAATCATTTATATCAATCAGAAATTGCACAAAACTCTTTTGTAGAGGGTTAGTAGATTTATTTTTGCAAAATTAAAAAAAAAAAAGAATTTTTTTGAGCTATCCTTAAACAGACCTTTGCAAAATTTGTGTTTTTTTAATTACCAAAATTTGATTTTTTCAAACATACATGCATGATTTTTTTTCTTTCTTTTTACAGTAAATTCTGTGTCCAAAAACAAAGTTCTTTAGCCTAGGCCCAGAGTGGGGCAAGGCCTAAATTAGCAGGTAAATATAAAACAAAATTTAAAAAAATTAAATAACACCCCAAATAAAATTCTTTTACAGGAGAATTTTATTTTTAGTTGCTATTCTAGACTGGCCCCCCATTTTTGTTCTAGTCTGAAAAATTTTGTTTTTGGACACAGAATTTACCATAATTTTTTTTTTTTTAAATCATCGATGTACTTTTAGAAAGCTTCAAGTTTGGGGTATTATTTTACATGTTTTAAAAGTTTTGTTTTATTTTTAGCTGCTAATCTAAGCCTTGCCACACTCTGGGCCTAGGCTAAAAAATGTTACTCTTGGACACAGGATTTACTGTTAAAAAAGAAAGTCATTACGTACTTTTTGAGAAAATTAAATTTCAGGTGATTAAAAAAACACAAATGTTTTAAAAAATCTGAAAAAATGTAGAGTGTTTTTTAAAGTGTTTCTCGACATCTCAAAAGGAGAAAAAAAAATATAGGGGTCGCATCCCTGTCGATAACTGCTGGAACTACACCTCCCAACTTTGCACAAAGACAAGTCAACACGAGTGACTATACACATGTTGAGTTGCCTGCGTGTACAGTAATTCATGTCGACTTGTCTTTGTGCAGAGTTGGGAGGTATAGAGTCGGTCCCTTGCCGACTGCCCCAAACATAAAAGAGTAACAGGCTTAGAATATTAATGATGCTCATAGTTGTTCAGAGAATTTGTCAGGGAAAATCAGTAATATTCAGAATGATCGGGAATATTTAGATTCAGAGAAATCATTGACTGTCTCTGAAATGTACAAAAACTGTTAGAAATTCAGAGTCTTTTCAGAGAAATTTTCATACATTGTCAGAGAAATATTTTCACCAGGGTATACAATAAAAATGAATAAAAGGTCTACTGTGGCTCTTACAAATTTTTTGTTGTTGTTTTATTTTCTTGCTATTTTGTTATTGTTGTAATTTTTTAATAATTTTTTATTTATTTTACTAACAGTTTGAATGAAAACCAAATGTAATTATTGAAGAATGCACGTTGATTCTGATGTCTGGAATATTAGTACCTGATCGGGATTGGAAACCATCATATGAGTCTCGAAAAACGCATCTTTAATCTTGTTCCTCAAGCACTTAACGATGGGATGACCGAACGTAAGGTTAGGAACGAAGTGCCCATCCATTACATCGAGATGCAGATAATCAGCACCGCTATCCATTAATCTTTGTGATTCCTCGTAAAGTTGAGCCAAGTCAGCATTCAGAATGGATGGTCCGATTTTTGCAGTGAGAGTTTTAGCCATTTTTCGTTAGCGTATTTCAATACGTAGCAAGTGTATCGAACCTTTCAAATATTCTTTTTCCCCGCGATTTGAAGTACGGATTTTACGAACACGTGGAAAATGCTCGCACGTTCTTTTCGTCGCAAAAAATACTACGGATTTCGTGACTAAGAGAACCCTTCTCTCAGACGTGCGGGAATCGACTGCCCAAGATTTTTCGTGCCCAAAGATTCTTCATTCGAACACAATTACGCTTGTCACAGGGTTAGAGATCACGCTTTTGCAAGCCTAAGAACTTTCGACCGATGCTGCAATATATAGAACGTATTCCGACCACGTGGTGATCGCTCTTCTCAATTATGTAAAAAATTCGGCGCATTTCGACATTTTTTTGTACCTATTTGTTGTTTCTAATCGATCGCTGCAAGAAAAGAAAATATATATTTTTTTCTTTTCAGAGAAAATTACGTCAATATCAAAACATTAAAATTAAGGAAAATTTAAAGGTTCGATAATGTCAAAAATTTTCAAAAAAAATTTTCCAAATTGCTTCCTCATTATTGTTGGATTTTTGCAAATCTACCTCTATGAGGAAGCATATTAATCTATTTTGGCTTCCTCATAGAGGAAGCTTTACAAAAACCCAACAATAATGAGGAAGCAATTTACAAAGGTCTACTTTGCAGCCTTGTTAAAAAAAAAATGTTATGGCATTAGTTTTAAACCCCTTGACAGATTCTCGCGAGATTCGAACTGATGCTTAGTTTACCCACACTCTACTTATGGACTAAATTTGAGCCCGATATCTTGAAAATTGCGAAAGTTAGAGCACTAATGAAAAATTAAAAAAAAAAAAAAAAAAATTCAAAATGCCATACATTTAGAACCTCTTGACGGATTCTCTCCAAATTCAATCCTATACCTGGTTTAACTACAGTCTACTTGTGGACCAAATTTGAGACCGATATCTTAAAAATTGCGAAGGTTAGAGCACGAACAAAAAATGTCAAAAAATGTAAAAATGCCATAAATTGTGAACCCCTTAAAACGGATTGACACCAAATTTAATCCCAAACACTATTTGATAACAGTCCCTAGTTCTGGTCCAAGTTTGAGCCGGATATCATAAAAATAGCGGGAGTTAGAGCCCGAGCTGGCTTCTCCAAAAAATTCTAAATGCCATAAATTTTGAACACCTTGATGGATTAACTCCAAATTCAATCCCATACCTTGTTTAATGACAGTTTAGTCACCAACGCTTTAGTCACCATACGGTTTAGTCACTCCAAAAATGACAAAGCACCCTAAAAAATCGTGACATGAAAATTAATTCATCATTGGACATAGATGACAATAATTTTCAGGAATTATAGTAGCGTCGCAAACGACAAACTGCATACACACAACATATTAATTGAACGTGTCCGCAACTGCAAGAAAATAAGAGATCGACAGTGGTAAAGACACGAAAATGTAAAGTCCTTTTCAAAAGTTGATAAACTCACTCCAAAAATCATACAGACACGTCAATTCCCGAACTTGCTTACGCACACTCCAAACCCTCCAATTTATCGCGTGTCCCTTAGCGTGACTTTATTAGAGACCCTCTTCTGTGCGAATAGCCACAGCGAAGAATTTTATACGAAACAAAAAGTTTTCCGAAAATACGCTAAACAATTTTTTCTCTCAAGTTATTAATAACTTTTAGTGTTTATTATTTTTCTTAAAAATCAATGGTGTTAGTATTTTTATTGAGTAAAAATACGAAGCAGCTTTGAGTAGTATTTAATTTCTTTTGCATCTTCTGAATATCAAAGAAAACACCAATGTAGTTGCTTTTTTGCATTACTCCTTCTCTTCGATTATTTATCTTATTATTATTCCCTCGCGATCTATTAATGACTTGAAAATCAGATAGCGTAAAAATTGTTGGGTTTAAAGATGCTATCGAAGGGCTGAGTAATACTTAGACGTTTTGGATTGTTAACAATTATTTCGAGCGTTGGCCTGAGCGTACCAGCATTTGTTCGATTGTTTCAAGGTTGATATATAGACGCCTGTGTGACGTCAGCGTCGCCCATCTCGGGAGCCAATAGCATTCGAGAATGGCTGGGTTTTGTTCCCGGCACAGTGCTCTTTCGGTCCAGTCCGTCAAGTGTCTGGCACGCGTAAGGTTCGGCTGTGGGTGATATTTCAAGACGTGCTATATCCGCAATTTGGGCTTTTACGAATAAATCATGAAGTACATATTGGTTACCGGTGGTGTTATAAGCGGGGTAGGCAAGGGTGTAATAGCAAGTTCCTTCGGAACGATATTAAAACACTGTGGAATTCATGTGACATCTATCAAGATCGATCCATACATAAATATAGATGCAGGCACTTTTTCGCCATACGAACACGGTAAGAAACGGATCAATATATTCGATCGTGAGAAAAATTACGCCTGTCGTTTTATCGAAAAATATTCAGTCGTTAAATCGATTTTCGATGCTTTTAGCTATTAATATCATTGCAGTCGTTGACCATGTGGCGTGCGTAGCCATTTTGTGAGGCTCGCGCGCCGTTTACATACTGACCGAGCGCGTTCTGCTTGTGTCACGTGGTTTCGTCTCGTAGCGCCAGTTTTGAAACCACTTTTTGCTTCCTCGTAGAGGAAGCTTTGTTTTCATGAAATATTTTTTTTTCGATATTTCCATTCCAGTACACTCAGATCAGTCCAAAACGTCGAGAAAAGGACTTTAGAAAAAATGTGTGTGTGTGTGTGTGTCTGTATGTATGTATGTATGTATGTATGTATGTATGTATGTATGTATGTGCAGATTCCTTGTAAGCACGAAACTATCGTAATTTTAGATGTATCTTCGTCAAATTTGGCACGCAAGTGGGCTGTCATATAACGACGCTTGGGATTGCAGTTGACGCAAATCGGTTGGAAAATTCAAACTTTACAGCGATTAAAAAATTTTGGAAATATCGTATTCACGCTATAACTTTCGCAATTTAAGAGATATCGGGCTGAAGTTTTGTAGGCAAAAGGACTACCATTAAAACATGATGTTTACCAAATTTGGCGAGAATCTATAGGGTGGTTATAATTTTATTGCAATTTCAATTTTTAAAAAATGTCTTCAAAGACTTCATCTCCTGTAAATTCTGAGATATCCGCCTGCAATTTTCGACATGATTTCACGATTTTTAGTTATCTTACGAAAGCCGTATTTGCAGTTGCTTACTTCGGTGTTCGACAAATGTATGTGTGGGTAGCGAGAGAGAAAGAGAAAGAGAGATAAGGATACAGTTTATGCTGTCCCTTTCCTTCTCTGACGTATTCTGCATGACGTATGTCCTGCGATGTATAAATCAAACGATTACTTTGCATAATATGAAACCGATAGACCGCATATGAGGCATTTTCTGTCTTTACAGCCATTTGTTTTTGTTCCCTCAGAAATGATTTATTAGTTGGCCAATTTTCCCTTAAAAATGATTTATTAGTTGGCCTATTAAAACTACTGTCTATGAATATTAGTACCATTTTTTCACATACATTTAGAAGTTGTATTTTTTTGCGTTTTATATCTTGAGGAAAAATTTGAGACAAATAATATTTATTTTTGCTGAAGTTCCATTGTCATTTCCACATTCTCTGCATTTACAGTGAATGCAGTAGGGGCATTCCATTTCAGTTGAACCACTCAAAAGAAAAAATATTCCGAAAATTTTTCTAAAAATCAGATTACACAATTCCATCAGATACACCAAATTTCAAATTAAAAAAAAAAGCTGTTGGTTTTTAACTAAAACATTAATATCTCGAAAATGGTTTACGCTATCTACAATTCGAAAAAAAAAATGAAAATATGTTTCTTTTAATGGCCTATAAGAGGAACATTTGTTCAAATTCAATTACGATATTAATGACAAAATAAACAAAAAAATCGTTTTTAAGGTGAACGGCATCTTTTATTTTACCGAAAATTTTTATTTATGTTATGTTAGACGTAACAAAATTTTCTGTCGAAATCATTTTAGGATCCAGGACTTTGAACGAAAGTGACAGCCATTTTTTTTTTAAATAATAAAAATGCCTGTCTCTTTTGATCAAATTCGAATACCATGAAATAATTTCGACAAAAAAACTGTTTTTGCTTAATGGAATTCGAAAAAAATTAAGTCGGATATTGGCACCGACTTAATTTAAATTAATTTTTAATTTAATTAATTGATTTAGTTTAAAAAAATTAAGGGAAATTAAGTTTCGGAAATTGATAGGCAAAAAAACACCGGATATATTACTCCTCAAGCATTCACATTCTTTGATGCGCGAGGCCTAATACAAAATCACAACATTTCAATTTTCTATCATTGGAAACGAAATAAAGCTAATAAAAGAATAACGATTAAAGATACAGACTTCACTCTGCATAAAGAACAATTCGAAGCTTCGACAGCAATCACACGGTTGAATATCTTAGTTTTTCGCCGACTACTTAAATGAAAAGAAATATTGGTGGCGTAACGTCGATATGTCTGTCATTAGTTCTCTCAATGAAAAAAGAAATCATATAGGTCGTAATCAAGTGCCTAGAAGACTAAGGCGTGCCCGCCACCCTTAATACAAGTGAACTGGCGTGATAGCCATCCTTGTATAAAATGTAAATATCTTCGCTTCGTTTCCTTCTCGTTTAAACGCCTGTTCTTAGTTTAAAGGTTAAAAGTCGATGTGTGATATTGATAAAGGGATTTTTTTTAGTAAAAATTCTTACCTTTTCTTCTATGTAATAGTGCTGTCGACGTACTAAAATATCGTCGCACATTACGTATCAAAATCATTCATTATTTTTTTTAGCGATCCCGTTCTCATTACTACACTGAAAAAAAATTCTATTGCGGGCTGCCAATAAGAAGTATTTTTGAATTAACTCTAGTTCTTATTCGTTCAATCCCATTTAAAATTGAAATAATAAAACATTATTTTGCTTATTTTAGAATTATTGTTTCGATCTCGTATGCACGGAGAAATTTGAAGTAAAATTAAGTTGATAACGCTTGTTTTTGGCAGCCCGCAAACGAAGGATTTATTGAATTAATGACATTTTTTTTCCAGTGTAAATATTCATTCTTTCGGACGCCAAGTGCCTTGTCTAGAAGGCCAAGCGCCGTTAATCATTCTGGAAATAAACAAAATGAAACAAACAGAATCGTATCCCCAGGGTTCCGGGTTCAAGATCCACCGATGAAATAAAAAATTTTAGTCGTTATCCGCGATCAAATACGTACCAAGCTACCAAACTGGTCCGAACAAGGAATCAAAAGATGAAAATAGAGTTGTTTCATTTTAGCACTAATAATAATTGTTTGAAAAAAAAAAAAAAAGTTCTGGTGCTTTTGCGGTACTTTCAACCAAAATTTCGGTTTTTTTACTATTCGAAAAGCACTCAGTGCTCACCGGTACTTTCTCAGTGGCTGACCTTCGTTCTTTCAGTGTTTTTTTCGATGCGCCAACCTGCTAGGATATGCAAGTTTTTGAATAAATATCTGAATCCTTCTTTTTTACCAGAGCACAATGTACATAATGATGCACATGGTGCCCGATCATAATGATGTACATGATCAGGGAAAACCGTGAAAAATCAGCCGAATAATATTATCTGGGAAAATAATATTGTTTAATTTGATAAAATTGAGCCGTTTGATTTTTTTTCTCTTTTCGGTTAAATTTTGCCTAAAGGTTTTTGTTGTTTACTTCTTATAAATCACATTGAATTAATGTTTTTTCATTCTTAATAAAAGTTTGATACATTATTTTTTCAAACTTTCATCGACGGAGCGCATCCCACTCATTGATTTCTTCCATTATTATAAGAAGAATAATGCATGTTTATTCGACTGGATAAACCTTGTAAATCGCTTAACACATACACGAGGAAACATTATAGTAATTCGGCCGGATACGGTATTATAAGATTAACAACTATTACCGGAAAAATAGTTGAGTTTTATAAAAATTGATAAAACGAAAACATTAAAAAAATTAACAGAAAAGAAAGAAAAGAAAAAAATGAAATGGCTTTTATCGAATGAATTGAGTAAATAGTCGGACGAATAATACACCAATATTCATCGGGGAACGACAAGAAGTTTTTTCTAAGAAAAAGTATCGTTACCATGTGATATATTATAAAAAAATTTAAACGTACCAAATTATTTTTATGGACTAAACAAACAAATAGAGTACGTCCGAAAGTACACTGTAAAAAATCTGCTTGAAATTTAATGTATCTTTACTGGAAGTTTTATGATTCATAATATCATTATATGATTAATATACAAGTGTAATGTAAAATTAATATATGGTACAACACATTCAATAATTTACTCTAATTTTACAGTAAAAGTACTTGAATTTTAATAATCTGCTTTAATTTTACTAGAAAAGTACATGAATTTTATACCACAATTGTATATTAAATTTCGATGACGAGTTTATGCATAAAAGCTTCTGGTTTTTTCTAACAGTGTAATGGGAATGCTTATAATTTTATCTACCTCTAAAGTGACTACCTCGAAGCTTCGTATCGCAAATGTCCAGTAATGCGCAATGGTAATTGGAAACGTGTTTTATCATCAAACATAGGTGAAGTATACGTACTCGATGACGGTGGCGAAGTCGACCTAGATCTGGGAAATTACGAGCGTTTTCTCGACGTTACGCTTCACAGAGATAATAATATAACAACGGGCAAAATTTACCAACACGTCATTACCAAAGAGAGGCAGGGCGATTATTTAGGAAAAACTGTACAAGGTAAGAAAATATAATGATAAGAACATCTACTTTTTGAGATTTGTAATTGCATACATAACTCGTAGTTTTGTTACAGTTGTACCGCACATTACTGATGCCATTCAAGAATGGGTTGAAAGGGTTTCGAATCAGCCGGTTACTGAAGATGGAGACAAACCAGTGGTAAATAATTATCTAAAAGCTGAAACTGGAATCCTTTCTGCTAATTTTAGCGTAATTAATTACACTGTTAAAAAAAGTTTACTAGAAAATTGCAGTACCGGACGGGAAGTTTTTATTCACACCCTGTACCATAATAGTACATTACGATACGAGTGCGAAATAGTATATTACATACCTAGGGCAGTAAAGTAAGAAATGTCTCAGATCACATGTAATTGTCCCGAGGCGAAGCCGAAGTCGATAAACATGTGATCTGAGGCTTTCTTATTTACTGCCCGAGGAGTGTATACGATTTTTCTCATCGACGGAGCCGAAAACCGGGAACTTCGTTCCGCGCAGCGGAACGAAAGTTGTCGACAACTTCCCGGTTTTCGGCTCCCGGGAACAAGTTCCCGGTTTTCGGCTCCGTCGATGAGAAAAATCGTATACACTCCTCGGGCAGTAAATAAGAAAGCCTCAGATCACATGTAATTGTCGGCCGAGGCGAAGCCGAGGTCGACAATTACATGTGATCTGAGACATTTCTTACTTTACTGCCCTAGGTGTGTAATATACTATTTCTGACGAGTGTGAATTTGCAGCACGAGCCGAAGGCGAGTGTTACAATCACACGAGTTAAGGGGAGAGAGTCAGGTCAAAAAAATTGATTTTGGAAATTCAATATCATCCAAATCCTATTGCATATAAAAATGCCCAACGCACTATATTGTTGGTACTCGATTAAAGGATTTTTTACTGTCGTCTGACTTGCATATGCTTTTAAATATTATCTTAAGCAAAGATCTTAGGTTTTCCATTCTGCGCATGATTCAGATCAAACTACTAGGCAGATTGGAATGGCTGACGTCTCATTTTCTTCTTCATGAACAGATATACCGGCTAAATGAAGCAGATGTTAATAAACTGTAATATTTTTTAAGTAACATAATTATTAATAAATAAATTTTATGCTATTTTCTAAATCAGTGATTAACTTTGCTTTCAGAATGAAAAAAAATAGTTTGCTCCATTTAGCCGGTGTATCTTTTCATGAAGAAGAAAATGAGATGTCAACCATTTCAATCTGCCTAGTAGTTTGATCTGAATCATGCGCAGAATGGAAAACCTAAGAACTTTGCTTAAGATAATATTGAAAAGCATATGCAAGTCAGACGACAGTAAAGAATTCTTTCATCGAGCACCAACAATATAGTGCATTGGGCATTTTTATATGCAATAGGATTTTAATGATATTGAATTTCCAAAATCAATTTTTTTGACCTGACTCCCTCCCCTTAAGAAAACGTTTTTCGCATGAGTATCGTACAAAATTTTATTTCACGAGGTGTGTAAACGACGTTTGACGTAAAACCGCGTTCTACGCACTGAGTGAAATAAATATCTTTTCCATCCGTATTAGATATTTATAGTAACAGTACTAACAAATATTTGAGAAATTTGTAATTGTACTGTTACAAAATACTAGGAATTTACACTCTGTATTTTTATTTTCGCATGGCGCTTGTAAATTTCGTGCACATGTTTATTGTAAAATTCAAAGCCCCCTGCAATGAAAACAATGTTCGAATTTCTGTAATTACAGTCGTGGTTGACTGAACATATATTATTCACATTCAACATTTTTCTTCCCAAGACGCATGAAAATTAACGTATGGTTAGAAAATTCCGTGTTGATGTGCTATGAATTTACAAATCGGAAAACTAATATTAAGGCCTTAACGGAAATTTTACTATTTTGCCATGTAGTAACTAGATTACTACAGAAGTGTTGTAAGTGTAAGTGTTGTTTCATAAGAATGCTTAGAAAATGAATTTTCACGGATATAATTTTACTCTACTATTGTTAATTTTGCAGTGAATGTTATATTAATCATTATGTCACACACCAGTATTGTAAATTTTATATAATTTGTCACAGTGAATTTACAGTCTTTTTAAACAATGTATCTTTTCGATCGACAATAATTTCATAACGTTCTGCGAACGTTGTTCGATATTTAATTACGTCGCAAACTCAAAATAACAATATCCTTAGGTGTGCATCGTCGAACTCGGAGGTACAATCGGAGATATCGAAGGTATGCCTTATGTCGAAGCTTTCAGGCAATTTCAATTCAGAGTGAAAAAGGAAAACTTCTGTGTTGCCCACGTCTCGCTTGTACCGCAGGTCAGTTGCATTCTTCGTACTGCTTATCTGCAATATATGTGAAGAGTAGAGCACACTTTCCTATTTCAAAGTCATATATTTCAATACAGGATCGCTCCAATTTTCATAAAATTTAGTATATTGCGCCGATAAGTTCTTTATGAAATTCTGAAGTTCATAAGTTCATAAATTTAGTATATTGCGCCGATAAGTTCTTTATGAAATTCTGAAATTCATAAGTTGGTTCAGATTTTATGGAATTTTGAATTAAAAAAAAAATTACGTTATCAACGTAATTGATAGGAGGAAGTAACTAAATAAATATTTCCATCTATTTATTGTTGCGAATTTTTGCTTACCGTTGAATGTTGTAGAAGCTCGAACCTTCGGGTAGTATCTACAAGAATTAACTAGAAACTACTTCGCAATTCATAGAAAATTTCAGTTTCTACCATAAATTACATCGAATTATGCCAAAGATTCTATTGATTTTGGTTTCGCGTGCGATATTATATCTAATAATAAATCATCGTATTTTATACGAATAAGTGCAATTTTGTAGATTTGTAAGAAGTTGTAGATTCATGTAAAAAGTTTTACCAAATTTGTACAATAAACTGCAAGTTTTTACTAAAACTATGAGTTGTACATACAATAATGTAGGAGAGACCAGGGCAAAATGGGCCACCAAATTGGAGTACTTGCGAATTTCTGGTCATACAATAAATAGCGGCATTCTTTTAAAATACGAATTCCAACTTGAAATTTACTGAGTACCTTCTCAGAGATGAAAATATTTTCAGAAAAGTATTTTTGAAGGTTTTTGGTCAAAAACTAATTTCTTTTTTTTTTTTTTTTTTTTTTTTTTTTTTTTTTAATTCTTTTTGGAAAGTGCGGAAACTTTCTTCTCAGAATACTGTAAAAAGAAAATCATTTATTTAAATTTTCGCACCTTCCCACAGCTCTAAAGTATTGGTGCCGTCAAAATTGAAAAATGATCTCCGAAATTGAGAAATGATTTTGGTGTAGTTCAGTGGAAAAAATAGTTAAAAATCTGAAAATTGGTGTATGACGTCCTTTGAAATAATGATACAAGGTAGTCGAGTTTCAAGAAAATCGAAAAATATCGGCCAGAAAGTGGGTTGAAGTGGTGGGAAATAATTAAAATGTTGTAGATTTTTTCCAACAGGGGATAAATTATTGAAACCCTTTTAAAAATGTAGCATGTAAAGCATTAAAATGCTTGCTGTGACTACTGTAAAGCGCTTCAATTTCCTGAAGTTTGTTTACATAAAGGTGTGCTCGACCTTCCAGGTGATAGCACATATCAAGATAGATGCAGTCCTCGTTCAAGGTGTTAAAATGTTATCATTTTCAGCCACGTTCAACCGGAGAACCAAAGACCAAGCCGACGCAGGCTAGCGTGCGGGAATTGCGCGGTTTTGGCTTATCTCCGGATCTCATAGTTTGTAGATCGGAGAATCCTATTGGTGAAACGGTGAAGGAAAAGATTTCAAACTTTTGCCATGTTGCGCCCGAGCAGGTATGATAATATGATGCAAACATTTGTTGGCATGAAATAACAATATAAATTATGTGTATTAAGCTTGTTGTATATGTACTTATGAATTTTTAGGTTCTGACAATCCACGATCTTTCATCTATATACCGAGTCCCGCTGCTGATGGAGAGCCAGGGCATCATTGAATTTCTTAACGACAGACTACAGTTGAACATCAGTATGCCTCGACCACGACATTTTATGAAAAAGTGGCGCGATCTTGCCGAACGCATTGATCATCTCAGAAAGGACGTTAATATCGCTCTGGTTGGAAAATATACGAAACTTGAAGACGCTTACGCCTCTGTAAGAAAAGCTCTGCAACATTCCGCGGTACAAGTGGGCTTCACTCTAAAATTAACGGTAAGCAAGCAGCATACAACTTTTTTAAAAGCTTTTTTGTATTAACCTATGGAGCATTTTCGGACAAATTTTCACCCTGATTTAAGTCGATGAATGTCGTTTCATTATCTTTTTTTCTTCACTACGCGCGGATAAAACGCATTTTTTATACCTTGTGAAGTAAAATTTTGTAGAATACTCGATGGAAAAACTTTTTCTTGACTCGTGTGATTGCAACATGCGGCTTCGACTAGTTTTGCAACGTCACACTCGTCAGAAAATGCTATTTCGCACTTGTATCGTAATATACTACTTAAACGACTCTTCGTTAAGCAATGGGCGTAGAGTACGTTATACTATAATGCCCTAGAACTTATTTTCACATCCTTTAATTTACTTTTACGTCCTTGAACTTACTTTTACGTCCTGGGAAATTAAAGTATGACGCAACAGGACTTAAAGCGCGGCCAGAAAACTGCCGCATTACGTACTTGTGACGAAAAGTGTTGATTTTCTATCTCTGTACGTAAACGACGACTTTACGGCTGTTGAACGGATGGTGAAGCTCTATTTCACAGCTTAGGACGTATTGTTCTGACAAAAAGTACTTTTATGTCGAAAAGTACTTTTACAGCGGGAATTACTTTTTTTTTTGTTTTTTTTTTTTAATGAAAATTACTTTTATGACGAAAATCACTATTTATCTTGAAAATTATTTTTGTGACGAAAATTACTATTATAACGAAAAGTACTTTTATGACGAAGACTATGCAAAACATAAGTCCCAATTATACTGAGATATCGATTGTATTTGGTTTCAGTACATCGAGGCAGAAAACCTGGAAGAAACAACTAAACAGAACAATCCGGTTCTGTATCACGAAGCTTGGCAGCAGCTCTGCAAAAGCGAGTAAGTTATATAAAAAGTGTCATTGAGAATATTTCTACCTTTTTGCTCAGTGCGGTAAGGTAATATTTTGACTGCTCTGAGCACCCTGCGTGTTAGAAAGAGGCAGCTAGTCTTTTAGTCTTTTTACGCACGACTGAAATACCGTGTGTGCTTACTAGGTAATTTGGACTGTGTGATCATACTTCTCTAAGCATTAACTTACATACGGGAAACCAAGCAGCCCAGCACTAGGGCCGTTCAGAAAAACAATTTTCTTATAACCGGTTGCTCCTGAAATGCTGTATTATCACCAAAAAAAAATGTTTTCGCGAAAGCTGGGAGTTTTGCGATGACATTAAGTACTGCTGCATCGACATTGAAATTAACAGAATCAAAAAATGAAATCCTTTAAAACGTCGACGTCCTTTAAAACGAAAAAATGGCTCTTGAAACGGGAGTCATGTATGATCATAATCATGATGATGATAAGCGATTTTCGAATTTTGGGAAACTGCGATATCGATGCGGCAGTACTAAATTTGATCATACAGGACTCCCGTTTCATCAGCCATTTTGTCATTTGAAAACGCGTGAAATAGTCGATGAGCAGATGAATATTTCAATGTTTTAAGGATGTTCGACTGTT
This sequence comes from Ephialtes manifestator, assembly GCA_963970395.1. NCBI lineage: Eukaryota > Metazoa > Arthropoda > Insecta > Hymenoptera > Ichneumonidae > Ephialtes > Ephialtes manifestator. Next base: position 30,517,784 of record OZ019974.1, on the reverse strand, counting down.
TCACACTAGTCAAATCAGTGCTAAATTTTTGTAATTGTTTCATTAAAGTTAAATGCATTAAATAACTGTATTGGAGCGATAATTTGTATTGAAGCATGTACACTTAACCGTGAGAAAAATAAATAGTGACGGATTTGCATAAATATTAACTGATTAACGTTACTTTCCGATGGGAGATATTTTCGCTCAGTTTTTTCCAAGAATAATCAATAATTTTTAGCCGATTTTGATGAATGATAGCTCATTCTCTTTCTTAAAAGATGCTCTACAATCTCTTGACCGGCTGGATATTTGATATTATTGATCGTTTAATAACTATAGCTATTTGTTTGTGAAAGTAGTTTGATTTTTGTTAAACAACAGGCTATAATTATCAAACGATCAATAATATCAAATATCCAGTTGGTCAATTTGTAGAGCATCTTTTAATAAAGAGAATGAACCATCACTGATCAAAATAGGCTAAAGATTATAGATTATTCATGGAAAAAACTGAACGAAAATGTATCCCATTGGTAAGTAACGTTAATAAGTTAATCTGTATGCAAATCCGGCACTATTAATCTTTCTCTGGGTTAAGCGTACATAGAAAATACTCTCTACTGTCACGTCCGGTGCCGATTTACCAAAACTAAAAATTTATACAAAAAAAATATATATATATATCTTAATATCGGTATTGCTTTTTTGAATTTTATAAAGAAATTATACACATTACACTAGTCTCGCTCACATATTCCACACTAAGACTCGCCGCAGAGCGCCTCATCTTCTTATCAATCCTTCGCGACTCTCGCTACCTGATATCATGCTCCCTCACTCTAACACACATAATTATCCCTTTCTCAGTCACACCAATTACAATATAAGAAAACCAGGAGCTACTCCTCGAAAATTATGATTTCCTAATACTTCATGAATCTTTCAATCTTTATTAATCTTCTTCTGAGGGAAACTAATATCTTGAAATGTATAAGCTAATACTGATCATCGACTCTCGTATGTAACTACCGATATTCCGTCAAACCAAACAGTTTCATGTACTTTCATACATTAATTACAAATAGCACGAACACAAACACTCATTTCACATTTATATAACGAACACATTCATAAACTTACCTACGAGATCTCCTACCATCCGTTAATTAATTATAAATGTTAAGTTAACGTTTAGTAACCTAGCAACTACGATTATTTTGTGCTGACCATGACTAAAATTCCTGTATAAATACGAGGTCCAGAGGCTCAGTCAAGCAGTCTTCAGTCGCCTGTCGTAACATCAAGTCAAAATTTTCAAACTTCACGTTGCGTTAGTCGAGTCCAGTCGCTGTCATAAAACACGGCACACTACCGTATCAGGCAGTTACGAGATCAGATCTCAGCTCTGCGATTAGACATTTCCTTCCCGAGCGCGAAGGCGTATTTCATTTGTTTGGTGACTTTGATTTTTACTGAGGCTCCGCGATACTCGTTGGCGTTATTTTAAACTATCATTAAATTAGAATCACACACACACACACACACACACACACACACACACACACACACACACACACAGACACACACACACACACACACACACACACACACACACACACACACACACACACACACACACACACACACACACACACACACACACACACACACACACACACACACACACACACACACACACACACACACACACACACACACACACACACACACACACACACACACACACACACACACACACACACACACACACACACACACACACACACACACACACACACACACACACAGACACACACAGACACACACAGACACACACAGACACACACAGACACACACAGACACACACACAGACACACACACAGACACACAGACAGACACACAGACACACAGACACACACACACACACACACACACACACACACACACACACACACACACACACACACACACACACACACACACACACACACACACACACGCACACGCACACGCACACGCACACGCACACGCACACACACACACACACACACACACACACACACACACGCACACGCACACGCACACACACACACACACACACACACACACACACACACACAGACACACACAGACACACACAGACACACACAGACACACACAGACACACACACACACACACAGACAGACAGACAGACGCACAGACACACAGACACACAGACACACAGACACATACACATACACACAGTCACACATATTCTCTTCAATTTTCACACATTTAAACAATTGTATTTTTTCATTAGGCTTCTCCTACTATCGTTTTTATTGAATAAATTAGTTTATTTTTTATTGTTAACAAAATTACTCGCGTATTTAACTTAAATGATCAAAACAACCTCAACTTAACACACAATCTACCTACACCATTATTCTAAACTTTCACAGGAGAAAGGAGCCCCTAAGAGTGCTCCCTCATATTCTCTCCTATTTTCGAAAACGGAGCCCTACAGAGTGCTCGTTCGTATCCTCTCAGTTTTTCACAATGATCAAAACAACCACAAAAACCCAATACGCCCTAAATCCACAACCACACTACACTACGAACACATCTTTTATAATTGGAGAGACCTAAAAATTTAATTATATAAAACAACATTTCAACAAGTCATATTGTTCCAAAAAAACATCACTCGTATCGCGATAGTCAGTCTCTAATCCCTGACCGGCTCAATCCGGTCTAAAACAAATAGAGACAAACAATCCATCTGTCACTCCGATCCTTTCTGGGCGTGACACTACTATTTTTATTTAATGCATTAAACTTTAAGGAAACGAATACAAAAATTTAGCACTGATTTGACTAGTGTGAAATAGTCGAACATCCTTAAAGGATTTCATTTTTTATTTTGTTAACTTCAATGTCGATGCGGCAGTTCTAAACATTATCGAACATGTTTCTGACTTTACACAATTTAATAGTCTATCGAAAGCAACCGCAATCTCCATGAAAAAAAAAATCCAAAAATCACCGTTTTTCATTAATTTTGGCCTTGATGTGGCAGTACTTAATATCATCGCTCAACTCCCAGTTTTCGCGAAAATAGTTTTTTTGTGATAATCAATACAGCATTTCAGGAGCAACTGATTATAGAGATTATGTTTTTTTTAACAGCCCTACTCCGCACTCATTTTTTCAGTCGGGAGTTTTTTAAATTTTTATAGTTATGTAAATCCATGATAAAGGGATCGTTCTGCATTTGCCGGTATCTTTACACTACGATTGAATATTCCAGTGGTGTTATCGTTCCCGGTGGTTTTGGCACGCGAGGAACAGAGGGAAAGATAGCGGCATGCAAGTGGTGCCGAGTAAACGAAAAACCCTTCCTTGGAATCTGTCTTGGGCTTCAAGTAGCCGTTATTGAGTTCGCTCGTAACGTGCTAGGTCTAGAAAACGCAAACAGCACTGAAGTGGATCCGCAATCGCCGAGTCCAGTGGTTATTGATATGCCGGAACACAATCAAGGTCAGATGGGCGGCACAATGAGACTCGGCAAAAGATACACGCGTTTCAGTAACAGTGATTCGATACTCAGTGAGTTTATATACATCGACGTAACAATAAATTATGTCAGTCGTTGAAAAGATTTAATTTGATTTGATATTTACAATTTCTTAATTTGCGCAGAACAATTGTACGGCAACGTCGACGGAATCGAGGAAAGACACAGGCACAGATATGAAGTTAATCCCGAATACGTCGGAAGCTTGGAAGCCTCTGGACTCAAATTTGTCGGTAAGTTTTATATTTTCAGTTGATAGAACGATTTAATTAACTAGGCGTGTATTGCTCTCCGGTAGTTTTTGGTACGGGCTCATATAAATGTTTTGGTTTCTCACAGACGAAACGTTGTTTCTTGGAAATCATCTAAAACATTGAGACAAGTGGTCTAGAAAAAATGTTATAAAGGATGTGTGTGCATCAGAGTGCTCCATCAATTTATCAAAACTCAAAAAAAAAAAAAAAAACGGTTAAAAATAATAAAAAATATAATTTTCTGACTCTGACTAAAAATAAATGTCGGACAATTCTGAGTATGTTGATATGAAAATCTCGAAATAATATTTTTTCATGAAAACATCGTATAAAAATCATTAAAAATATAAATTTTTGGTCCTGACAAAAAAAGTTGAACAATTTTGAGTATGTTGATGTAAAAATCTCGATTTTTTCCCCTTAAACATATGTATTCTTGTCATTCATCGGTTTAAGGTTTAAAGCGTTGGATATTGGCACCGACTTAATTTCTTTCGAATTCTGTTAAGCAAAAACAATTGTTTTGTCTAACATAATACAAATAAAGATTTTCGGTAAAATAAAAGATGCCGCTTACCTTAAAACACGATTTTTTTTTGTTTATTTTGCCATTAATATCGCCAAAAAATTACGTAATTGAATTTGAACAAATGATTATCTTACAGACCATTAAAAGACGCATACTTTTATTTTTTCAAATTGTAGATAGCGTTAACAATTTTCGAGATATTAATGTTTTACTTAAAATAATAAAACGTTGAAAACTACAACGAACAATTTTTTTTTAAATTTGAAATTTGGTGTATCTGTAGTAACTATAGAATCTGATTTTTGGAAAAAATTTCAGATTTCTTTTTCTTTTTTGGGGCCCAACGGATATGGAATGCCTTATATAGAATCCAAAAGTAATAGCGTATCTGAGCTGTATTTCGATCGTTGTAACCAATGTTGTTGCTGTGAATATAGGTCACGATGACGAGGGTCAACGTATGGAGATCGTAGAGTTAAATGGCCATCCCTACTACGTTGCGACTCAGTATCACCCCGAATACCTGTCCAGGCCTTTGAAGCCATCGCCACCCTTCCTGGGTCTCATTTTGGCTAGCGTGGACAAACTCAAGTCTTATTTGGCCAGAGGCTGCCGACTCTCGCCGCGCCAACTCAGCGATAACGATTCTGGTAAGTTATTACAGTATCAATAGAAAACATATAAATACTACGAAATTTGACAAATTTTTTAACATCAATGATAACAAATTTATCTTCTCAAATCATCTAGACGTATACTATGATTCAATAATATCACTATTATCTTACTAAATAAAAAATAAATAGAGCCCATGTAGACCACACACTTTATTCTATTTACTGCTTAAATTAAAAATTTTCTGGGAACGCGCACGTTAGGGTGGTCAAAATAAGACTTATTTTTTTCCGACCGGACACATTAAAATTTTATGAGGAATGCTGAAAAACAATTCTCCAAAAAACTGAGACATGTAAAAAATTATTTAGAGGTCGCTACCAAAGTTCAAATGCGAATTGTTTAATTACTATGCGTATTCGTCGATAAGTTGTTTTTTTTCTTTTTTTTTTTGGAAAAACTAATTTTTGAGTACTTGGCGTACTTTTTTTTCTTTCTTTTTTTTTCTTCAAAAATTATTTTCGGTATACAAACCGACTTCGGTGTCTACACTTAAGTACTTTACTTTCGTATATACACCGGGAGACCAGAAAAATATATGGCCGTCTGTACCAGCACGGGTTTTCCGCAGTTTCCCCGTGTTCATGGCGAATGCGGTACAGTGTAGCTAAGTCGGCTGCGGCCGCATGGAAAGTTAGGTTAGCTTAGCGAAGTGCGGGTAGGGAGTGATAGGATGAAGGGTGGGATGGGCGGTAAAAGGCGATTGAAGCCATACCATGGAAAGAATAAATAAAAAAAAATTAAAAAAAAATGTTTTCGGTATACTAGAATTGCTCTCTAAACACCAAATCGTGTTTTTTTCAACCACTCTAATGCTCTACATTGTAAAAATGTTCATTATGAAAATTAATTTACTTATGTCAGAATTTTTTATGTATAAACCGGTATATTAATTTTAATATACAAGTATAATGTAAAATTAATAACAGTTATATTAAATACGTTAAAAAAGTCATGTTTCATATAAAAGCACTTTAATATTATCATATAACTGTATATTAAATTCATTATATTTAACATGCATTTATGTACTAAGACTTCCTATAAATATGTATATTAATTTCCTAAACATTTTTGACAGTGTATCGATAAATCGTGAGTTATATAAAACCTGGACCTGTTGGAGCCCTCGTTACATTTTCGTGTGATTTTTTTTTTTCAGACGAGGATTACGCCGACCTGACGTTGAAGACAAAATCGATACTCACGTTGTCAAACGCATAGAAATTAAGTATGAATAGTAAGCGTTTACTTGTGTCAACATTGGGTAGTATAAAATTACCGTATACATATGATTATTGTTTATATATAATGATACGAGAAACTACGCTCGTAATACTTAAGAAGGATAACGGCCTTTCGATGACATGCTCGTTTTACTGTTCGACAATTTTGTTTTCTGTATGCAAAGATGACACACCATTCGCGTTGGATAATGACGGCTTTTCAGTTGCAAAACTCTTTGAAATTACTATTCAAGATTAAGTGCTACGCTGACTGAGTCGCTATAAGTGCGTTTATGATAACGCCATTAGCGATCGCAAAAACTGTAATCTAATTTACTTAGAAGCAGTTAACGTTTACGAAAAAAACGCATATTCATCTCCACTACATAGTAAAAAAACCAAGGAAAGTCAAATTTCCTTTTTCCGAAATTCCAAGAGTGTCTGCGTGGTATAATGTATTACAGTTTCTGTTACCGACGGTCTTGTGTCATATCATTTTAGGTGAATAGATAGATCATTCTTTCACTCCACACTCAACATTTAACATGCATTGTGAAAAGCGAGTCAGTTAAAAATCAGTGATATTCACTTGTTTGACTGGTACTGGTATTATATGGAAAACAATGCGCTATTGAACCCTTAAGGGGATGTTGGTGAAAACTTTGTTACCGATTTTGGTCAATAAATAGACGATTTCTAAGTTTCAACTTAGCAAGATTGCTAAATATTCTTAAATAAGTGTCACTGATTCTCTCCTGGCCCCTTTCCTTAATTACATTTGAATTGCGAAGGGGGTCCACATAATTTTGCCGAAAATTCATTCAGCCGACTCGTCGTGTTGCCGGAAATTACGTTACCGAATGTACTTTTGCCGAAACGTCAGTTAACCGACTTAACGCCTTGACGAAAATTAATATTGTCGCTCGTAATTACGCCGAATCTTCATTCAGGCGACTGTTCGTTTTGGCGAATAATAACACTGTCGAATGCTATATTGCACAATGATTATATACCCGAATAGTCATTCTTCCGAAAAACTTATAGTTATAACTAATTTATAATAATAACTATAATTTATAATTATGACTAGTTATAACGTCATTCAGAATCTTCAAACACACAATCACCCACACTGCAAAATATTATCGTTTCTACACCACTATGAAGTAGATAATACGGTGCATTTATTTTTAATATCCGATTTCTAAGACTTTCAATCAAAGTTTTACTTTACGTTCCCATTACAAAGTAACCTCGGATACTTTGCGAACCGCAAAACCTGGGTTGAATATTTGGAATCTATTTTTTACAATTCCATCGTCAACTTGATACCACTCGCTCAAAATTCCATGGACAACGTGAAACCACTCACTTCAGATTCCATGGCCAACTTGTTATCCCTCGGGGAACCCCTTATTTATCCTACAGGAACCCCTTCCCTATCCCTCGGGAATCCCTCCTCTATCCCATGCGAACCCCTCGTCTATGCCACGGGAATCCCCTCTTGAACATTTTTTAAGTTGTGAATAGTTTTTTTGAAATTTTTAATTTTTCGATTAGGGGCTATTGTGGCCTTGTGCTCTCTCATTGCCGTTTATTTATTGGTCTCATAAAGGACTTAGGAAAATCGGGCCCCATAAGGGACTTCGAAAAATTCGGGCAAGAATGTTTCACTTGCCATAGAATGCATTATATATAAGCCCTTGCGGCGTTCAGAAAAACCCTGACTTCGCGCACCAACCCTCCACTTGAAATGCCCAGGGCGAACTAGAATACTCACAAACACACACACACACACAATACAAAACATTATCGTGTGCACACCACTATGAAGTAGATAGTACGGTGCATTTTCGTTCAAAACCCGATTTCTTATACTTATAATCAAAGTTTTATCTTGCGTTACCGTTACACCATTAACCTCGATTCCTTTGCAAACCGCAAAACCTCGATTCTATATTTCCAATCTATTTTTTTACAATTACTTGCCAAAATGATACCACTCGCTCAAAATTCCATGACCAATGCGATACCACTCACTTGAAATTCCATGGCCAAAGTGATATCCCTCGGGAACTTCTCCCCTATTTCTCGGGAACTCCTCCCTATCCCTCAGGGACCCCTCCTCTATCCCACGCGAAGCCCTACTCTATTCACCGAAACCCGTCTTCTATCCTTCGAGATCCCTTCCTCTATTCCATGGGAACCCGTCCTCTATCCGTCGGGGACCCTTCCTCTATGCCATGGGAACCACTCCTCTATCCCTCGAGAACCTCTCTCCTTTCCCTAGGGATAATTTCTAATCCTATTTGTACATAGCAATCTAAATCGACATAAGAAAGCGTCAGGCCTCTGAACGTCAGCCCTCTGAAATGTCATCCCTATGAAACGTCAACCTTATGAAACCTCAGCCTTCCGAAATTTCAGCCCTCTAAAGCGTCAGCCCTCACAAGCGCCAGCCCCCCAAAACGTCAGTACCCCAAAAAACGTCAGCCCAGACAGGATACTTTTTTTATAGTATAGATATAGATTTATAATTATAATCTATAATTATACTTTATAGCGACATATCACTTTTTTTAAAATGCATTACAACCGTATTTTTGCATAATACGAAACTTCTTCCTACTCCAAAATCGACCCCCTTCATAGGTCGCAATAAATACTTTTTACGGAACGCGCACTATGTGAGTATCACGTCCAAATTTTAGGTAAAGATATTGAAAATTCACGAAACTGATTTTTTGAGCGAAAAAGTTTATTTTTTGCGTTTTTACCTCTACGAATTTTTTTCAACTTTCCATTTTTACTCCCGACTGCCCGCCGGGCAAAAAGACGGGTGTTATGCGTTTCACGGTGATCAGCTGATCGATTCGGATTTCTTTGTCGCCAGTTTTCTCCGAAACCACAACAAATGGCTTGACCAAATTTGGCACATGGATTCTGACAGTGATAAAGATGGTTCTAAGACATATTTCGGTACGATAAATTATTAATTCGCTGAATTACAAGTATTTTTTGAAAAACCTGTTTGAAAATATTGATTTTACCGCCATTAGTCATCTCAAGCAAATCCATCGTCTGCTGTGTACTATTAATGTATTTCGCCACTTTTCTCCGAATTCACAATAAATGGCTTAACCAAATTTGGTACATCAATTCTGACAGTGAATAAGATGGTTATTAAACATATTTCGGTACAATAAGTTACTAACTCGCTGAGGTAAGAGTGTTTTTTCAAAAAGCCCGTTTGAAAATATTTTTTTATTACCGCCATTAGTCATTCCCAATAAATCCATCGTCTGCAGTGTACTAACCTTACACAAACAATTCGATGAAGCGTAGTGTACGACGATACTAATAAATAAATAATCTGTGTATTGTTTACTTGTTTTTTTATATCTTACACGTCTAGCCATTACCTCATTCCTGGTCTGCTGTCATGTAAATGTACATATTCACCTAAGGATGAACTTTAAAAAGTATGAAATAAAAATAAAATTAAAAATTTTAAAAAAACTCCCGACTTAAAAAAAAACTATATAAAAAAAATTTTATTTTATAAATTCAATATTCATAAAAATTAATCTGAAAAGGATAAAATAATTTCCGGTATCGTTTTAGTGAACAAATCATTTTAATAATAATAATTTATTTACTGCTGTCAATACTGTCGGGAGACGTCCCTCAAATATCGTAATCATCTATTGCCTATCAAGAGACGCGCTGGCGTCTGGACACTTATAGAAAAGAATCATTATATACAATAAGGACATTTGCCAACCCAGAAGAAGACGTCTCCGGACTGTATTGACAGCAGTAAATAAATTATTATTATTCAAATGATTTGTTCACTAAAACGATACCGGAAATTATTTTATCCTTTTCAGATTAATTTTTATGAATATTGAATTTATAAAATAAAATTTTTTTTATATAGTTTTTTTTTAAGTCGGGAGTTTTTTTAACATTTTTAATTTTATTTTTATCTCTTATAAATAAATTTTTCGTGCATCATCTAGAATGTTCAAAGCATGTTCCGTAATTTTTTAAACTATTTCGGACGGATAGTTTGGTTACAATACTTTTTTGAAAACTGACTGGGTAGAAATGACCCAGTGTGACCACTGTGATTGAATTTGGAAGTGTGATCACGAGAGGTTAACTCGTGCGATTGCAACATACGTCAGAAAAAGTATTATCGCACTAGTAAATATCCACATTCCGTGCGTATTCTGTCATACATACATAAAACGTGCCAGCTTATGTGGTGAGGCATAAAGTTTGTGTGTCGGGCCCCTAGCGGATCCGAGCAACCGTCATTTTGTGGTTGCTTTACGGTCACATACAAGTAACCGTCATTATGAGGTTCATTTCCAGTTGTTTTACCGTAAAACAACTGTAATGTAACCGACAAAGCGACCGTTATTTTGGAACAAAAAAGAACCCGATTGCAACTGCAAAGCGACCAATGTTTTAACCAACAAAAACAAACTTTAAAGTAACGCAGAAGTAACCGACAGTTTGTTAAAAGTTGTTTTTCGGTTATTTGAAAGATCTTCATATAACCGAATAGTAACCCGAAACGGAATATTGAGTTCATTACGGGTCACTTTACGGTTCACTTTACGGTTACCCGCCGGTCACTAGGTTCCTTCTCGGTTATTCTGGAGTGATTTTTTGTTCCATAACGACCGGTCACTCTTCGGTTATTTTGCGGTTCTTCAGATCCGCTAGGGGCACGACATAAAGTGACATTTTTCGAGAATGCGGTACAGAAATACATGAAGTGTTGCGCAAATACTCGAGGCGTACCGTAAGTACTGCCCTAGCACTCACGATAACGGTGATATAACGGCCATAATGACGGAAAAAATGACAGTCGTTTTTGTACACCTTAATAACGGTGCGATTTTGGTCATAATAACGGTGTAACAGTAAAAAAATGACGGTGACCATGACTTTTCTCATGGTCACCGTAATTTTATTTGTTATTTTGGCAAAACGCGCCGTTATTAAAGTGTACAAAAACGACTGTGTCATTTTCCCTGTTATTATGACCGTTCTCGTGAGTGTTAGGGTGTGCGCATATTCTGTTCTTACTTCATGATTTTGTCACCGTTTATCCCTCATGCCGCAGTAAGTGAACTAAAAAAATAAAATTAAAAATTTTAAAAAAACTCCCGACTTAAAAAAAAACTATATAAAAAAAATTTTATTTTATAAATTCAATATTCATAAAAATTAATCTGAAAAGGATAAAATAATTTCCGGTATCGTTTTAGTGAACAAATCATTTGAATAATAATAATAATTTATTTACTGCTGTCAATACAGTCCGGAGACGTCTTCTTCTGGGTTGGCAAATGTCCTTATTGTATATAATGATTCTTTTCTATAAGTGTCCAGACGCCAGCGCGTCTCTTGATAGGCAATAGATGATTACGATATTTGAGGGACGTCTCCCGACAGTATTGACAGCAGTAAATAAATTATTATTATTAAAATGATTTGTTCACTAAAACGATACCGGAAATTATTTTATCCTTTTCAGATTAATTTTTATGAATATTGAATTTATAAAATAAAATTTTTTTTATATAGTTTTTTTTTAAGTCGGGAGTTTTTTAAAAATTTTTAATTTTATTTTTATTTCATACTTTTTAAAGTTCATCCTTAGGTGAATATGTACATTTACATGACAGCAGACCAGGAATGAGGTAATGGCTAGACGTGTAAGATATAAAAAAAAAGTAAACAATACACAGATTATTTATTTATTAGTATCGTCGTACACTACGCTTCATCGAATTGTTTGTGTAAGGTTAGTACACTGCAGACGATGGATTTATTGGGAATGACTAATGGCGGTAATAAAAAAATATTTTCAAACGGGCTTTTTGAAAAAACACTCTTACCTCAGCGAGTTAGTAACTTATTGTACCGAAATATGTTTAATAACCATCTTATTCACTGTCAGAATTGATGTACCAAATTTGGTTAAGCCATTTATTGTGAATTCGGAGAAAAGTGGCGAAATACATTAATAGTACACAGCAGACGATGGATTTGCTTGAGATGACTAATGGCGGTAAAATCAATATTTTCAAACAGGTTTTTCAAAAAATACTTGTAATTCAGCGAATTAATAATTTATCGTACCGAAATATGTCTTAGAACCATCTTTATCACTGTCAGAATCCATGTGCCAAATTTGGTCAAGCCATTTGTTGTGGTTTCGGAGAAAACTGGCGACAAAGAAATCCGAATCGATCAGCTGATCACCGTGAAACGCATAACACCCGTCTCTTTGCCCGGCGGGCAGTCGGGAGTAAAAAGAAATCCGAATCGATCAGCTGATCACCGTGAAACGCATAACACCCGTCTTTTTGCCCGGCGGGCAGTCGGGAGTAAAAATGTGTGAAGCTAAAAGAAATCATCACAAGTTGGATCTTCTTCTTTTCCTATTAATTTGACGTTTAAAGAAAATGAAACTGTAATAGTATTTTATTATACTGTGTGATAAAACCTTTTTTTAAAAGTCTGAGTTTGTTGCAATCACACAAGTTAAGAAAACGTTTACCGCATGAGTATCGTACGAAAGTTTAGCAAGGTGTGAAAATGAGGATTTATACACGTGAACCGTACGTAAAACCACGTTTCAAGCACCGAGTAATTTCCCCAATCCTCCGCTGAGGCTCCGACCAAACCCTCCCGAGCCATTCGAGTGCACTTTTCAGTTTTTATTATAAAAAACAGTATGCGATGCTCGTGCGTTACAGCAAACATTATGAGAAGTCTGTGATGTGAGTCGCATGAGCCGTACATCCTTCTTTTCGCGTTCCCTTTTACGCACTCATAACGTAAAATACTATTCTAACGAGTTTTCTACAAAATTTTACTTTACAAGCTGTGAAAATGGGTTTAAAAAAAACTTCAATTATCGCACCGAATAGTACATTATGTCGCATGGGAGGGAAGTACGCGATTTTTGCGGAGGGTGAAGCTTGTTGCCCAAGCGAAGCAGAGGTTCAAATCACCCGAGGTATAGTATACGATACCTTTTTGCCGATTTTGCTAAAAAAAAAATATCCACATTCTACGCTTTCAACATGGAAGCAAAAATTGCTCTTTTTAAACCAATGAAATGTACCCATGTGCAGCAGTTTTCAGTACTTCCCTGACGGAAAAATTTCTAGAACTTTCTACGCCGAAACTCCACTATTTGAAAAACTTTCTACTCCGAATAATTATGCGGAAACTACAGCGTACTGTCCGAAACTACGAGTCTATACCAAACTACGCCAGTTCCACAACTTTCCATGAATAAATGCGAGATTTGGAATATGGTTGTAGATTGTTGTAGTTTCTACAACATTTTACGCTAATTCCGGGCTTATACAATAATGAAAAACTACAACTTTCTATGAAAATTTGCCAACTTGTCGAAGTTACTACAACTAACTACGACTAATGACGGAAATGTACACCCGATAGGAACTAATATCCCTCTTCAAAAAATCAGTGAGTAAAACATCTCGCATTTTCGATATAAGTATTGTTGTCATTTTATTCGTTCTGTTATGCCGCCCAAAATCCGTCCTCGGGTTTTGGTTGCTCTAGTTTTGGGGTATACCAGTAAAGGGTTAGAACCCGTAATAATATCCGAATATTAATAAAAGAATAATTTATTATATCACGAATTCTAGGCTCTAATTACAAATGATAAATCAATCGTACGTCGATGAGCTTAAAAGATGATACTGAGATTCCTTGCTCGAATCTCAGTCGATCCAAACCGTACAGTTCCAAAAATTAATCTAACCTCCGTGGCTGCTCTCCGGTCCTTATATATTAAGGTGAAAGCAGTCACATCAGCATTTTCCGAGCATTGTTTATTATTTATTATTTACTGTTTTAAAGTTCTCATTCGAATCTTTTAAAACAGATATTCGAAAAGATGTATACAAAGTATCCATCGAACTCGAAAAATGCTGACTCGGCTCGTACGCTCGGTCGCGAGTTGACCGCATTACTCTAACGCGAGCGCGAAGCCCGAAAATATGCATGCGCGTATGTACGCACGAATGTGCATACCTGTATACGCAATCGGGGTACAACAGTTCCCTAAATGGCCGTCGTACCAGCGTGAAGTTGATACTCATCGACAAACAGCTTCAGGCATGTTCATTTTGACAGTTCTAAAATTGACGCACCGCGAGATTATGATTTGTGTTAGGCAATACGAAATTATAATTAGAGCTGGAGGAGGATAGTGATAGTGGTGACAAAATATTCCAGATGGATTCCACAACATCTTCACAGATCCGACTTTTGGTCGGAAAATCTAACCCAAAGAACCAAAATTTTTTGTTCCTTCAAGATATCGAATTTTGGCCTTCACTATCGTTCTCAAGTCGCATATTGTACCTCAGAAAGTACCGGTTACATGCCTTTTTACGATGATTTTTAAAAAAGTCACTTTTCGTTGGTTCTCATTTCAGAATTTGCAGATCTGACTTCCGGTCAGAAAATTCAACCGAATTTTATTTTAAATGATATTGTAATGGTAGTATAATTTCTATCCATGCACCACTTCTAATAGTAATTCACGAACCTAATAAAATGCGAGTTCTTATATCGAAAATGCAAGTTATTTCATCATCCACGATAATCTGTAAGTCACAGTACACTAATAAAAATTTTGATGCCGAGGTTTGATGGTAGCGCGCGGAGCGCGCATTCGCTGCTAGTGGTTGTAAATATTCGAAATAAGTTGTGCTTAACAAACGACAAATTGCAACTAACTATTTCTTTGATTTATTAAGTTGTAGTTAGTTGTAAAAAGTTGTAGTTTCTATGAGATTTTACGTCTAGTACTTAAAATTTTTTAAAAAAATTTGATTCAAATCTAGAAAGTTGTTATTTCTACAACATACTAAAACTACCGTATCAGAAATCACCGAGGCATAACGAGGGTAAACCGACACTCGGTTTTGGACACTTTACCGAAGGTTTTTGAGCCTAAACCGACGATAACGTCAAAAATCGTGAAACCTCGGCTTACCCCCTTTTTATTCTCGTCTTACCCTCGGTTTAACCTCGGTTTACCCTGAGTTCACTTTATTCTCGGTTTACTGTATTCTCGGTTTACCCTCGGTTTAACCTCGGTTTATACTTGTTCGCTTTTAACAACCGACGATTCAGGAAAAAGACTATGAACATCGATGCAAAGTTGCTGGCGAATCCTCGGTTTACCCTTGGAAAGGTGTCCGAAACCGATGCCTCTTTCCTACCCTCGGTAGTTTCTGATAGGGTACTTTTTGCTGTATTAAGTTATAGTTAGTTGAAGAAACGTTTCTACGAGAATTTTTTTACAAGTATAATGCAGATGTAGAAAGAACCTTCTCATAGAAAGTTGTTATTTCTACAGCAAACTACAATTGAATACTTTCTTGTTGTAATAAATGGCACTTAGTTGCAAAAAGTTGTAGTTTCTTGGAGAAAAATTCTACAAACTTTTACAAAATGAACAAATTGTAGAAATCTCGTACTTAGTTGTAGAAATTTGTAATTTGTTGTTGAAACGGCGTAGAAAGTTGCAGATGTTTTTCCTCCAGGGTTCCGCCGGGTAGGAATAAACAGTTATTCTCTGCAGGAAGTCATGAAACTGGATTACGCATCCGTACGAGTCTGAGGTTAAAAATTAGCGATGTTGCGTCCGCGATGTGCACGAACTGCGGTTGTTTTGACGAAGTCGGGAGAAAAAGTATATTCCTAAATCTTCATTTCGAAGCATGGCGTAGATAGAACGAACGAGTTAGTACTTACAGTTTCAATAGCGACTTGGATCTATTATAATTCTAGGAGGATCAGTCGAAAGTTTATCGATCTTCTATTGTTGTACAATAATAATTATTGCGTATCAGGGTAAGTAAAAAAGCCTCGGAGTCTGGAATGTATCAGAATTCTGTACAGTTTTATTCGTTTAATGTTATTGCCCTGATTATCGGGTCTAAGAGACATCCTTCTCGGTACAAAATAATCATGTCAATTTTCATCAATATATATAAAAGTGACGTATATACATTCTCGTTATTAAGTTGCTTCAGAACTATTATGTAGTTTCCGCCTTTTCTCGTCTATTGTCCACACTGTGTAGTTAACGGTGCTCTGGAGGGAATAAACTAAAATACATGTTGTACAAATAAAAATTAAGTTACACAAAATAAAATACAAAAAGAAATAAAACAATAAAAAAACGTTAGATGCTGTTTGGACGGTAAACGTTACGACTAATACTGTGTAGTCATTCAAAAAGAGTAAAACTAAACAAAATTATAATTATCATGTGCCAGGGAGATTCATTTTTTGTACATGCATAGACACTCGTCAACCTTCGGTTGCCTATCTTTTTTTTTTAACTAAGAATCGATTATCGAAGGACGAAATTATAATTCCATCCACAAGTACAAAATATATTATAATTGAAGAACATCATTTTTCCGAGTTGCCTCTAGGCGCATTCTCGAAATTAATCTCAAGTCGAAAATTAAACGAAGTCCATACTAAAAGACTTTTGTTAATTGGCACTAAACGCTAGTTACACACATAAAAAATTGATTTGAACACAGGTAAAAGAAGCTGTGGACTCAAGATCGTGCTGGTTTATGTACTTCTTTTGGTACACAGTTTAGATTTCTTTTTTCTTTTTTTTCGTTTTGTAGCTCCTATCGATGCAGTAATTACGATGAAACTGTTAAGCTTCGGCACTCATTAAGAGTGCGACCATGTAACTTTGGTGAATAACGTTTCTTCTCTCAATTAGAGACAAAGTAAATGAAAATGAAGAAACGCCGCGATACTCTCTAACAAATTAAAGCCCCGTTTGAGAAGCCTACGACTTCCGATGGAGCGACATGAGATTCAAGCTTAGACTGTGAATTTTTCCACCCTTAGAAATTGAAACTTCGCTTCGGTATAAGACATGGTGGCCTTCGGTCAGGGAAATTTGGAAAATGTTAAAGGAAGTAAATATAAATAAATAAAAACTTGTAATCGATGGGATAGAAACTCGGAACTCTGTGGATTATCATTGTTCTGCTCTGTGGTTATCGTCTTCGTCTGTTCTGCTATTCAAATAATTGAAAGTATATATATTCTTATGTTTATTTAAAGTATAAGAAAAATGGAAATTTTCGATGCCACAAAAAGCAGAAAATTTAAATCTTGGAAAAGTAAAAATTTTCTTATACTTTAAATAAAGAAAGAAAATATTTAAATTCTATTATTCTGAATAGCCGAGTAGCACTAGGCATGGAGCAAGAGTTATAATCCACGTAGTCTCGAGTTCAAGTACGATTGATGACAAATTTCAAAATTTTCCCGCCCTCCCTTCAGGAACGTATAGTTGTGTAAATTCTTGTCGTGAACTATTTCGATGAGCTCCAATGGGGTGTGTATAGAAAAAACCGGTGTACAATATACCGTTTTAAAAAAGTGCCATATTTTTTTTATTATATTGGTCAACGTGATTCACGTAATTTCACTTAAAAGGGAAGTTCACGAGAATGGACCGATTTGTCAAGATTTCTTCAATGTGATTGACAACATTTCTTCGAATGTTCAATACATATTAAGCATCTGTTTAATATGTATCTTTTTTTATATGAGCAAATAAACGTTGTGATACAATTTTAAGGCGCCGAGATTTTTAAGCCCCATTTTATAGACATCAAAATATCGCAGATTTTGTATAAGGATATGCTTACCTAATCGAGTTTCGGTTCAATTATATTGAAACTAAACTCGTTTCTAGGTATAAGTACGTCAAATATTTTGCATTATTTATTTCTTAAACATAAAGAAAAATATATAGGACGTCTCGAAGGCTAAAATCGTTTATAATTTGATGCCCATAAACAGGGGTAAAAAAAATCATAGTGTTTTAAGATTGTAGAAAAACATTAATCTACCCATGAGCGACATATACACTGTCCGGTTTTCCCATCTCTACTTTTTTTTCAATATAAAAAAAAAAAACAGTTTCAAAATATTTGGTATAACTCATGCACAAAAATAAGTGTTAGGTGTTAAGCTACACCAATGTTTATGTTAATTTGATTTCTTAGTAAATAAACTGTTGTCTGAAGAAGACTCGAATGAGAGTGAGAAGGTAAAGAAGTTTTTTTCATTTATCGACCGAAACCATTGCCGCTATATCACATAATCATTGTCCACATCGGTCACAAACTACACTCATATTAGTAGAACATTTTCTTTGGCAGGTGCTCTTTTTGCGTCAGCATCGCTTTTAAGGATCTTATACAGGTTAACAGTTTTGAAGATCTCTCCGTTTTTTTTTTTTTTTTTTTGTAGAGAGAAGTACGACAATTTTTTAAATATATTAAAAAATGTTTGTACCCACATGGTTGCTGAGATATAAATTTAAAAAATTCAGTAATTAACATTGGCAGTATGCGATGGAGCGTAAGGACTGTCGTATAATCGGCAAAAGCGGATATTGACAGAGAACTTAGTATGATAAACGGGGCATTGTACACCGACCGGACCACCTTTCACCACGATCGCCGATGATATAGTTGATTATTTTTATAGTCATTCACCGGATTGGATGGAGCGTGTTCAATTTTTTTCAAATTTTTCATCGCATAATTCGCGCACTTGTGAATTTATATAAATTACCCGAATAATAGCGTTTGAAAGCTTTCGAATGCACGTATCTTTTTGGATATAAGTTGTATCGTAAAAAAACGGATATAAAAGCTTTTTATTTTGAAGTTTAATTTTATGCAAATTTATTTTAAAAATCGATTTTTCAAAAGCTTGGACATTTTTTATTTTTTCCAAAAAAATCTCTAACATACTAGTTATGAAGACGAACATTTTAAGCCTAGACGGGAAGTGGGACAATCCTTTTTTTTTAATTTTTAAGAGAGTTCAACAGACAAATAAAAAATGAGAACTCTCATAAAAAATCGGAAAAAATTGTCCTACTTTAGGACAAAAAGTTGGCAGTGAGACCATTTTTTCCGATTTTTTATGATTTTCATTTTTTATTTATCTTTTAAACTCTCATACAAATTTGAAAAAAGGATTGTCCCACTTCCCGTCTAGACTTAAAAGGTTCGTCTTTAAGAGTAGTACTTTAGAGATTTTTTCGGAAAAAATAAAAAATGTCCAAGTTTTTGAAAGATGGATTTTCATGTTTATTAATGAAAAATCAATGCTTCGGAGGAGTTGAAGAATTTTTTAAATAAATTGACATAAAAGTATACTTCAAAATGAAAAACTTTTATGTAGATTTTTTTACGATACGACTTATATCCAAGAAGATATGTGCATTCGAAAGTTTTTAAACGCAATTTTTAGAAATTCACAAGTGTGCGAAATATGCAATGAAAATTTTGAAAAAAAAAAATGGAGCAAGCTCCATTCATTGGAGTGAATGATTAAAATGATAATCAACTATATCGACGACGGTCATGGTAAATAGTGGTCCGATCGGTGTATAATGCCCCAAACATGTATTTTTTTTACAAATTGAAGTCTTGGCTTCACATAGAAATTGAAAAGTCCGTGTGTGTCCACATTTTAAGAAAGATATTACCTTAAAAGTAAACATTGTCTTTTCCGCCTCTCTCTTGTTCATGTATGTGCATGCCGTTCGCACCGTACCTCCGTCTCCCGCCATGCGCCACCTTGCCTGTCCTCCCCACGGTAATCTGTATAACATCTTCAAGTAAAAGTACTTGATTCTTGATGAGCAACCCAATAAAAAAAACATGGCATTTTTTGGCATGTTTAAAAAAATGTATAACTCGATGATAGGAAGTGAGGAAATTAGAGTTGTACCGATTTGTGCAGCCGCCATGTAAACTAAATCTACGAAATAATTAGATAAACCACTCTTTTCGCTTTTGTACTTGATGCCCGGTGGTCGAATGAACAACGGCCGAATCCGGATCAAGAGCTACCTCAGCACCCTTATCCTCTTGAGTGAGATATTCGCCCTTATGCCTGAGCCTGTATCTTCCAATCAAAACACCCATTATTACAAGCGCTATGATAATAACCAGCAGCACACTTCCCAAAATCGCTGTATCGGTCTCGTTGTTGAAGGATTTAACAAGAGCATCTTCGACCTGCGGCGGTGGTCGTGTCTCGACGATATCGGGAGGATGCGTGAAGGGTTCAACACCACAGAAATCTTCCGTCAATGGAGTTCCTTCGGAACGAATATTCGATGGTCCGTTTTCTTGGAATAGCAGCTTAAGAGGATATATATCGTCGAACTCGATTCTAGATAGACAACCGATAAAGCCTTCGGCTTTCGTGTCGTTTTTACCGATGTACATGTATTGAATATTGTTGAACTGAGCGTCAGCGGATTCTTTGATGTTAAAGTGAAATTCTTTGGGCTCGTAATTGTCGACCTGCATTACAAGTGTAGCACCCGCGTCTTTTCTTGATAAACGGAGATCGTGATACTGACCCAGGCCAAAGTGCTTCGACGGAAATATGACTTCTTGCCTTTCGAAACCAAAATCAAATACCACACGCAAGTGACCGCTGTTCGATACCATTATTGTCATGTACTCGCCGGATATGTTGGAGAATAAACCGAGGAGAAACCCGTGAGGATTCGTCGTCGTGAAACCGACACGAATCTTTTCGGACAATGTCGAACGCCAACTTCCCACAAAGTTGTATTTAATCATTGAACTCGATTGCATGTTCACACCAATTTCTGAAACAGAAATATAACACGTCGTTAGATACCGTATTTTTTGCTTCCTCATAGAGGAAGCTTTGTTTTCGTAAAAGAAATTTTTTTCGAGATTTTCATGTCAGAACACTCAGAATGGTCCAAAACGTCGAGAAAAGTGACTTAGAAAAAATGTCCGGATGTATGTGTGTGCGTGTGTGGCACGCTTGCAAAATTCAAACCGCTGTATCTCGAAAACGACTTTGACAATCAAGCTAAAGTATGGCATGCTGGTAGAGGAGCAACGCCCCTTCATATGTATACAATTTCGAAAAAATTGAAAAAAAAAAAAAAAAAAAAAAAAAAAAAAAAAAAATTGAGATTTTATAAGCCTTTCAATTTTTCGAAAAATGTCTGTATGTTCTCTAGCTTTCGCAATTTTTCAGCTATTGAGCTAAATAGTTCTGGACAAATAGAGAAATGAAAAATGTAGGTCGGTTTTGAATTTGAGCGAAATCCATAAAGCGATTTAAATTTTATGAAATTTTGAATTTTCGAAAAAAATTTCTTTTCGTTCTTATTCAAGTTTGTTCTCTGTACGTATCTCTGTATGTTCTCTAGCTGTCATAATTTTTTAGATAATGAGCTTAAACAGTTTTTGATGAATAAACCAATGAAAAATTACGATCGGTATTGAATTTAAGCGAAATACATAAAGCGGTTTAGATTTTATAGAATTTTGAATTTATGAAAATTTTTTGTTTTTGTACTTCTTTAATTTGTATTCAAAATAAAGATGCAAATTAGAACTTTGCAAATTGCTTCGTCAATAATTTTCATCTTTCGCAAAGCTTCCTCTATGAAGAAGTCAAAAACAAAATAAAGAAACGTCCTCGTAGAGACGGCGTTTCGAAAGATGACTAATTAATGAAGAAGCAATGTGTAAAGTTCTACTTTGCATCCTTTTATCCTTTCAAGCGTGCATTGAAAAATTCGATATTAACCTTGACTTTCTCCCCTTAAGTTTCTTAAGGGGAGAAAGTAGTAGTAGTATAGTAGTAAGTTCTCCCCTTAAGTTTCTTAAGGGGAGAAAGTCTGATCGCAAATCGCTAATATTTATCGACAGATATCACACTTATTTATCTGCCGATGTTATTATAGTATATTGCGATACAAGTGCGAGGCAGCATGTCAGTGAAGTTTGAAACGTTTCAAAGTTGCAACGGATTCTCGGCGCTCAGCGCCTACAATTGCCGATGAGGTTTTTCATTTTTTTTCACCAGGAAGGAAGAAATTGTCACTTTTTGGCAGAACTTTTTCTGATAGATTAAATTTTTCTGCTAATATTAGAACCATTTTCAAGTCACTAGAGCCTGCGGAAAACCTTCATTTTGGGCAAAAAACAAAGCCTCTGACGTGATGGTTAGGAGATTAACATACTTTTTTTGGGGCTGGAAGAAATTGTCATTCTTGAGACCAGCATTTTTAGATAGATACATTTTTTTTACAATTTTTCAATATATCTTCCAAGTTTGTAGACCCTGCGGAAGACCTTCGTTTTTGCAAAACCAAATATCGTCCTGAACTACCTGTCTCACGACTGTCAAATAGCATTCGAACGGAGAATGTGAGGTTATCACTATAAAATTATATTTTTTCATGAGAAAGGCAGTAATTCTCACTTTTGAGATGGTTCTTTTCAAATATAAAATATTTTTCTGGTAATTTTCATGTAGTTTACCAGTCCCTGGACCCTGCTGAAGACCTTCATTTCCTAGAAAAACCCATAGTCCCACGTGTGAGATTTTTATCAGATTTTGAATATTTTTTCATAAAGAAGATGGAAACTCTCACTGTTCGGACCAGCGTTTTCGGAACGAGAATATTCTTCTGATCATTCCGATATATATATATATGTATATTTTTTTTTCTTTTCCGTATGCCTTCTTCAGGCTTGTACGTTGCCTCTCTCCCCTTTTCCCCGTTCCATCATAGACACCCCTTTCCCCGTTCACTTCATAGATACCCGCCCTAGAGTGCTGTCCGCAGCCACTCATCCTAATACACTATTGTATCGCATTTGCACGAGGGCATAGGGAAACTGAGGAAAACCTGGCCGACACAGACATCTTTATTTTTACTGAGTTTCTATTGTATGAGAATACATTAGAAACTCAGAAAAACTGCCTCCCGCTCAGCAGTTGGCGCGCAAACCAGTGTACGGCTAAGCGGTCATCCAACCAAGTTATGGCCGCAAATAATGCTGCTTAACTCTGGGGACCGCCGAAGCCACACACCGACCGCGCGTCCACTACTGTCGGTTCATTCTGATATCTATTTCATGTCAATAAACGCTGCGGAAAGCCTTCGTTTCGAGCAACAAACATAGGCTCTCGTGTGACGGCTATGAATTTATTAAATGCTTTTTCATAAAGAAGGAAGAAATTGTCATTCTTGACCGGCATTTTTAGGTAAATAAAATTAAAATTTTTTTTTTAACATATCTCCCAAGTCTGTAGACCCTGCGGAAGACCTTCGTTTTTGCGAAACCAAATGTCTTCCTGAAATGCCTATCCCATGAGTGCCAAATAGCATTCGAACGGAGAATGTGAGGTTCCAATAGTGCGAGAAGTGCGTGCGAGAAGTAAAATTGGGTCGATTTGCGCATGCGCGACATTTTTGTCGTATTATTGGCAATAAAACGCAGTTTAAGCAACTCGTGGCAGCCACGAGAAGTAGCATTTGATACTAGTGGGAGAAAGCGGCCGTTCCACGAAGGTTAGGAAGCCGAGTGTTGCTTGTAACGCGAGAGCAAGGATAGGCGCACTCGAATGAAAAAGTATTTAAATACAGGATTAAAATACGAATGGATCTTCAGTTATTATTATTTTTTTTTAGATAAAATAGCGAGTGGAAAATCATTCGTTATTTAAGCTTGAAATGAATGACAAATGATTTTTCATGCGTAATTCGTGACGACTTCGAATAACGAATTATTTTTCATTCATAATTCGTGTCGACTTCAAATAACTAATTATTTTTCAATCGTCATTTATTTTAAGTCGAAATAATGAATGATTTTTACGTCACTGCGGCATGGAAAGTGAGGTTTTGCGTGCACTTCGCGCACGAAACTCTCTGTCACCCATAAGGGCACATGTTAAAAAGGGCTCAAGGTGGTTCACTTTGAAATCGTATTACGGAAAAACTAGACGGTTAAACTTCTTCAAACTTCGCTATTATTTCCGTTAACTTATCAGGTATAGCATATCCAAAAATTGAGGCCCAAAGTTGGATTTCATTTCATAGTCGTACATCCTTAATAACGAAACAACAGTTAGAAAAAAACTAAAAGTATTATTTACCATCAGCGCAAATTGGTCCCTTGAAAGCGGTCCAACGACAATCGCAGTTGTACGAGTCGTATCGTTCGTAGCACGTGCCGTTGTTTAAGCATGGATTGCTCTCGCATCGTCCGGAACAGCCTTCCATAATTCCGTAGAGACCGCGTCTCGCGTAGCTCCTTAGATCTTGAAGTTGACCGTTGAGTAGTAATCCTCTGATGCAACCGACGAACCCGTCACGTGCTTTAGTCGTACCGCCGACGACGAATTCGGAATTAAGATGCAGCGCTCGCACCGGACCCGGTGCCTCTCTTATCTGATTTTTTAGTGCTCCGTCTATCACGATTCTCGCTTCCTTACGATTTCTTTCTACCGAAACCGTGTGCCACGTATTATCAGCGAGATCGTACGACGTCTCGACGCTTACGGTGTTCGAACCGTCGCCAGCCTGATATTTGAATTGCATTTTGTCACCGGTAACTATCGACACTTTGATCTCGTCAGTTGGTCCCGTACTGTGAATCAGTGTTGCGTCTTTCTGCGTAGTTTTGAACTCGAAATAAATATCTCCGCTGTGGCCCATGTCAAACGTCGGCAGATTTATCGTTGCGTCGGCAACTCGAAATGTTACTTCGTTCTTGAACAAATCTGTAATGTGCAAACGTTGTTTAGCTTGCGGATCAACAATTATCGATCGACGCGCGTCAACTAAAAATACTGCATTTATATGTAATACTGAGTTTACGATACGTCGGACATACATTCATAACTAGAAGATTGGCTTGATCAAAATTTTGAGTACCGTTGTACGAAGGAACAATAATTTTTATATAATTAAATAAAAGTAAAAATAAATAAATAATATGATTAATAAAAATGTTTTGATAAACTTTTACATTGCTTTTTAAAATCTAACAATTGACAATGCCATCGTGCAAACCAGTAAGGCTAATTTAAGTCCGAATGAAATAGGAGTACTTACATAGTTACGAAATACTAGAAAGATGCAAAGTAGAATCTTGCACATTGCTTCCTCATTATTGTTCGCATTTTATAAACCTACCTTTGTAAGGAAGTATGTTAATCGATTTTAGCTTCTTCATAGAAAAAACTTTGTAAACAGCGAAAGATAAGGAGGTTGCAATAAGCACCTATTTACTCTGCACCCTTGTTTCGAATAAATAAATAAATAAAAGACCTGAAATTTAGCAACATTTTAATCGTAAGAAAATAATAATAAAAATTTGTTAGAAAAGTAAAAAAAACACCTATATCAATAGCTGTCTGACGTTATTATATATTCTTAAAAATTCGTAGTATCGTTACCAATTACTCAAGTTCTAATCCCATCAAACTTTCAGTTGATTTTGTGTTATTAATCATTGACTACGTCATTTACACAGGCGGAAATTCCGGACAATCTTGAGCAGTGTAGCCCTTATTTTATCTTTCTTTCGGACGAAGATAGTATGTCAATTTGCACAAGCGACATATTGCCTTCCTGGGTCACTCTAATATTCAAGAATCTACCATTTCTATGGAAGGGATAAAAGATTTCAATAAATGCTTCTATTGAATCAGACCCAAATTGCTGATATGTGAGTGACGGATATCTCATTTGCTTATCTGCTGATGTCATTAACAAATATATATGGGGTATTCCTGGCCAACTCAGTAAGCATTCAACCCTAAACCTTTTCAATTCGCTCCATAATTTTTGGTACTATTCTATCTATATGCTCGAAAAAACACTTTTCATTTTTTTTAGATTTTTTTTACTGAAACGTTTTTTCATGAATTTTCTAAATAAAAATGTTCCGCTTCGATTAAAATTCTTTTAAATTGTTCTCAAAAATCCTGTATTAAATATCAACATGTTTGAGGTATGACCCAGAGTGGGCAAACTTTTACGATATTAACCTCCGTCAATAATCTGCTTATGCAGACATATTTCAAATCTCATACTTTCTCATAGATACTTGTAGTTTAGCGTAGTTAAAAAATATTTTTTATTATTGAAAGTTTTATTTTCGGCATACTTTTCGATTTATTTTTTAGTAAAAAGTTATAGTTATAGCGTAATTTTAGCGTAGGGAAATGTAGATTTTATTTGTCGCCAGGGGTAAGATGTCTACCAATAAACCATATATAGGCAGCGACCGTGTATTGTTAATATTAACTTTTCATCGTATGCGACTATTCCCGGTTAATTCTGTAATGATAAAATTTTGCGAAGCACATCTCGGGTCTGAGACAGTGATCGCTAGATTCAAAGTGCGCCTATAATATGTTATGGTTAAAGATTGACTCTAAATTAACGATTGTGAATCAATTCTGCCAAGGCCTTGGTGGTGTAATTGGTAATGCACCAGACTAGAATTCTGGGTGTTCCCGGTTCGAACCTGGGTCGTGGCGAAGTTTTTTCACAATTTGTTGGAGATAAAAAATCGTCGATTGTGGCTGCTTGATGAATTAATTAAATTTATTAAGCAGCTACAGTCGATATTCGTGAAAGATTCGCATTAGTGAAATTTGAATTGGGCTTAGGTTTCGCGAGCTTTGAATCTAGCGATCACTGTCTCAGACCCGAGATGTGCTTCGCAAAATGCGAAGATTCAATGCAAAATTCAGAGGTTTTTTCGTCACGTCAGGGGACAAACAGGGGAAAAAAATATTTAGGGTATTTTTTAGAGTTTTTCGAAATTCAGCCTTTTTATTTATTTTTTATTTATTATTTATTCTTTCCATGGTATGGCTTCAATCGCCTTTCACCGCCCATCCCACCCTTCCTCCTATCACTCCCTACCCGCACTTCGCTAAGCTAACCTAACTTTCCATGCGGCCGCAGCCGACTTAGCTACACTGTACCGCATTCGCCATGAACACGGGGAAACTGCGGAAAACCCGTGCTGGTACAGACGGCTATATATTCTTCTGATCTCCCGGTGTATATACGAAAGTACAGTACTTAAGTGTAGACACCGAGGTCTCAGAAAAATTGACCTCCCGCTCACTGATTGATATGCCAGCTGGTGCACGGCTAAACGGTCACCCATCCAAGTTATGGCCGCAAACAATGCTGCTTAACTCGTGGGACCGCCAAAGCCGTACACCGACCGCACAACCATCAGTGTCGGTGATTCAGCCTTTTTATATGAATTAAAAAACTCAAAATCCACAGCTGTGATCCCAATATAAATAAAACAAACCAGGACAGAATAGGACTGTGGCTCATGGCGCTTGTGCATGCAAAATTGAACTGCAAATTGGTAGTATGAACAAAGTCGTGGGAAAACACGTTCGTCGAATTAAATTACCCATTCTACAAACGACTGGTTCAACGGCTTAATTTAATAACAGAACCCGGCGCCAAGGTTCTTAAAATGATCGTCAATTGACCGACACTTGAAAAAACGCGGTTATTCAACGTGGTTGACTTGGTTGGAGCTGTTTAGGGCATTTTAAAGGCAAAATGGAATTAGTCTAGGGGTACGCTGCACAGACCATTTGGCAACACGATCGGGAATAGTAGCATATGATGAAAAAAGTCTATCAATAAATATCAGCAATTTGGGTCAGACTCCTTTCCCTCAACAAAGTAGCAATGGATGGGGTCCTAGGAAAAGGACAGTCCGACGCTGAATAGGATAGAAGGTCGCGTATCTTACCTAGGGATACCCAATGTAATTCGGGTCCTGGTAAAGAATTTCAAGTTGAATGAGTGTGAGTACTGAACAATCAAAATAAGAGATAGGAAGCACCCGGTTGAAAATATTTCTCTGACAATTTGTCTGAAAAACTCTAACCGGACTGTTCCAGTGATTTTTCAAGATTTTTCTCTAAGTTTCTCTGCCATTTGCTAAATATCTCTACCATTTTCTACGCGCAAACTCCAGCAGTCACAATTTCATCAGATAAATTCGGAGTTTTTTCCGAAAGATTCTGGCAAACTCTAATTTTTTTCGGATAACGTACGTTCAGAGAACTTACGAGTTCTCTCTAACATCTATTCATTGTGCTACTCGAATGAATAGTAGACTTTTTAAGCGAAAATACGATTCATTTTCTGAAAAATTCGGATATTCTACGATAATGTGGCTTTTGAGAATTTCAGAGGATTTACAAATTCTCTCGAACAACATACATGTATTAGACAGAATTTGTAAATGGTAGTAAATTCTAAATTCTTTGTTTTTAACAAAGCATCCAGAGAATTTCAGAGAAAGCCTGACTTTCCTGCAAATTCTCTAGGAGTTATATGAAAAAATTAGCGAAAATTTGAGTTATCAGAGAAATTTTCATGAATATAGAAAATTAATAGCCGGAGAAAAAAAGCAAAATTCATAGTTATTAAGAGAAGTCGACAAAAAAAAATCATACAGTTTCGGAGTAATTTTGAAAATTATTGTCGGCCGCACACGCGGAAAATTTTGTTGTAAACTCGGACTTTCCCTGAATCTTTCTCGGAGAAAGATTTAATGTATACTTTGTACGAGAAATTTATCGAAAATTTGACTTTTTCAGAAAATGGTTTTCGAATATAAAAGAAAAACAGGATTTAAATATTAACGATGTACATAATTTTTGAGAGAATTTGGTAGAGAAAATTCGAAATTTTCAGAACAGAGTCAGATAAGGAGTATTTAGATTCGGGGAAACCATTGACTTTCTCTGAAAAGTACGTAAGATGTTAGTAATTCAGATTCTTTTCAGAGAAATTTTCATACATTGTCAGAGATATATTTCCACCAGGATAAGAAAGTGTGTAATCAATAGTTACCATCTCCTTCGCAGATAAGAGGTCCCAGAGTATAACGTCCCTCTTTTTCATCGAGCGGCGTACCAGTGTCACCAAACCTCAACTGCTTTACCGGTAAGTGTTCCTTTTCCGTGATATCGCCGCCATCCTCGAGCCAACCTTCCAAACCAGAGTCGCAGTTACACCACTTTGTTGGAT
This sequence comes from Ephialtes manifestator, assembly GCA_963970395.1. Classification (NCBI taxonomy): domain Eukaryota; kingdom Metazoa; phylum Arthropoda; class Insecta; order Hymenoptera; family Ichneumonidae; genus Ephialtes; species Ephialtes manifestator. The sequence goes on along the minus strand of OZ019974.1, from coordinate 30,488,532 downwards.
CAGCGCATTCACCCCGTACGCCGCACTCGCACTTTCGCGATCCTGGCAAAGCGCCACCCCAATACTCCATACGTTGATTGTTTCTGCTCACCCACCAAGAATTTGGACTGAATATACTACCCTGTTGAACTGAAAACGATAAAATACATTAAGGTGATGCTGGAGTAGATCTTTTAATCGACTTTGGTCGGTAAGTTTCTCGATTATGACACAGATGGCGCCGACGTAGTCTGTTTACTTTTGGCAAAAGATACTGAATCTCCCAAAATTCAATATGGCCGCACACGATATGGCAACAGACCTTTGCTGTTAGATATAATTGTTTCTGGAAATTAGATATGTAAAATCAAACTGTACGTCAATTCTGTGATGATTGATGAATATTCCAAAACCATCAGAATGTCAACTACACAAGCCAAATCCATATATAGTGTATACTACATTCGCGTTGCAAAGGCTCGGAGCTTTTTCAAAAGTAAACAGACTACGTCGGCACCACCTGTGTCCTAATGGGGAAACTTCATTCACGCTCTTCTCGATCAATTCTGATCGCGAATAAACTGCGTAAATGTACTTTACAAACTACGTGCGTTTCTTTTGTGCTATTGCCAATCCAACAGTCTTAAAAAATGCGGAGAATCTCATAGAATCGGCGTCCACGCTCTTCTTTTGAATGTGATGACTAGAAATGTTTATATAGGACAAAATAGGTGGTGTTGACAGTTCGAGCGGCCACATTGGTTATATCGGTAGGTTTACAAAATTACGATTTTCTTTGTTTTTCGAGTGTTTTCATCCAAAATTCGAGCGGACGCCGATGCGCCTATGTTGATATTATAATCCTGTGCAATTTGAAACATATTTGTAATATATTAACAACGTAGTTTGTAAACTACGAAACCGAAGCTTTTTACGGACCAAAGTCGGTAAAAAAAATCTACTCCAGCATCCCCTTAATAAAAAAATCGCAACTGTAACCACATTTCCGGTCACCCATTATTGCTCTTATTACTCTATACGTCTATCTGTTGTATAATTAATCAGTTATTAATAATTTCAGAATATCCTACCATATTAGTAAGAAATATTTAAACTTTTTATAGAAATCAAAATAAAATTTTAACACAAAAATTCATGAAAATATGACACGAAAATTAAAGCAATCAAAGAAAATAACGGGCCACTATTTTATATGATTTTTTTTTCAGAGTACCTGCGTAGAAACTGAATGATTCTTGTTTTGAATAAAAATTTTATGCATTTACAAACTCATTACGTAGATATTCGAGATGAAAATGTTGACATCAAATTATTTGTAGAACAAAGAAGTAAATAGAGTAATAACAAAAGTAATGGGTGATAATAACTCTCATTCTAATTCATTCGATTTTTTTTTGTTACGCACTAATTTAATTTCATATATTTACCAGGAGTATTGAAAAGCCTTGAGTGTTTGCACGCATAATTGATTCTCTGCCGACAGTTGGTAGACCGATTGAGAAGAGCTTCGATCTGATCGAAATCGGCGTCATACTTGATGTCCTGTACAAAACTTCCCGGCTCTTCGAATCCATCGACCGGAGTCGACATTTCATTGCTGTGTCTTACGACCGTCATTACACGATTATCCGAGTAGAATTCACAAGTGACGGGGAAAGGAGCTAGAGGTCCGCTTCCGTCGACATCAATTTTTATGTCAGCCCTCTGACCAACAGCATTCCTATTTTTGTACGCCTCACACGAAAGCGGATTTAAAGCTGTGAACAACGCATTGTAACACTTAAAAATTTGCATGCTTCCGTTTATAAATCCACAATTTATTTACATTTTGCTACTTCATAGAGCTTAAAAATCTCATAAAAACGGAATGCATCAATCGGTTTTTATAAAAATAATACCAAGTAAAGATTGACAAGTACTGTAGATGTGATTGAAATTTGAGCTGATTCGGTCGAGTAGTTCCCGAGTTATGGTAGAGTGAATGATCAAATTGCGTACTGCCGTATCGATATCGCAGTTTCCCAAAATTCGAAAATCGCTTATCATCATCATGATTTTGATCATGCATGACTCCCGTTTCAAGAGCCATTTTTTCATTTGAAATCGCACAAAATAGTCGATAAGCAGACGAATATTTCAATGTTTTAAAGGATTTCATTTTTTGGTTTTGTTAACTTCCATGTCGATGCGGCAGTACTAAACATTATCGAACATGTTTCTGCCTTTACACAATTTCATAGTCTATTGAAAGCAACCACAATCTTCATGAGCGCTTCACCACGCAAAAAAAAAAAATCTCTGAAAATCGCCGCGTTTCATGAATCTTGGCATTGATGCGGCAGTACTAAGAGGCAATGGTACTTCCCCCACCACACCTCGAAATTTCGAAAGCTGTTTTCTCTCAAAAAAGAACACAGATTGGACTTGCATTTTGAGGGAATACGCGGAAGAAGGATGGTACAATTGGGCTAAGCTTCTGGCTCCTCCATCGATTCAGTCGTTTTTTTGTGAGAATTAAAAGAAAAATAGTGCGAGAGAGACAGAACTATGTCCGAGAGACAGACCTATAGGCGGTTAACATTGGGCGAAGAAATTCTCACCGGTGTTTCACATGCTCTTAATATCATCGCACAACTCCCAGCTATCGAGAATTTTTTTTTGTTGTTGTGATAATCAATACAGCATTTCAGGACCAACCGATTATAAGAAAATTATGTTTTTTTGAACAGCCCTAATGTGCATGCCGTTCGCACAGTACTTCCGTCTCACATAACATCCTTAAATGTGTGTATAAGTGATAAAATTTGAGATTACTTACATGTGTGACAAACGGCGCCGGAATATCCCGTGTTGGAGCAGTCGCAGAAAAATTCGTCGGAATTTTGACGACAAATGCCCGAATGTTTGCAAGGATTCGGATTGCACCGATCCAACATTTGGCAAGCGTCAAAAACGATCTCATTGTCGCAACAGTAGTCGTCCTTCTTCCAGTCGGTCGGCAATTTGTAGTTACCATCGACACTTATCATTCTCATACAGCCGACGAAACCGCGATTCGTACCTAAACCCTTGATTCCTCCACCGATAAGGTATATTGGTCCCGTTAAAATTTCGAGAAGACGCTTCGTCACCATTGGTCGACCATCAACGTTCAGAATCAGATTATTTTTCGAGACCGTTAACACGACTTGATGCCACTTTCCATCGTTAAAAGCCTCTTCGAAATTGTCCAAAATCGTTTTTGGATTCACTTTCGATTCAATCTCGACCTTCAGTCTACCCTCTTCGAGGAAAAGCTGAAATATTCATTATGACATTTTCTATAAATCGAGAATAGCAACATTTAATAGAATATTTTACGTAGAAAAAAATCACATTATTCCTGCCGGTCACAATTCCTAATCCGAAAACTTAAGACTATTAATCAACACTTAAGGGGGCATATCTAAGAATGAAAAAAAAAAAAGAAAAAACAAAAAAAAGGTTTTTTCAGTTTTCTTCAGTTTTGTAGTTTTAAGATTATTGTGTGTACATTTCATGTTAAAATTTATAATTGTGATAGTTATTGCGGAATCACCGAGACCAAAGACATTCCATTAAAGACAATCGTGATTTTTTTACATTCGATTATCGCGACATAGTTTTCAAATGAAAGTCGATACCAGAAATATCGAGAAAATGGCTAGATCTGGTTCATTTAACTTCGAACATTATGATATAGGATACTTTTTCTTGTATTTTAAGCAGGATCTTTTTTCACTCGTCTACTTAAAAAATTGCAATCACAAAGAACGACAATTTCTGTAACAAAGAAAAAAAAACGAGATGTGCATTCAAAAGACCGCTATTTTGCTGCTTGAAAAGAAAAAAAAAACAACAATTCAATTAGATTTAGATTTAGATTTTTTATTGAAATCCTGATATATTGAATCCCCTAAGGATCTGAGCATAATAAGAAAAATACGTGAACAAAAAGCAGACAAAGAAAAGGTACAGAAAATATTCTCAATCTAAATGGGGCGATGCAGAAGTGAAGATGAGTGGCGAGCAAAGAAAAAAAGACTCGAACAAAATGATGTACAATACTCGTTGACAATTTTTGTTCTTAACTCGTGCGATTGCAAACACTTGTTGTCGGTTCGTGCTGCAAATGCGCAGCCGTCGGATAAAATTTTACTGCACTTCTCTCGTAATATACTATTTTGTACTTCCGTTCATTTCTGGTAAGAATATTGCATAAACTTGTCAATTGAATTTAATGTACAATTGTGATATAAAATCAATATACGTTTACAGTAAAATCGAAGCAAATCATTGAAATTAAAGTACTTTTACAGTAAAATTAATGTAAATTATTAAAGGTACTGCTCCATATAATAATTTTGCATCGCACTTGCATATTACATTCAGTATACTAGTCAATGCATAAAACTTCCTGCACTTCTACATTAAATTTCCAGTAGATTTTTTTTTACCGTGTAACGTTAAATTTTATTATCTTACCTTGACGTGACCACGTGACTGGAATTCGTGGAAGAGTATAAGTCCACGTGCCTCGTAGCTTCGGAATGAAAGCGAAACGTTCATGGAAGATACACCCTCGTATCCAGTCAGACGAGCGTAAGTTCGAGAAGTCAAAAACGTCACCGGTATTATGGGAGGTTCGGGGCAACTTTTCATAGCGTTCACCCTATAATACCGAAGGTTTTCACCGGTATAATCCGAGTCTGCCATATCTCGGAAAATGCTAGTTTTGTTCAAATAGAAATTTTCAATGCAACCCGTGAAATTTTGATTCACCACAATACCCTCCTGTTTATTAGGTACACCGCCAATATACAGCTGAAAACGAGATAAATATTTTTAATAACGTACGCACCGTTTAAGGAGTTATAAGCAGAGTTGGGGACAATGCATTATTTCTTTAATGCATCACCGCTTTTTTCACCCATTATTTAAAAAATGTATAATGGAATTCGAATCCACTACACATTACTTTTTTAATGAGTAATGGAGCAGAGATCCATCACCCATTGTTTTTTTAAATGTTTAATGGATCACAGATCTATCATCCATTATTTTTTAAATTTTTAATGGAACAGAGATCCAGCTACCATTACTTTTTAAAAAGTTTAATGGAGCAGCGATGCAGCTCCCATTACTTTCCTAATGTTTAATGGAACAGAGATCCAGCAACCATTTTTTTAAAATGTTTAATGGAGCAGCGAGGCGGCGCCCATTACTTTTTTAATGTTTAATGGAACAGAGATCCAGCACAGATTTTTTTTAAATGTTTAATGGAACAGATCCAGCACACATTTTTTTAAAATGTTTAATGGAACAGAGATCCAGAACACATCCAGCATGGCCAAAACCTTGCATTACTACGGTACATTATTGTGGCCAAAACCGGTGCATAGGTGGCCAGAACTGGTGAAATGGCTATGCTCCTACTTTTTTCTATTTTCCAGTGTTTTCTCGACACATATGAAGATTTTAATGCTAGAAATCTGAATTTATATTCTTCTCAGATATGAAAAGTATAGGTTCACAACAGTTTTATGATATTTGGTCCCAATCACAAGTACTTGAAAATGGGAAAATTCTTAAAGTGCCCACAACCGGTACTTCTACCCTATGTATATAATGTTACTCAAATCGTCTGTCTAACCCTGCCTACCTCCGCCTAACTCTGTCTAACTCTGTTTAGCAAGCTTAGATGGAGTTAGACAGAGTTAGGCGGAGGTAGGCAGGGTTAGACAGATGATTTGAGTAATATTATATACATATTTAAAAAGTAATGGGTGATGAGTTCCTGCTCCATTAAAAAAATAATGTGAGCTGTAATGCTGCTCTATTCAGCATTAAAAAAGTAATGGTAGCTGTATCACTGCTCCATTAGACATTAAAAAAATAATGGGTGCTGGAACGCTGCCCATTAAACATTAAAAAAGTAATGGTTGCTGAATTCGATTTCCATTATTCATTTTTTTTTTTAAAATTAAATAATGCATTATTTTTACATTACAAATTTGACAAAGCTGGTTATAAGTAGTCAGAATTTTTCAAAAATCAATTATTTTTTTATTTATTTCTTTTTCGTAATGTATATATATTTAAGTATATACACAGAGAATTTTATGCCGACCCGACAAATATTCTCGAAGTTACGCGCTCATTAGCAAGGTCCAAACATTGAAGGCGTTTCAAAGCTATGTTTTTATAGTCAGTGAGCAAGATTTCTCGAAAACGGCTCAAATTTTTTACACAAGCTTTATAAATATATTTTTCAATCCTTAATCGAAGGTTTTGTCTCTCCGATAAATATTTTTTATTTTATGAACTATTTAAGGCGAAAGTTGTTATGGAAAATCGAATTTTTACTTTCCAGAAGCTGCCATTTTGTTAAAAATGAATATTTTTGTAATACTTTCGATTAAAGACCAGATAATACCTTATATTAACTAAATTTTTGTTGTGTTTTCATTTCAGATGATTCGGTCCAGAGATATCTTGCTCATCGTAAGACGCAGTATTTTGACAAATAAAAAATATCCGAACGAAGTTGGATGTTACCCCGATATGTAGATAAATTGTTATATTAATAAATTAAAATGTTTTTTAACGAAAAATTCTTGAAAAGTCGCTTTTTCAGCTTCCTGACTGCGTATAACCCCTTAATAAATTGGAAGTATTGAAAAAGCATAGCTTACTGCTCTGTTCAAATCAAGTCTGTGAAATTCTCCCTTGATACGACCTTTTACTACAACTCGGTCGACCAAGAAGGATATGTCCTTCCTGTTTCGCGATATGAGCACGTCGTGCCACATATTATCGTCTAGGAGACTTCCGACCGACAGACTCGTCATTATCCCGGAGCCGAGATCAATATTCAAAAGCATCCGATTGTCACGTAATTGAACGGCAATAAAATCGCCCTGTGCACCACGAGAATACAGCAATACGCCGTCGGCGTTATTGGTCTTAAATCGGAAACGTAACGAGTGCCGATCGGTTTCTATCGGTTCTCTGAGCAAGTCCATTCGGACGAGGGACGACCCGTTGAAGGATAATAGCTCGGAAACTGCAATTTAAGTATATTCAATAACGTTTCGCCACAACATTGTATTGTTTTTACATCAATCATCGATCAGTATAGTCAGAAATAATTGTTCGGAATTCATGGCGCCCGTTTCGAATGCAGTTTAGTTTTAGAAATGCAATAAAAAGTTTAGTACTGATTTGACGAGCACTTCTCAGAACGACTACCTTGAAGAGCTCTATCGACTTTATTTCGTTATACTTTTATCAAAGTGTCCGGCGTATTCATTAGGATGTGCAAAAAATGTTTTTTTCGCACAACTTTTTGTTAAAGATACTTATTTTAGAACGTATCTACAAATGCATTGAAACGATCCAAGTTTCTAAGTTATGCTTTTAGAGGCACTAATTTTTAATTTAACGATTGGTTCAGGAAGACGGTAATTCGTGAAATATAAGATCATTCTATTATTCCTTATCTATTTCAAACTGCACTGATGGATAAATCATTGATACGATAATAATTTTGACCAATATTACCATATTCACATCCGTAAAGCTCAACCCTCAGGGATATCCGGTCTTGCCATCTTGTCGGATTTATCCTGATCCACTGGGCGATAATAGGCACTTGGAACTTGTTGAGTTTTATCGACTCTGCGTTTTCGTTTCCTTTGAACATCTGTGACGAAATAAATCTTCATAAAACTCGGAACAAGCTGCCAATGTTATTATGGTTCTTCTATCATCAAATCCTTAATTATAGTTTATGCTTAAATTTGCCCATGCATCGTGATTCATATTACGAAAGATTTTTTTAAAAATATTGCCGTAACTCTAGCGATAACCTGCTCAGATTATTCGCCCACATGTAACTTGAAATAACCTCGTTAAAAAACGATTGTTTTAATAAGATTGTTAGAACAGCATGAATGTTAGTAGTGGATGCGTGTAAAAATAAATAGAAAACGTTAGTTTCACACACGGTATAACGATTAAAGTCCTGTATATTGAATTCCGAATTTTCAGCAACGTTTGGACTTTTTATTTACGTATTTAATTGACTTGACTTTGACAAGATTTTAAATACACATTATCAGAAATTATTCCGTATGTTTACATAATTAATCGACTAACTTTGGCAAGCTTTTTAATATAATTTAGTATTAAAATAAAAATAAAAACAAAAATATATATAAAAATTGCAGCTATTAATGATTTTAATTGGTAGTTTAATTTTACACCTCATCTTGTTGACGAGCATCGTCAACAGGTGCAATTTTTGGTTTTCGATTTAAAATACCTCTTCCACGCCTTCCTGGCTCTCATAACTAGTCCAAGCCTGACCATCGTCCGAATACTGGACGATATATTCCGTCACATATTCCCTAGTGTTCCGAAGGCCACGCGTTGCAATGCTCCGAATTTCACATCTGACGCCCAAGTCCATTGTGAGTAGTTGATTGTAAGTGTTATCTCCGGGTGACCACGCATATTCCCCTGCAAAGCCCAGCCCCATATCCGTGTGTAAGAGATAGAAAAAAGGCGAAAGCAAAGCAAGTGAAGAAAGTTTTTTTTAAATCAATACTTATAAACATAATGTCGATGGATAAGATTAAATGTTTCCATCCCTTTGTATAATAATTTAATACATTTTTTTATGACTCCGGATTACAATTTCTCTCTATCGCTACTATTGGTTAAGGTAGCATATTGATTAGTAATCACCCTAAGACCGCTCAACCATGCATAACTTATACCCACCTATAAATACGTATACAGGATATGGGGGCGTTTCAGGCTTAATTCACCTGGGCTTACCAGCATTTTTTTCTATTATAATATTCTAGAGCACCACAAAATAGCACACTAATTTTCGCTGTTTATAGGAAAAATATTGTTTCAGCAGTCGTCAACTTTTTAAGATAGTTCTTGCACCCGGTATTCATTTGGCATAAGTCCGAGAAAAATGAGATAAAATTGCAAATATTTCTCGATGGTATAAAATCTGAAAAAATGAATGCACATTAAAGGCACTGAAAAGATTAATGTTGCATTATCATAATTCTAAAATGTTATTAACAAATTAATGAAAAAAAAATTGTTTAACAAATCTCCCGGAAACTCACTTTTTTTGTTAAATCAAAATGATTCGTTAATTTTTCTGAATACGTATGAATTTTTGAAGATTTTCTAATTCACTTTGAATTTTGCGTTTTTTCACATATTTATTCCATATTAAAAAAAAAAATTCAACGTGAATTAAAGGATTTGAAAAAATTCATATGTATTCAGAAAAATGAACGAATCGTTTATTTAAAAAACAATATGGGTTTTCGGGAAATTTGTTCAACAACTTCTTTTTTCATCAATTTGTTAATACCATTTTAGAATAATTATTACGCAAAATTAATCTTTTCAGTACCTTTAATGTGCATGATTTTTTTTCAGATTTTAATACCATAAACATATGATAAAAACAATATGGGTTTTTGGGAAAATTGTTGAACAACTTCTTTTTTCATCAATTTGTTAATAACATTTTAGAATAATTATTATGCAAAATTAATCTTTTCAGTACTTTTAATATGCATGAATTTTTTCAGATTTGTATACCATCGAGAAGTGTTTGCAGTTCTCTCTCATTTTTCTCGAACTTATGCAAAATGAATACCAGTAGCAAGGACTATCGTAAGGTGAGAGAATTAGACTCAAATTAATGATATTCACTGACAGATATCACACTTGTTTATCTGCTGATGACATTAAAAAAATATACATTGTTTGAACGCTTAATTAAGATTTTTTTTTGCTCTATGTGCAAAAGCATCTAAGTATTCGAAATGAGCTACAGGAAATTTATGGGGTTTTTTAATTCCTCACACTTTCCTGAGATAACCACTTTTTTCTTGCGGTTAGTATATAATCTTTTTATGAAATTTTTTGAAATATTAACACTCAAGTCTATGGCATTTTGGCCATTTTAGCTTTATCTCAAATCGCTACATTTATGTTGAAAGAATTCTTCTTATGTACGATTGAGCAGTTTTTTAGAAATTAGTTTTTTAGATATTTTTTAGAAGTTTTTGGCTCACCGGTTATCTCCGGAAAATATGAAGAAGTTTAAAAACCAATAAATTTTTTATCGCTTTTTTGCTTAAAAAGTTAAAAAGTCATTGTTTCAGAGTGCAAAAGAATAAATATTTTTTAAATGACAGCAGATAAAGCAGTGAGATATCTGTCAATCAATATCAGCAATTTGGGTAAGATTTCCTCCAATTTAGTGCAATATTTTTCTCTTAAAATGGTGCATAGTACCTTTTCATAGATGTATTGGAGCATATCTATTTAGAAAAAAATTAACTAGTGTAGGGATGCCCAAGTTGATTCGTCCTGGAAAATATATTTTAGGGGGCGAAACAAAAAACGATTTATTAATACGTCAAGCTGCATATCGCATTTTTTGCCTTGACATGAGAAAAATATTAATTGAAAAGGACCAGATTTAAAAAAAGAAAGTTTTCGTCGCGTACATTTGCCAAATTCACAAAAGCGTCGTTATTTATACAAAATGTAAAGACGTTGCGGTCTTCATCCGATTTCTTTTGAATATTTGCCATTGCCATAAAAAAAGAAAATTATCTTGCAATCGCCGTATAAGCGATAAATTATTTAAAATAATTTGTATCTTCATTTTAATGTTACGTGCAAAGAATTTGAAATGTAAAAATGAACATGATCAATGATAAACAGTCATATGCTCAACTCAAAATATAATAAAAACGGAATATTAGATAGCCGCGTCTCAATTGTATTTGACGAAACATTACTTTTCTCACAATCGAGAGAAAGAAGAAATTAGAAAAACATTTCTGCCATATGAGGCATTCTCTGTCAGTTCAGCCATTTTTGTTTCGACCCTCACAGATCTATCCCATAATTGGCCACATTTTGGTACCACTTAAAAGCACTCTTTGTGAATTTTTTCAGATTTTTGAATTCATCCATTTAGGAATAGTACATTACGATACGGGTGCGAAAAAACTTTTTCTGACGAGTGTGAATTCGCAGCATGAGCCGAAGGCGAGTGTTGCAATCACACGAGTTAAGAGAACGTTTTTCGCATGAGTATCGTACAAAATTTTATTTCACGAGGTGTGTAAACGACGTTTGGCGCACGCGAAGCGTGCGTACAACCGCGTTCTACGCACTGAGTGAAATAAAGTCTGTTTTGTTTGCAGTCGGGGGCCTTCGCCCCCCGAATCCCCCACCGGGCCTTCGGCCCTGGACCCGACCATGGGCTGCGCCCCTGGACCCCCTTTAGCGCCCCCCCAATGCACTTTATACAAAAAATAGTATACGATACTCGTGATTGAAAGCGAATATTCTGGAAGACTGTGAAGTGAGTCACACTCGCACCACTAGTACCACCGGATCACTCGCCGACACGCACTCGTGCTCCGGTGGTACTCGTGGAGCTCGTGGGACTCACTTCACAGCCTTCCAAAATATTCGCTTTCACGCACTCGTATCGCAAAGTACTAATTTTTTTTGGTATTCATGTAACTTCGATGGAGCAAATCTGACAAAAAAATCATCCATACAAAAAAATGTTCTTTTTCACTTAACTTTGTATTGCAATATGTCTCATATTTTTATTCGTGTTGCAAAAGCTATTTACAGCAAAAAAAAATGTTAAACTATTTTTTTTTTACTCATTCGCACACCTTCGATATCACTGCCAATTTTATACAAGCTACAGGGACATGTCAAAAACATACCAAAAAATTGTCATAGTGGGCATCGACTATTTGAAGGAGAAAAAAAATATTTTCCAAAATTTTCGTTCCAATAAATGGCTATATGCACGAATAATTGTATGTAAACCCTGAAGGCCGTGTCGTCGTTACGCGTCAAGTAGCTCAGTGGATCGATTATTTGAAGGAAGAACAAAAAATAACTGAAATAAAATAATATATAAAAATAAAAAACCAATTAAATAAGTTTAATGAATTTTCTTTACCAATTTTTTCGTAGGTTCTATACATGTCCCTACAGCCTATAAAAAATTGAAAGTAATATCGAAGGTGTCCGAACGAATGAAAAAAATTGTTTAACATTTGTTTTTGCTGAATATCACTTTTGCAACACGAATGAAAATATGAGACCTGTTGTGTTACAAAGTTGAGTGAAAAACAACATTTTTTTGTATATGTATTTTTTTTGTCAGACTTACTCGATCGAAGTTATATGAATAATAATAAAAAAATACATTCCCCAAATGGATTGTTTTAAAAATCTGAAAAAAGTCACAAAGAGTGCTTTCAAGTGGTACTAAAATGTGTCCAATTATGGGATAGATCTGAGAGGGTCGAAAAAAAAGTGAATGAACTGACAGAGAATGCCTCATATACGGATTTAAAATTAAGCGAAGATTATACATTTTAAAAACTGTTCGCTTGTGTGTAGACGTGACAAGGAATGAGTCTCAATATGCAGCTTAAGGATGTTCGACTATTTCACACTAGTCAAATCAGTGCTAAATTTTTGTAATTGTTTCATTAAAGTTTAATGCATTAAATAAAAATAGTAGAGCGTAGTTTGAATAGAAGCATGTATACTTAACCAAAATAAAGATTAATAGTACCGGATTTGCACTACTGCCGGATGTTTAACTAATTAACGTTACTTTCCAATGAGATACATTTTCGTTCATTCTTTTCCAAGAATAATCTATAATTTTTTACTAATTTTGGTGAGTGATGGCTCGTTCTCTTTCTCGAAAGATGCTCTACAAATTGACCGGCTGAATATATTGAATGTATTGATCGTTTAATAATTATAGCCTGTTGTTTAACAAAAATCAAAATACTTTCATAAACAAATAGCTATAATTATTAAACGATCAATAATATCAAATATCCAGTAAGTCAATTTGTAGAGCATCTTTTAAAAAAGAGAATGAGTCATCACCCATCAAAATCGGCAAAAAACGAACGAATATATATCCCATCGGAAAGTAAGGTTAATCAGTTAATCTTTATGCAAACCCGTCACTATTCATTTTTCTCTCGGTTAATTGTACATGCTTCAATACAAATCAACAGTCCACTACTACAGTCAACAGTCCACTAGTTATTCAATTCATCAAACTTTAATTAAACAATTCCAAAAATGTAGCATTGATTTGACTAGTGTGAAACAGTCGAACATCCTTAACCAAAAATAAAGCATTTTTATCGCCCCAATATATATAGTGGAAAAAATTCAAATAATTGACATCTTATTACCTATTGTTTTTTTTGTTTACTGAACAATGTATTATTTGTACATTATAATACATATAACATCTAACGGTATAGTACATATTAATAAATTTTTAACTGTACTACAATATACGTGTTATCCATAGCGTTTTATGTAGTGGATATAGTAGAGAGGAAAAAGGTGCCACATGCGCTCCATTCTGAACTACGGTGCTTATAATACTTGTATGACATTCCGAGGCTGGGATGCATTGGATTAATGACAGCTTATCGGCCACCACGACGTATCCCTCTTTAGATTACAAAATTTCTCCGACGTGACGATCGGACGATTTTTAGGGCAATAATTTACCTTCACGTTGCCTCCGGCTTCCTTATAGTCCACATAGTCACGGTTATTGGTGCCATAGCTGATTGTATATTCCTTAACGAATTCGCCGTAATTCGCTCGACCCTGGGTCTCAATGGAAGTGATGTTCTTAACTTGACCCAGGTCGATGATCAGGTACTGATTATCGTCTGAGCCGTCAGCTGTCCATGCCTTTTCGCCTATGCCACAACAACACGTACTCATGCATGCAACTCAAACTCAACTTGGGGTCAGTGTTGCCAGATTATGGGATTTCCCCCCAGATTCAGGGGATTTTTTCGTCACGTCAGGGGACAAACAGGGGAAAAAAATATCTAGGGTTTTTCGAAATTCAGCCTTTTTATAAATTTAAAAACTCAAAACCCACAGCTCTGATCCCAATATAAATAAAACAAACGAGCTGAAACAAGCGTTAATATTTCCAAGTAAATTACAAATCTGAAACCTATAAACTATATATGTCAAGCGAATAGGCCTGTGGCTCGTGGCGCTTGTGCGTGCAAGGTTGAACTACAAATTAGTAGTATAAACAAAGTCGTGGGAAAACACGTTTATCGAATTAAATTACTTATTCTACAAACAACTGGTTCAACGACTTAATTTCATAACAGAACCCACCGCCAAGGTTCTTAAAATGACCGACCCTTGAAAAAACGCGGTTATTCAACGTTGTTGACTTGGTTGAAGCTGTTTAGGGTATTTTTAAGGGGTAATGGAATTAGTCTAGGGGTACGCTGCACTGACCATCTGGCAACACTGTTTGGGGCAGGCTTTTATTTTCGGTAGCACGTCCACAAAACCTCGACTAATGATATTTTACAAAATAAAAGTTTGGCAAAAGAACTTGGACAAAAATAGCTCCGCGACAAAAGAACTTCGCGAAAAAAGAATTTTTACAAAAATATTTTGAAACGACAGGACCTGAATCCAATCGAACTTTATAAAATTGAAAATCACTTGAAAAAAAAAAAAAAAAAAATGGCCCGATAAATTTATGAAAATTCGAAAACTTTTTTGAGCTTTCCAATGTATCTAGAAAACGAATATTTCGGAATAACGGATTACGAATATTACGAATAATTCGGAAACTCGCATGATTATACGAGTAAAAGTTTGTCAGGTTCCATTTTATATTTTTACCTTTCTCGTTTGAATCCTTTTTTTAATAAGCCAAGACATGGAATATTGTCATGAGCAGGATATTGTTACGTCAGAGAGGAAAAAGAAAAGTTGAGTGGTCCTTTAAGGTCCTATCCTTTAGGTTCTTTAGTTTCTTATTTATTGATCCGACGTATATAAGGTTCTTTAAGTTCTTTCGGTTCTTCAGGTTCTTCAAGTTCTTTAGGTACTTTAGATTCTTTAGTTTCTTATATATTAATCCGACGTGAACCATCAGATGTCTCAATTCTAAAAGAAGAATGGAATAATTAATTAATTCTTCATTAATCAGTTCTTATTGTTGGAGTTGTTTTGTCACGAATTTATTTTTGTTATAGTTCTTTTGCGGAATTCTATTTGTCAAAGTTCTTTAGACATGGAGCCTTATTTTCAATGCAATAATGAGGCCCAATAAAGCTTAATACTGTACATTATACATAGTTTTATTTAAAAGCTTCGATTTTCGTAAGGGAAAAGACTTCAATTTTGTAAATGCTAAAAAGAACGGAGTATAAAAGTATAGAACGATAAATAACATTCCATCTTGCTACACAAATTTTGTACTCGACAAAAAGCTTGTATACAAATAATAAGGTAATAAACAAGAAGCAAGCGTGATAAAGAACATTACATAAAATGAAAAACACGTTAAGTTAGCTACTCAGGGTTTTTCATTTCGAAAAAAAAAAAAAAGGAAATAATTTGCGCAGCGGTTCTTCCAACTAATTCAAGAATTCACAATTTTGCCGATTTTACAGATGCATATTTCAGCCGTTAAAAATATTGAAAATAATTATTGTTTATTTTTAAGAGTTATTCAATTCGCAAGTAATCGCAAGTACAAAAAAAAACCAAGATACAACTTAGGATTGTCAACGTTCAATTTAAGGAAAAAAATGTTTTTGTTTGCCGATATCATTTTATGCTATTTTTTTAAATCAAATAAAGTTATTTATTAAGTTTTTCTGCAAAATCACGTCGTTTATTTTTCTCAAATGTTCACATTCGTTTCCTTCAAATGGTGCAAAACTATTAAAAAAATTGACGTGACGGACATACATTTTTTTCCGTTGCCGTTAATTCTTTAAATGATCAAGCATCACGGTTAATGTCAAGTGAAATAGAATGTATAGCTGCTATTTGCATTCAACAGGGTTAAAACTATCCACAGGTAAGTTCTAAAGCCCTTATTACATTAATTTTTTTATACATTTTTTTCCATTCTTAAGAGATTTGCAAAATGAAATTAATTTTTTCATTTTTCGGAATCGTGTTAGCAGTTTGGTTTAATCAACTGATGGAAATTAATGGTGTTGTTCGATGACACAGAATGCATGATCTTTTCCCTTTCTGATACAAAGAACTTATTCAATATATTATTATTAAGAATATATTCATTAGCTATGAAAAGAAACGGCGGTCAAATCAAATATTTTTATTCAAAATAAACGCTGATAATCCTAAGTTTTATCTTTTTATGATTTTCTAGTACGTGCGAAAGCTTTCAAGTTAAATAAACTAAAAGCGAAGGTTAAGTATTTTCAATATTCTTTAACAGCTAAAATATTAATTTGAAAGATTTGGAAAATTGTGGATTCTTGAATCTGTTGAAAGAACATTTACACTAATAATTTGCTTTTCTTTTCGACATAAGAAATCTCAGTGGTCGACTTGACGTGTTTTGCCTCATAGATATCCAACAGTTTTATGGTAAAGCTCAAAATTCTCGACAAAACATTGAAAGATACGAACAAAAAGGCGCAGTCTACTAGGAAATACCATTTCCGTACCTTCAGACGATATCATACACTGAGAAAAAAATATGGTAAAAAAAATATATAGTTAGCCCGACGATAAACTAACTATAAACTATAATTCTCAGGAGAAACGTCTCTATTTTATGTTATAGCAAAAAGTAAGAAAACAATTAGATGAACCATAAATAATATATAAAACATTGTAAGCCTTCCTATATTCGTTTTATCATCATTGAGAAATTATTAAATCAACGATATGCTTTTCCCGCAGTGTAGAATAAGTTTGTTCCATGACAAGACTATGGTTAAGGATTGTCGTACCAGAAACGCCAATGCGGAAAGGAAGAAAGGATTTACTGAACGGAATAACCACTTTATGAGAGACAAATTTACACCGACTGCGGAATTTGGATGCAGATAGACGCCGAAAGTCTTTCGTTTATTTAAACAAGCTCAAAAACTAAACCGTTAATTATCATCGAATTGGGACAAAATCTGTCTTATTCAGAATTGTAAATGTCTTAAAGCAGTGAAAATGATGATACGTATTGCTCCATAATTATGAATTCATAATAATAACATGTAGCGATTACAATACAATGTATAAACTTTTGAATAGCTGCAAAAACCATTCATTTTCAATAAAATTGCACGTTGATACTTTTGAAAAAATGGGAAAACATAATTAATGCATTAAGTAAAGGAGGGCTGTGCTCTTCTGAAAACAGATATTTTTTTCAACTATTCAATTGTTTACGCTCTATTTAAAAATCAGTGCACGTTATTATTATTACATTGTAATAAAAAAACAAACTGTACTATAACAGTACATCGTGATACAAGTACGTGAGAGTGGTCGTTCCGCATAGGCCGTCAAGTTGGATGCACGAGCTGGGGGCGAGAGCTGTCAACTTCAGAGTCTGTGCGGAGCGGCAACTTTTCCGTACGAGTGTCACACACTATTTTTTAAAATAAATGCAAAAAAAGTGCCGTACAACTTCCGGTAAGCGGAAATTATATTAGTAGTGCCAAAAAAAACAACTTTTGAAAGATTTGCACACGATTTCATCCAGGGAAATTCTTAAATTGTAGAATTTTTGGTTTTTAACCTCCAATTCGAGTGAGTCTTCTGCCGCCGCGAGGACGAGTAAACATTAAACTGTACAGCTGTGCTCAACTTCCTTTTAACTTTCACCTGCCAGATGGCGCATCGATACAGACTCGGCTCCTCAATGCTTGTTCGGCAAGAGCGGCAGATAATGTAGCGGAAGCGTAAAATAATGTACCGGAAGAGTGAAATAATATAGGAATGTAGTCCATCTGCGGATACACCGGATATTATTTCACGCCTTGCTACAAAACGCGTTTTCCCACTTATTTTTGAGGCACGGAATAGAGTACTTTTGTGCGTGTGTTAAAAAAATATCTTTTTTCTGTAACATTCAGTCCGTCATTCTTTTTTTAGGGTATTCGCGAAAGAACTAAAAGACATATTCATGTGTCTGGATCTGTACCATCATTTTATTGGCCCACTGACTATTTTAAATACAAATATCTTATGAACTCTTACGAACTGCATAAAAATATCCCTATGCTAACACGACAAAATTGTGATATATTTGCCAGTTAAAATGGTCTTTCAGCTTTGCTAAAATATTCTTTAGTGTATTTTGGATCCTCCGGGTACATAGGCACAGCATTTGCAACGAGTTTATGAAAATCGAGTTTCTCAAATCCATCACTAAGCGATTCGGGTATTTGTTCACTTTCCTGTAGCGCTACGGCCACACAATGCTCGTGGTCAATCATAGTCTCTTCCAATAACCAATTCTGTTTCACACCGTCAATGAAGAGTGTCGAATCCGTCATTAATTCGTTCACCGAGAGTCTAGAGTTTGTTTTGAAATCGAGTTTAGCCAAATCAGTTACTATCCCTACACCGATCGCTTTCACATAGCTTTCCTTTAGAGCCCAGTGCCTGCAAAACATCGCCTCTTGTTCAAATTCCGATGTGCCGGGAGATCCTCTAATTTCCGACCATTCGGAGGTAGAAAAGTTACGATTCATAATGCGAAAAAATTCGCTCAATTTTTTACCGCCGGTATACTTGAGTTCCATAACGTCTATTCCCAATTTAACACCCCGTAACTCGCCTGCGAGTACCGTAAATTTACCCTGATGAGAGACATTGAAATTCGCCATGCGCGCTTTATTAATCAAGACCGGTTTGTTATTCGCATCGCGGGAAAACATGATTTTTTCATAAGAAATGTCGCAATATTCGTTGATGAATTTTCGCATCATCAATCGACCAACTAGCGATGCTCTACAGTCTTTGCGAAAGACGAATCTTCCGAGTCTCTCCTTTTCGTCCAACTGCACGCAAGAGATGGCGTGTTGATACTCTCGTTCGGTTGGACTCCATTCTGCCCAATTGAACGACCATCTCACACTGGTCTTCGCCATCCTTATTAAATCGACCGTTTTTTTCATCCGATAACTCGACTACGTTTTACTTGCGTTTTACTTTACGAAAATAATCGATGCCGCCAATATAGATTTTTGTTGAGTTATATTTTTAGTATCCACCTGAAGCAAACAGAATGTCTGTTTTACTCGGTTGTGGGTTAGTTTTATTTTCAAGTTACTATATTTCTTCCCCACAATATATTAGTTTGATGCTATCCTCATGGATAAGATACTATTACTTGGCAGACCAAAATATGAGAACCCGTTTGAAATTACACGAAGTTACAATTTTGGGTGGGGTTCAAGATAGCAAATGGCTAAAATAGCGAATTCCACATTAATGACCATTCTAGATTCAAATGTTCATTATATTTAGTAGTAATAAATATTCAATTACTATGAATATTTATTGACAATACACTGTGACATAGATTTACATACATTTAGAACTTATAATTATTATTTTATTGTCAACGGGCTATCGACCGTAGTCCATCGGCCCTATTATATTTAAATCCACTATTTCAGACATTCGCTATTTTAACCTCCATCCTATTAAAATGCAATAAAAATAGCAAATGGCTAGAATAGCGAATTTCATAATGATGGCTATTCTAGATTCATAGTTTCATTGTTTTGAAACTCGTTATTTTAACCATTCGCTGTTTTGGTCATTCGATATTTTTACCCCCCACCCACAAATTTCACTTTGTTGGAAACCCGTCTAGGTTGTGCGAAACGGCCGATATAGAGTTTTTTTTGTAACACGTACATGAACAGCGGTGCTTTTCATAGCAGTTTTGCGGACCGAAAGTGGCTAGTTTCATAGCAGTGTTGAAACGATAGGTTGGCGCATGCGCAGTTCGCGACTCCTTCACTTTCGACCCTGCTGTTTCACTTTCGACCCTAGGGTGGAAAGTTGGTAACCTCACTTTTCACTGTTCGTCTCGCAAAACTACCATTCAGAGTACCACTATTCATGCACTTGTTACAAAAAATATGGTGTGGAACACGGGCCAAAATTGGCGTTTGCGACTCGTGTGATTGCAGCCCTCGCTTCGCTCAGGCGGCAAACCTCACACTCGTCGCAATCGCCAACTTTCGGCCCTTGTTGCACAATATACCATTACCCATTGCTATGCTATGTGTAGGGTTCGTAATTAGTTACTGACTTACAAAAAACAATATAATAACAGTTTTCTTAGATGCCGAGATCAAATTATTTTTCTATCGTCTTTCAAAATCCCCCCATTGACGTAAAAGAGAACTTTAAGGGGTCTGAATACCGAACTATTTCCATTTTTTTAACCTTCTAAATAACTTTTAACAACGTTATTTAGAAGGTTAAAATGATTTAAGCCATCACTGGTATTTAAATTTGTAAAATTTCCGAAGATATAAGTATTTCCAGGCAGAAAGGTCAAGAGCCGTTGCGTACGGTCTTTGTTACATTTTCGAGTTATTAAATTTGTTTTAGAATAATGATTGATGCCTTTATCTGTGGTTGGCTACGTAACTTTAGATAAAGGGTGTGTTTGATTGTCTAAGATTGCCTAAGGTAAAGACATAATCGCGAGTTATAATTGCATAAATAAGGGAACCGTACAAGAAGTATGCTGATTTCAATTGGTTACGCAGTTTGACCGCAGAACAATTAAAAAAACTACCCCAGAAATCCATTGATGGAAAGTATGCGGGATTTTCATGTAAGATTCTAGAAGTATGCTTCAAATGGATGATCTAACTTTTATGAGCGCATTACTAGTATTATCATTCCAGAACAAATCCCTTTTTGAACATCATAATTTTGTCTGGGTAACTGCTAGAATATTTAACGCTGTATCTTAGAAAAGTAAATGTTTACCTGACAATAATATGAACTGTAATAATTTTTTTTTGTAATGCATGCATGAGAAGTGCTACTTCTCGTGCCTGCCACGCGTGGCGTAAGTGGCGCTTTACGGCCATCGATGCTATTTTACTTCTCGCACGCGCGCGACATTGCACTCGGTAACACTTCCCATGCATTTGTTACAAAAAGTATTATGCGATACAGAGCGAGAGAGCGATCATCATTCGACGGTTGTGAAGTTGATCACACTCGCCGCACTCGTACCACAGGCAGCACTCGCCTTCGGCTTGTGATGCTCGTGGGGCTCGTGCGATCAACTTCCCAACCTGCGTATAATTACTATTATGCGGAATGAATAATATTACTCCATGTTTTGATTTTTTTTAATGTGTAAGAAAATCAATTCTAAAGCGACTCATTCTGATCCGACACGAAATCTTCCTTCGTTTCAATATCGAATCTGAGATACAGCGTTAAAGAATCTAGCAGTTATCGAAAGCGGGTTTTAATGAAGTTCTTAAGCAGAGTTTATCAAGTTTTTATAATTTTATTTTAAACTGAACTCAACGATAAGTTGAAACCGGTTAAAATATTTGCACCAATGGACTGAGCTACAAAAAACATATCCTACTTGCAAAAATACTCAATTTCTGGTGTTTATCAAACGTTGTTTTTCTTCACCTTGCATAATTTCGAATGACTTAAAGTCTTATAAGAATGATGCAAACACCCTTGCAAAAAGTACAGCATAAACTGTGAAATTACTATCCTGTTTTAGATACCAAAGAAATATCCCTTAACATATCTTTTTTCTTAAACTCTATACATAATGCGTTTCAAAAATGTTGGGGCCATCTAATATACTTAGAAATTGTAATAGAAAATAAGTGTAACAGTTGATAGAACTTTACCATAGAGTCTGGCCTGGTTGGGACCCCTGTCCGAAGATGAAGACGTTGCTGTCAGTACAGCCTTGTAAAGCAATGGTAAATTGCATTCGTAGTCATCTGAAGAAAAAAATTTTTTTGTCAGTCATAATTTTTCATTTATTCGTTAGCATTCTCCTCCTGCTTTCATGCCTATGTTATACCTATGCAGGGGTGAGTAGGTTAGTTAAAAAGAAAACGATTTGCTCATTCTTATTATCAACTATAGAGAGCTTAAAATTGTTTTCTCCCGAGTCCGCTAAAATAACCCCATTTCGTGTCCGCAACGCGGGCGTGTAATCGCTCATTTGTTACGAATGACATACGCATGCGCAGTACGCTTTCATTATCTCCCTCGGGACGTAATCAGCTCATTCCTGCCCGCGCGAGAGTAATAAAAGGCATACTACGCATGCGTGTCATTTGTTAAATAGTATATTGCGGCTCGAAGAAGGGAAAACACATTTCTCACGAGTGTGAGTTTGCATCACGAGCCGAAGGCGAGTGCTGCATTCACACGAGCTGAACGATGTTTGACGCTGCGCATGCGTCAAACATCGTTTACACACCTCGTGACATAAAATTTTGTACGATACTCTTGCGAAAAACGTTTTCTTAACTCGTGTGATTGCAACACTCGCCTTCGGCTCGTGCTGCAAATTCACACTCGTCAGAAAAAGTTTTTTCGCACTCGTATCGTAATGTAATAATTTTTGCGAAGGCTGAGTTCATGATGATATTTAGTGCTGCCTCAAAGACGATTAAAAACTTAGCTTAATATCATTTCCACAGTTTATTTATTTTTTGGGATCTTAGTAGACGTTGTGGTGTTTGTTCCTGAACGCGAAGAATTGGAAATTCTCAAAGTTGAGAAAAGCATCCCTACTCATACATGTGGTATAGTGATGCGAACGAGCGAGACGAGCGAGAAAAAGTCGAGATCAAGGCTCAGTCTCGAAATTTGACAGCTCGATTGTCATTTCAATTAGAGATTATCGACATAGCAAGATTTTTCTCTCTTTCTCGTCTTGAATTTTGCTCGAAATCTCGTCTTGACAGCCGGATATTGCTTTTCTTTATTTCTTTATTAACTATTTTTAAATTATTTCCGATGATATAAATGTTTCAAAAAATGGATAATGCTGAGAAGAATAGAGTAAATTGTGAAATTATTTATTTCAAATATCTGGTGCTGTTATTGTAGCCTTGAATCAATGAAATTATTAAATCATTGGAGTACATCCACCGCTACATTAAAGGTGCAGGTCGTGTTTTTTGTTGAATATTAAAGAGTTTTTTTCACTTCGCAGAACTACGCTAACGTTCCGAGGTTTTAGGATGACGATTTCTGAGTGATAGACATTTAGATCGGTTTTTAGGTAGACCTCATCATGTATAGGATACCTTTTGAGGTCTAAGTCAGTTTCCAAGGACGATTCCATGCGTAGGTAGTCTACGATGATATCCAGAATTTCAGAACAATCCGAAGACATCCGTAGTCCTCGTGTAACTCGAGACTCAGATCCATTTTCACGTAGTTGTCGTATTCAAACTCGACCTGAACCTTGGAATCTATGGAGACGACGTATCAGAACGTCGTTCTGATACGTCGTATTTAATTTCATTGGCGAAGATTTCCGTGATTCAACGAAACCTTTTCGCTCGGTGTAGTCCTTGTACACCAGACAATCAACGTCTAAAGCCCTCGGAAACCTACTATACCTCCATGTCGACATTTCGGGAAGCTGTTAGACACACTATTTCATTTTGGTGATCGGTGGCAGAGCCTAACGGAGAATATCATATCGTATCGTGGGATACTTTCGCATTCAGAACCATAACATAGTCTCTATTTTGTTGAGAGTTTATCTGTCATAAGTTTCAAGATCTCGCTCAATCTCGCTTGTTATTTTAAGCAAGATCGAGCGAGACTATGATTTTTTTTTCATACCGCAAGCTCGAGACGAGAAATTCAAACAAATGACAAACGCAAGAAAAAACGTGCGAGATTCGAGATAATCTCGTCTCGAGCTGCATCACTAATGTGGTATAAAAAAACTCTTTTTGTGACCCACTTACGAATCCGAGACAGCGTCGGATGGGCGCCAAAACAATAGTTGCGATGTGCAAAGATGTTATGTCCATTAGACTAACAAGTCATTGTTAGGCAACAATTCTGTAAGTCAACTGGTAGAATTATCGTCTAGTGTGAATTTAATCATGAGAGCCATCTAGTCATCGTTGTTTTACAGTTTCCGAAGTGTTGCTTTGTTAGCAATCAAAGGTTTCGTTGACAGTCTAAAATTAACATAAGGCTTGCATAAAGTACCTCGTGGCGTTGTAGTCTACCCCGGATCTCATAATAGTTCCTAGACTAACAGTCGATTTTTGTTATAAGAAGCATTCTCTGTCAGTTCAGCCACTTTTTTTTCGACCCACTCCGATTTGCCCTGTAATTGATTATATGAATGTACCACTAAAAGACACTCTATGTGAATTTTCTCAGATTTTTTAAAATTATTTTTCAGAAAATGACTTTTTTTGTTCAAGTGCAAATATCTCAGAATTTTGAAGTTACTGAAAAAAAAATGTCTGCACATAAAAGTTATCGTTTATTGTTAGCTTTCGAGCGGAATATTCCAAATAATTGTCACGTTCCTGTGAGTATGATATTTTTTCCGAAAAATGGAGGAATTATCTTTTAAGGAGGTTCATCAGAAATATAAAAATCTGAAAATATTATCGCATAGTCGATACTTTGTGCTGAATGTACCTGAATTATTTGGGAATTTTTACCTACACCATTCACATAAAATTAAAGTATTTTTTGTATACTGTTTAACATGGACTCTTATGACATGACAGCTCCATCGCTTTATAACTCGGAGAAAAATGCAGAGAAAAAATGCAAACCTTGTTATTTCACTGTAGTTATAGTTTGGGTAAATACCACTAAAAAATCAGACTGATTGTCTACTTTGTTCATGAGAATTATTGAATGAAAGCACGACTTTCGCAGTTGTTTGCAGTTTGCCGATATAACAGGCAGGAAGTACGGCAACATTGGAGAGTTGAGAGTTAGGCTAGGCTCAGCGCGACAGGCGCGCGATTCTGACGATCTTATATCGATAAACGAGACGTGGTTGAGCGAAAATCGAATATTCGATTCATTTTTTTCCTATCCTTTCCGTTTTGTACTCGTTTTAACATATGCTTATAGCACTTTTCACTAATAAGCTTCCCTTTCCACCTGTAACGTCGACCTGCCATGATTGCAAAAGCATAACCGCTGAACTGCTGGTAGTCAGCTGGTAGTCACCACCATGACACTCATGGTAGACAACCGCATAAAATACGGACCTTGTTGCCGCACTTCTCCACAAATTCGCGATACTACAAATTCTAATGTCAAAGAAGCTGGGATGGCCACATGCGAATTTTTGACTCAAACTAATTGCATATTTTACGGCTAATTATAGGCTATTTTGGTACGCAAGACTTAATTTTTCCGCTCCACCCCTAAGGGTAGAAACGTGTGGCCACCCTGGCTTCCGATAGAAGCTAGGATGGCCACAGCTGAAAAACGGATAACGGATAAGAGGAAAATTTGTTTATCTATCTGATATTTAAAGGCTTTTTAACGGCTCTCGAATGAGACTAGTTTCAATCAAATCGAACCACCCCTTCCGGAGTTACAACCCCCTAAGGTACTGAAATAGGTTTTTTTCAGTATAAAAAAAAAACAGGACACTGAAAATGGTCTTAAAATTCATGTTAATTTAACGGCTCAACATTTTTATATTTTCCGATTTTTCCGCTTCAACCCCTATGTCAGAAACCCACCCCCTCGATAGCTTCGGTCAGTGCTCAGGGTGTACGTGACCGTTACCATACTGAAAATGGTTTTTAAATTCATGTTGATTTAACGGCTCAACATTTTCATGACTTCCGATTTTTCCGCTTCAACCCTTAAGGGTAGAAACGTGTGGCCATCCTGGCTTCCGATGGAAGCTAGGATGGCCACAGCTAAAATAATGAGAACGGATAGTAGGAAAATTTGTTTATCTATCTGATATTTAACGGCTATTTAACGGCTCTCGAATGATACTAGTTTCAATCAAATCGAACCACCCCTTCCGGAGTTACAACCCCCTAAGGTCCTGAAATAGGTTTTTTTCAGTATAAAAAAACAACAGGACACTGAAAATGGTCTTAAAATTCATGTTAATTTAACGGCTCAACATTTTTATATTTTCCGATTTTTCCGCTTCAACCCCTATGTCAGAAACCCACCCCCTCAATAGCTTCGGTCAGTGCTCAGGGTGTACGTTACCGTTACCATACTGAAAATGGTTTTTAAATTCATGTTGATTTAACGGCTCAACATTTTCATGATTTCCGATTTTTCCGCTTCAACCCCTATGTCAGAAACCCACCCATCCTAGCTTCCATCGGAAGCCAGGATGGCCACACGTTTCTACCCTTAAGGGTTGAAGCGGAAAAATCGGAAATCATGAAAACGTTGAGCCGGTAAATCAACATGAATTTTAAGAACATTTTCAGTACGGTTGCGGTAACGTACACCCTGAGCACTGACCGAAGCTATCGAGGGGGTGGGTTTCTGACATAGGGGTTGAAGCGGAAAAATCGGAAAATATAGAAATGTTGAGCCGTTAAATTAACATGAATTGTAAGACCATTTTCAGTGTCCTGTTGTTCTTTTATACTGAAAAAAACCTATTTCAGGAACTTAGGGGGTTGTAACTCCGGAAGGGGTGGTTCGATTTGATTGAAACTAGTCTCATTCGAGAGCCGTTAAATAGCCGTTAAATATCAGATAGATAAACAAATTTTTCTACTATACATTCTCATTGTTTTAGCTGTGGCCATCCTAGCTTCCATCGGAAGTCAGGATGGCCACACGTTTCTACCCTTAAGGGTTGAAGCGGAAAAATCGGAAATCATGAAAACGTTGAGCCGGTAAATCAACATGAATTTTAAGAACATTTTCAGTACGGTTGCGGTAACGTACACCCTGAGCACCGATCAATGCTACAGAGGGGGTGGGTTTTTGACATAGGGGTTGGAGCGGAAAAATCGGAAATAATGAAAATGTCGAGCCGTTAAATTACCATGAATTTTAAGACCATTTTCAGTGTCCTGGTGTTTTTTTTTATACGAAAAAAACCTATTTCAGGACCTTAGGGGGTTGTAACTCCGGAAGGGGTGGTTCGATTTGATTGAAACTAGTCTCATTCGAGAGCCGTTAAATAGCCGTTAAATATCAGATAGATAAACAAATTTTCCTACTATCCGTTCTCATTATTTTAGCTGTGGCCATCCTAGCTTCCATCGGAAGCCAGGATGGCCACACGTTTCTACCCTTAAGGGTTGAAGCGGAAAAATCGGAAATCATGAAAATGTTGAGCCGTTAAATCAACATGAATTTTAAGAACATTTTCAGTATTGTTGCGGTAACGTACACCCTGAGCACCGATCAATGCTATAGAGGGGGTGGGTTTTTAACATAGGGGTTGGAGCGGAAAAATCGGAAATAATGAAAATGTCGAGCCGTTAAATTACCATGAATTTTAAGACCATTTTCAGTGTCCTGGTGTTTTTTTTATACGAAAAAAACGTATTTCAGGACCTTAGGGGGTTGTAACTCCGGAAGGGGTGGTTCGATTTTATTGAAATTAGTATCATTCGAGAGCCGTTAAATAGCCGTTAAATATCAGATAGATAAACAAATTTTCCTACTATCCGTTCTCATTATTTTAGCTGTGGCCATCCTAGCTTCCATCGGAAGCCAGGATGGCCACACGTTTCTACCCTTAAGGGTTGAAGCGGAAAAATCGGAAATCATGAAAACGTTGAGCCGGTAAATCAACATGAATTTTAAGAACATTTTCAGTACGGTTACGGTAACGTACACCCTGAGCACTGACCGAAGCTATCGAGGGGGTGGGTTTCTCACATAGGGGTTGAAGCGGAAAAATCGGAAAATATAGAAATGTTGAGCCGTTAAATTAACATGAATTGTAAGACCATTTTCAGTGTCCTGTTGTTCTTTTATACTGAAAAAAACCTATTTCAGGACCTTAGGGGGTTGTAACTCCGGAAGGGGTGGTTCGATTTGATTGAAACTAGTCTCATTCGTGAGCCGTTAAATAGCCGTTAAATATCAGATAGATAAACAAATTTTCCTCTTATCCGTTATCCGTTTTGCAGCTGTGGCCATCCTAGCTTCTATCGGAAGCCAGGGTGGCCACACGTTTCTACCCTTAGGGGTGGAGCGGAAAAATTAAGTCTTGCGTACCAAAATAGCCTATAATTAGCCGTAAAATATGCAATTAGTTTGAGTCAAAAATTCGCATGTGGCCATCCCAGCTTCTTTGACATCAAATTCTAATTTCTATATGTTTGAGCATTATAAACTTATATCGATTAACTTTATACTGCTAAAAAACATGTATATATCCGTTTGAAATTACATTATCCGTCCCAATTTGACAATTCTCCGAATCAAGATACATCATTTATGCCGTTGGCTATCGTGAAATAGGCCGCTCGCACTCCTCACCTCCCGCACGTACTGACGAACCTCCTTAATTAAAAAAAAAGGATATTTTTTTTACTGAAAAAATTACAGAGTATTGCTACATGACTGTTGATATCACCAAAAAATCGCCAAAGTGGCACCGATCGATCTTCTGGTATTAAAAAAAAAATGAATTTGTGTGAAAGTTCCGAAAAACGGGGGAATTACTATTTTTTTGATAAAAAAAAGGTTACTTTTTTTTGGCTAATAAAATTACAGAGTATTCTTGCATGACTGTAGATATTGCAAAAAAATCATCAGAGTGGTACGGATCGACCTTACGGTATTAAAAAAAATTATTCGTGCGGAAGTTTCGAAAAACGGGGGAATTATTTTTTTCGCTAAATTTTCAAAACAATATATTTTTTGTTACGATAACTATTATTAACTGTGTTAAATATAAAACATAGTGTGCAACACGGGTCGAAATTGCCCTTTGTCACTTGTGTCATCGCAGACCTCGCGTCGCTCGGGCAATAAACATCCCGCTCGTCGCAATCACGAACTTTCGTCCCTTGCTGATATACAATATTCTATTCCAAAATATATTCCGTCTGTAAACCAACTGTTGCCGTTATATTTTATTCGACTTGATTTAAAAAAAAGATCCTCACTTTCGTCTATATGGCAATTTAATACAGATAAATTCGCACGAAAATTGTTTCATACTACTCCAAACGTAGTGAAAGAAAATTCTGAATTAGCGTCCCCCGACTTATCTCTTCCGGAGATGGAGGAACCTCATTAAGGATGCGTCCATAGTTTCTCGTTTTCCCGTCATTATTGTAAATTAGACAGTGCTTGCACTTGGCGAGTGATAGAATGCAGATGTGATAATTGATAGCATCGAAATAAACCTCGTTAAGGTAGACATGTCAGGAAGGCAAGTCAAACTGATGTTCATGAATTTATGGCCTATTGTAATTGAGCTATTCAGCTTAACTTCTAGAAAATTTGGATAGTTCAATAAATTCAATAAATAATGAATACTTGAATACAAGTATGATAATACTTGAATATGGCTCCGGGCCAGATGACGTTACCTAACCTAGCTATCATCCGATTTTCAAGATGTTTATATAAATGCTGCTGTCTATAACTCCGACGTACTGACGTAGCTACCTTAACACGGAATTTGGGTTCTTCGTATACACAGTTTTGATAAACCGACAACAGACCCGTAGAAACGAATGAATTCTGTCTGCAGCATAATGCACA
The DNA here is from genome assembly GCA_963970395.1 of Ephialtes manifestator. Classification (NCBI taxonomy): domain Eukaryota; kingdom Metazoa; phylum Arthropoda; class Insecta; order Hymenoptera; family Ichneumonidae; genus Ephialtes; species Ephialtes manifestator. Next base: position 30,458,874 of record OZ019974.1, on the reverse strand, counting down.
CCCACATACAATTAAAAGTATTTAAAACATCAAGGCAGTAACCCACTGACTCATCGCACATACGTTCCATTGTTCCGTTAAATTTATTAAAACAGTTATCATTCATGAAAGAGAAAACGAAAGTTACTTGAAACTGCACCTACATTTTATTTTCACTATGTAATTGTACAAAAAAATGAGACTTCAGTACATGGCAAGTTATAGTGTATTAGATTATTACTGAATGTACATGATACTATATAAACTCGACAAGTACTCAGATCCAGTTTTTTCGCAATTAAATTAATTAATGTATGATTTAACGCTCGATCGCTTTTTTTAAATCATAATATTTAACTTTGCATGCCAATGTCTTATTTATTTTTATTTCAACTTAAAATATAAAAATATGGTTTTATTTTATAATAACTGTATTGGGTCTATACATTTGTAATGTTGAACAACGTTGTCTTTACCATATATGCTGCAGATGTGTTATTCACAACTTATACTGTATTATTTTACATCTTTTTGTATATGTATGAAGTATACCACTCAAATTTATTACACACTGTGTTTTGTCTGAATGCATCGGACATCATGTACGTAAATGTACTTGTTTCAAGTTTTTCACACTTCGTATTTTTTGAGCTACGACTGACCTTTTTTATGCAGAGTTACAAGTTGAACAATAAAGGTCTTGTCAAGAAACGACATTCGATAGACCGTTTATATGTGAGGGCGTGTAGAAAATTTAAAAAATGTTGTATATGAGAAAATTCGGGACGACCACGACTACGAAAAAAAGCGGAATATTTCAAACGACTGAAGCCAGACTACTCGTTTTGGTCTTAAATGAAATGTTTTCATTAAAAGCAGTGGCGTGGTTAGGATTTTATGGTTCTAGGACAAAATCTCCCTAGAAAATATCTCCCCGGACAAAATCCCTCTTAGGCAAAGTACCCGCACACAATATTCTATCGAAAAAAAAAATTCTAAAGACCTAAAGAACCTAACCTAAAAAACCACAACTGACCTAACAAACAAAAATAAGGAAAATACCAAACTAATTAACTCCCTAAAGAACCGAACCCCAACCTAACTAACGCCCTAAAGGACCTAAAGAAGTCAGTGGAAGTGGATGATTCGCGTGATAATTTGTCATTATGATTATTTCTTATTGTGATATTTTGTCGTTGTCATTTTTTCTCATTGTGATATTTTGTTGTGTGATAAAACATCCGTGATATTTCGTCGTGTGATAATTTGACTGTTACATTATGTTGTGTCACCATATTATTCGTGCGGCCAAACGGGTTCAAATCGGTGAATAAAACCTGAATTTTCGTCCGAGGAGATTTTAGACGGAAGATTTTGTCCGAGGAAATAGTCCGGATACCGATTTTATTTTGGGGAGGGGGGGCTCAAATCTTAAAGAGAGTCATAGTCGACATAAATATATATATATATATATATATATATATATATATATATATCTATGAGGCATTCCATATGAAGCGGCCACTCTGATTTTCAATATTCGTAGAGTGGGTTCATAATTCTTTTCCAGAGTATTTAGAGTTCCCCGAATACATACGAGTTATTTTAGACCTTTCATCCTCATAGTTTTTCGACAATAAAATACGCTTTTTTATTTTTATTTTTTTCCTTTCGCTGCCGATTTAAAACTGTCTATGACACAATAAAGTTGTTCCGGGATAAAATGTAGGGTTTCGCGTATACTTTTTGATAAAAATATTTTCAAATTAACCTAGATAAATTTTCAGGAGTTTTTTGGCAAAATAATGCCATATCATTCTTTTCGTTGAGAGAGACCATTTTTATTTTACTCAAAATTTCACAGAATTTCCGTCATAATGACAAAAAAACGACAAAAAAATCAAAACGATGGCAAATTGATATCTTTACAATGTACAGCTCGCTTATTTGCTGAATCATACACAATTCACAGGTTAACATTATGAAAGTATGAATTGATCATCGCTCATTTTTTTGTATAGTTAGTGGACATAATATCGGAAATTCTGTCAAATTTTGAGCAAAATCAAAATGATCCTTCCCAACGAAAAAAATGTTATGACTTTGTATTGCTAAAAAGAACTAAAACTTGGAAATATTTTCATCAAAAAGTATACGCGAAACCCTACATTTTATCTCGGAACAATTTTGTTATGTCATAGATAGTTTTAAATTGGCAGCGAAAGGAACAAAAAAATAAAAATAAAAAAAGCGTATTTTATTGTGGAAAAACTATGGGGATCAAAAATCTGAAATAACTCGTATGTGCTCGGGGAACTCTCAATACCTTGCAAAAAAATGATGGCCGCCGAGGAGCCCTGCGCCTCGGCGGCGGCTCGGCTTGGCCCCTGCAACGACTTAACCTCGGCCGTAGAAGTGGCGCTTCAGGTCCTTGTGACGAAATAGTACATTACGATACGAGTGCGAAATAGTATATTACACACCTAGGGCAGTAAAGTAAGAAATGTCTCAGGTCGGCTTCGCCTCGGTCGACAATTACATGTGATCTGAGGCTTTCTTATTTACTGCCCGAGGAGTGTATACGATTTTTCTCATCGACGGAGCCGAAAACCGGGAACTTCGTTCCGCGCAGCGGAACGAAAGTTATCGCTTTCGGCCCGGAGGTGAGAAAAAACTTTTTCTGACGAGTGTGAATTCGTAGCACGAGCTGTTGCAATCACACGAGTTAAGAAAACGTTTTTCGCATGAGTATCGTACAAAATTTTATTTCACGACGTGTGTAAACGGCGCTTGACGCACGCGAAGCGTGCGTAAAACCGCGTTCTACGCACTGAGTGAAATAAAGTACTATTATGTTACTACGGTATGGAAAGTGAGATTTCCCGTGCGCTTCGCAAAAGCAGAATTTTTTTTGTAAGTGTACACAAGTTGTTAAAAATGTTATTTTTTACAAAACAATATTTTGCAGCTTAATGTCATATAACAAAATTTGAGAAAAACTAATATAGTACTTTGCGATACGAGTGCGTAAAAGCGAATATTTTGGAAGACTGTGAAGTGAGTCACACGAGCTCCACGAGTACCACCGGAGCACGAGCCGAGTTTGCACGAGTGCCACAAAAGCACCTCCATGAAGTTGGCCGACCAACTTTGACTTTTTGATTTTCGATTATTGCATATCGATTGATAATCATTTGATATTGATTGATAGCCTAATATCAATGATTGATAGTCAATATTAATTTTTTTATAAGAAAAATAAAATTTGTCCTGAAGTTGGCCGAATTTTTTTTTTTTTTTAAATCCAAATCAACTTTTAATAGGGCCAATCGATGCGGAATCGTTTGATAGTTACGAATTCATTGATAAAAACGTTTGATAGTCCTCGGTTCGACAGCAGCGATGAAAAAACCGCAGATCATGATCAGCTGTCATATTACGGGGTCAGCAGGTTACATTACCAGGTCGACAGGTCATATTACCGGGACAACTGGTAATATGACCATGAATTGTTACTTTGCGCCGAAATCGATGACATAAGTGGGCAATCGATGGGAAATCAATTGATAGTTGATAATTAGCGATTGATAGCGATTGATAGTTAACCCTTTCGTTAGCACAAACACTTAAGAGGTACGCCCTTTATAGGCTCCAGTCATCTAGCAACATAACCTGCAATTTCTGTTTTGCGCCGGAATCAATGAAATTAGTGGGCAATCGATAGGAAATCGATTGATAGTTGATAATTAGCGATTGATAGTTCACCCTTTCGTTAGCACAAACACTTAAGAAAGAGATACGCTCTTTATAGCCTCCGGTCATCTAGCAACATAACCTGCAATTTATGTTTTGCACCGAAATCAATGAAATTAGTGGGCAATCGATTGATAGTTGATAAATAGCGATTGATAGCGATTGATAGTTCACCTTTTCGTTAGCACAAACACTTAAGAAAGAGGTACGCCCTTTATAGGCTCCAGTCATCTAGCAACATCACCTGCAATTTCTGTTTTGCGCCGGAATCGGATGTCGATCGCGAAATCTTGATAGACCGGATCTCCGGAAAGATCGAGCGATCTTCTTCGTCCGACGTTTCCGGGGATGCTTCGCGACATTCGCCGAAATCTCTACAATCTCGTGCTGATAATCGATCCTCTCAGCGATTCTCTTTGTCAACGGTCTCTTCTTCGACTTGTTCGCGTATTTTTTGTCGTACGATAAAATAAATAAATCGGCTCGTAATTTATAATAAATTTATTCAAATTAATCCTCTCCCAAAGCTAATAAAATATTGCGTAATTAAAATGTTACATTCTATTAAATTCATGCACATGCTTCAGCAATAAAAAATGGACAAGATACTCGCTCTGGATCTTTCCGGAGATCCGGACAATCAAGATTTCGCGATCGACATCTGATTCCGACGCAAAACAGAAATTGCAGGTTATGTTGCTAGATGACTGGAGCCTATAAAGGGCGTACCTCTTTCTTAAGTGTTTGTGCTAACGAAAGGGTTAACTGTCAATCGCTATCAATCGCTAATTATGAACTATCAATCGATTTCCCATCGATTGCTCACGAATTTAATTGATTCCGGCGCAAAACAGAAATTGCAGGTTATGTTGCTAGATGACCGGAGCCTATAAAGGGCGCACCTCTTTCTTAAGTGTTTGTGCTAACGAAAGGGTGAACTATCAATCGCTAATTATCAACTATCAATCGATTTCCCATCGATTGCCCACTAATTTCATTGATTCCGGCGCAAAACAGAAATTGCAGGTTATGTTGCTAGATGACTGGAGCCTATAAAGGGCGTACCTCTTTCTTAAGTGTCTGTGCTAACGAAAGGGTTAACTATCAATCGCTAATTATCAACTATCAATTGATTTCCCATCGATTGCCCAGTAATTTCATTGATTTCGGTGCAAAACAGAAATTGCAGGTTATTTTGCTAGGTGACCGGAGCCTATAAAGGGCGTACCTCTTTCTTAAGTGTTTATGCTAACGAAAGGGTGAACTATCAATCGCTATCAATCGCTATTTATCAACTATCAATCGATTTCCCATCGATTGCCCACTAATTTCATTGATTTCGATGCAAAACATAAATTGCAGGTTATGTTGCTAGATGACCGGAGCCTATAAAGGGCGTATCTCTTTCTTAAGTGTTTGTGCTAACGAAAGGGTGAACTATCAATCGCTAATTATCAACTATCAATCGATTTCCTATCGATTGCCCACTAATTTCATTGATTCCGGTGCAAAACAGAAATTGCAGGTTATGTTGCTAGATGACTGGAGCCTATAAAGGGCGTACCTCTTTCTTAAGTGTTTGTGCTAACGAAAGGGTTAACTATCAATCGCTAATTATCAACTATCAATTGATTTCCCATCAATTGCCCACTTATTTTATCGATTTCGGCGCAAAGTAAAAATCCATGGTCATATTACCAGTTGACACGGTAATATGACCTGTCGACCTGGTAATGTAACCTGCTGACCCCGTAATATGACAGCTGATAACGATCTGCGGTTTTTTCATCGCTGCTGTCGAACCGAGGACTATCAAACGTTTTTATCAATGAATTCGTAACTATCAAACGATTCCGCATCGATTGGCCCTATTAAAAGTTGATTTGGATTAAAAAAAAAAAAAAAAATGCGGCCAACTTCAGGACAAATTTTATTTTTCTTATAAAAAAATTAATATTGACTATCAATCATTGATATTAGGCTATCAATCAATATCAAATGATTATCAATCGATATGCAATAATCGAAAATCAAAAAGTCAAAGTTGGTCGGCCAACTTCATGGAGGTCACAAAAGCACGAGCCGAAGGTGAGTGCTTCTTGTGGCACGAGTGCGAGTCGGCGAGTGATCCGGTGGTACGAGTGGTGCGAGTGTGACTCACTTCACAGTCTTCCAGAATATTCGCTTTCAATCACGAGTATCGCATACTATTTTTTGTATAAAGTGCATTGGGGGGGCGCTAAAGGGGGTCCAGGGGCGCAGCCCATGGTCGTGCCCAGGGCCGAAGGCCCGGTGGGGGGTTCGGGGGGCCAAGCCCCCCGACTGCAAACAAAACAGATTTTTAATATGTTATCGACGCGAGCGCGATGAATGTGCGCATGCGCGCATAGTATTTTCGGTACGATTCGCGTATCTTCGACCCGCTTCGCGTATTTTCGACACGCTTTCTGTGTTTTCGACACGCTTCCAGTATTTTCGATACGCTTCCCGTATTTTCGATACGCTTCCCGTATTTTCGATACGCCTTCTCGAAAAGCGCCACCTTTTGTCATTCCCGGTCGGCACAAAAAGTGGCACTTTCCATGCACGCTATACAAAAAAACATTTTTTGTAACGCATGCACGAAAAGTACCAGGTTGTGTATGGGCCGGCTGTGACAGATGGCGCTTTTCGAGAAGGCGTATCGAAAATACGCTAACCGTATCGAAAATACGATAACCGTGTCGAAAATACGATAACCGTGTCGAAAATACGATAACCGTATCGAAAATACTGTGCGCGCATGCGCACATCGGTTCTTTTCCTTCGTGTCACGGCCGGCCATACATAACCAGGCACTTCGTGCATTTGTTACAAAAAGTAGTATGCGATACATGTACGTAAAAGCGGACTCCCGACGGCGGTTGTAAAGTGTCCGCACTCGTCTTCTCTCGCGCTACAAACAGCACTCGGCTTCGCCTCGTGCTGTTGTAGCGCTCGGTCCGACTCGTGCAGCCACTTTCCAACCTTCGCCGAAAGTCCGCTTTTACGCACTAGTATCGCAAAGTACTATTTTGTATACATTATTTAGCTCTTTGCAAACTGAACAAATTTTCGTAATGCACTGTTAAAAAAATTTACTAGAAAATTACAGTACCGGATTGGAAGTTTTTATTCAACCGTTTCTTAAATTTCAAGTAATCGGTGTTGAAAGTTCTAATTTAGGACACATGAAAATAATTTCAATGTTATTGAAATAGCAGTAACTTTGTACTTGAAATTTAATGTACCACATCAAATATTTCTGATTATTGTACATAAATTTAATGTACGTCATAGATCTTTTGGTGCAAAGTGGTACGTTAAAATTCAACCACATATATGTTGGAAATTTAAAATGGGCTTAAAAACAATAAAAATAAAATAGAACTATTACTCGGGCATTATTTTTTTTAGACATATTATGTCATTAGGAATTGTTGGGTACTGGTTTACGCCAAAGAAAATTTTTCACCTACCCTTGGGTTTGAACCTACGACCTACCTATCTAAGTACCTAACAACCCACACATGCTGTCATCTATGCTATCAACGACTTAGAAGTTTTGGATATCAAAATAGCATAAGAGTTATACAACTATTATTCTTTTAACCGTACTTATCATTGACATATTAAAATTTTCAATTGATTGCAATCAGAGCGTGAAGTGTGTATGGAAATATTTTCAAGTGAACATAACGCATAACGCACTATACTCATAATCGTTATGTTGCCAGTTCAGGTCCTGCTGTTACCATTTTTTAAATTGATTTAAATACCTTCATCAAGGTTACATGTAAACTTCAAAAACCTGCGCCTATCAACAGATATTAATTTTTCATTATTGACATTTTCAACAGAGTATTATCAACTTTTTTTAGAGTAGCAGAACACGAATACAAAAAATTGTATTCGTGTTCCAAGATTTATAAATTTACAATAAATATTACTTAAATTTACAGTTAGGTACATTAATTTTGGAAAAGAAATGGAAATTTACAGCACTCAGTACTTGAATCACAGTTTCAAGTGCAAAGTATGTAAATTTCATAAGCCTAAGTACATTAAATTTCAAGTCTTTTTTTACAGTGTGGGTGTTTGAAATCTAAGTTACAAAATATTTGTAAAGTTAGGTGATTTTTCAAAAACTTGTCATATAATTATGCAGTTACTGATCAAGTTTCGTAAATTTACAATGATTGCTCTTAAATTCCAATGCAGGTACATTAATTTCACGATAGATTTGTAAATTTATAGCACTCGGTACATGAATCACAGTTTTATGCACAAAATTTGTAAATTTAATATACATAAGTATATTAAATTTATAATCTGTTTTTACAGTGTGGACATTTTTCGATGGGTCTATTCATTTCTAAGATATTAACATTTAAAGAAGTATAGATACCGAAAAATTCAAATTTTTACCAAAAATGCCTGTCGGAAATATTAGTCGTAGCGGCAAACAAAGAATATACGGCTTTCCTTTTCCAAAACACTTTTTGATAAAAAAATTTGTTAAAATTAGAGAAACCGGTCAGGGTCGAATGAAGAAATACTCAGCTGTAATCCCCCATATATATAAGTTAACAGGGTCGTGACCTATTTTTAGAATTGTAGATGGATTTTCTGCGACACTGTTCCCCACGGATGAACATTGCCACAGAAAATTCATCTACAATTCTAAAAATAGGTCACGACCCTGTTAACTTGTAATTATATTGTCAAAAAATCAAGTATGAACAACTTAAAAAAACTGAAGAAGTTTGTATTTAGCATCGACAGTGCTTTAACAAATTGGAAAAACCTTAATGAGAAAGGACTGCAACTATATCATCAACTTATCTTCCACCTCCGCTGTCATAAGGAAGCTTTTGAATACAATTGGAATATATATTTCTGAAGAGAACTCTGATGTAAATCATAATGTCAAAAGGAAAATATACTATTTATTTCCCCTACAGTAATTCTAATAATTATTCATAACGAAGTATTGCTTTGCTAGCTTGAACATGAATCATACTGAATGGTATGCCCATAAAATTCACTGCTGGAAACTTGTCTCCTAATATTGCCAAACGCTGATTGGTTGAATTTCTCAAATAATTTGCCCAAGTTAATTTTTGCTTAAAAAGTCTGGACGTCATTTAGCAAATGTTTTTTTGTGGGACATGCATCAGCAATGTATTAATGAGGAATGTTGAGGAAATCAGCCAATTTACAATTTAAAATAAATAACATACATCATTCAATAATCTTACAGAAACTAAGGAAGATAATTTTGAAAATTAACTGTGTTAATTAAAGTTGAAACATTTGGGTAGTAGGTTTATAGATGTAATGACACTGTTAAAAAAGCAAGTAAATTTAATATATAAAAAGATATGAGATTTACGAATCAGGTATATGAATTTCATATTAATATACTTTTATTATAAATTTAAGAATAGTATAAGAATTCTATGATACTGGTATATGAAAATTATAGTACATTGGTATTGTAATCTTCATTTTAATGTACCAATATTGTATTTGTCAATATCAAATACATCTGAAAGTTAATATACATTATATGCATTGGAGCTTTATAACCGGTTTATTATAAATAAATTTTTTTTAAAAAGTTCACAAAGAAGTTTTGGATTACACTGTTAAAAATGCAAGTAAATTTAATATACAAAACGGATATATTAATTCCATATTAATATACTTTTATTGTAAATTTAAGAATAGTATAAGAATTCTATGATATTGGTATTTAAAAATTACAGTACATTAGTATTGTAATCTTTATTTTAATATACCAATATTATATTTCTCAATGATGAATGCATCTAAAAATTAATATACAGTATATTCATCCAAGCTTTATAACCGGTATATTAATTTTCAAAAACAAATTTTTTACAGAGAAGTTTTGGGTTTAAACTGTTAAACATGCAAGAAAATTTAATATAGAAAACGATATGTGATTTACAAAACAGGTTTATGAATTCCATATTAATATACTTTTGTTTATTTAATTTAAGAATAGTATGAGAATTCTCCAATACAAGTATTTAAAAATTACAGTATGTGAGTTTGTAATCTTTATTTTAATATACAAATACTGAATTTGTCAATGACAAATGCATCTGAAAATTAATATATGGTATATACATCCGAGTTTTGTATACGGTATATTAATTAAAAAAAAAAAAAAATAAAATAAACAAATATTGTTTTGTCAATGACAAATGCAGCTGACGATTAATGTAATTGTATATGCACCCAAGCTCTATATACTATATATTAATTTTCAAACAAAAATCTTTGACAGTGTAGGTAAAAGCAAATTAGTCACTATACAATAATTATAACTTGCAAGACATGGTATGTAACACAGAATGTCTCATATTCTGTGAGTAGGAGGGGTTCGTGAGTCATGGACATAAACATCTATCTATCATTAAGAACATCAACTATTGCTAGTAATTCTTTTTAAAACTTGATAAATCATTAACAAATATCAATAGGTCTTACAGACAACAATACCGAGAAACCATGACAATAAACAACTTCAATTATCTGTGTATATGGGCAGATGCCCATTCTTATTGCAGGGCAAACAGCCCAATCGAATTTTCATGTATATATTTTAAATTTTGTAAAGAGAAGCCTCTTTTCTGTTATTTGTTTATAGAATATAATTTAGATGTTATTTGAGAATTGTGGACTTTCAATCGATGCCGTTAAACGAATGTTTGGACTAATCAAGTTTAGTAGAGCGTCTCGAAAATTGCGTAACACCGTGAACGCATTTACCATTAAAATCGAGTTTGCAGTTTCTTAACTTTTAAACTAGAATTATTTGAGTTGAATATTTTATGTTATTAATGATAAATATTTGGAATAAGTGACTATCGTACGAATGGTTAAACAGTAGCATGTCCTTAAAGTAGCCACGCCATGTTGATAGAGTGGGCTTGGTCGGGAGGAGTCACGCTTAAAATATGTCGCACTTTGTAACTTTTTATGAATGGCAAGATACGTTTATTTTTTTACTCACATGCTCTGGTAAGTGGCACCACTACGACCGAGAATAGTATCAAAACACACTTAAGAATCCTCATCGTGACATTTCCTTGTATATTGTATTGAAAATCAAAACACCGTTATGATATGCGAAGCGTTATTGAAGTTTTGGCCTCGCTATAAAATTACCACACGACAACGAACCGAAGACTCAAGCCCAACTCCACAGCGTATTGGAGTGAATGGAGACGCCACGCTTATGCGCCGCCTGGTGTTAGTAGTACCAACTAGCTGTGAGCGTCGTCGTAATCCGCGGGAAATTTTAACAATCCCCAACGATGTACTTTTCCTGGGTCTTCTTCTTTTTTATTATTGTGCGAGTGAGATAGCTGAATCTTCCCGAAGTGTTGTTCTTCGCCACGGTTGATTTTTCAAATAAAAGTCGAGAAGTACTGACTGCAGAGTGCCAAGATGCAGTCAGTACTTCTCGTATTTTTCCTGAAATATCACTTGTAACCAAGAACGGGCTGATACCAAAGTCTCAAAAAGCCAAAGTCTCAAAAACTGTAATACCGACCGAATTTTTAATTAATGAAAGCGCCACGAGACGGAGTTGGCGGCAGAAGCTCAATTCGCCAAATCCGGTAACAGTGGTACCAACTGAATTCGAGAAGGCACAAAATCGTGTACGCGCGCGTGTTTCGGAGATGTTTTTACAGCAATTACGACCTCAAGAATTACGAGACGTTAAACTAGTGCATGAAAAGGGTGCATTAAACTCGTGAATAAAGAATTATACAAAAAGCTCTGTTGTTTAATCGCTTTAATCACCTTTATTACAATAAGCATTATACATATATTTACATAATTGGGGCGTCGTGATTAATTTTCCCCGCGTTACCCTAGCACTCACGATAACGGTTATATAACGGCCATAATGACGGAAAAAATGACAGTCGTTTTTGTACACCTTAATAACGGTGCGATTTTGGTCATAATAACGGTGTAACAGTAAAAAAATGACGGTGACCATGACTTTTCTCATGGTCACCGTCATTTTTTTTGTTATTTTGGCAAAACGCGCCGTTATTAAAGTGTACAAAAACGACTGTGTCATTTTCCCTGTCATTATGACCGTTCTCGTGAGTGTTAGGGTACTCTTACACTATATCTACGGCAGCTCCGCCTTTTAATTAAACCCGCGAGAAGCTCTGGCTTCAGGGATCTCATGTCTGGGAAAATATTCCGAGGAGCTCGAGGCTTCCTCGTTGTCTGACTCCGCTTTCTCGTCTTTGTCGCAATGAAAAGAAAGTACAAAATCGTACAAATGAAACAAAAACGATAAACGAATCAATTTGTACATAAACAAATAAATAAAAATTGCGAAATACACTAAATCGGGGAAAGACATCAAATTATGAAATTATCTTAAAAAAAAAAAATTAAAACACTGGCTTCCGTGTTTTCCACCGACGGATTCGTGTCCCGACTCGGGTAAGTGTAACTCGACGGTCTGTCCCAATCAAAAGGACTCTTCGTGCTCTTTGTCGGACTCTGACTGGAACTCGACTTCTGGCTCAGCCTCGACGACCGCGAACCCTCGCAGGGCGTCGAAATCAGCGGACTGCTCGGCGCCGACGCGCGTTTCGCGTAATTCTGCTCGAACTGCGAAGCAAAAGTGGCGCCGCTTCGTTAGAATCATCAACACAAATCATTAGCTTTTAAAAACTTAAGAATTCTACGAACCTGATTGAATAGCGCTCGATGTTTGTTGTTAAGATTCGTGAGCGCGTCGTCGCGCGATTTTACCGAAGCTCTCAGTTATATGCAAAACGGAGATTCATCTGAGTAATATGGTACGCAGTCTTCGTACTTTTCTTGTTTTGGATTATTATTTTTTTTTTTTTTTTTTTTTTTTTTTCTACAAGATGTCGGCTTGTTTCGCAGGACAAGCGGTTTGCTCTGGACAACGTAGAGAAGGCGCAGCTTAAGAAACCTCTCGACACTCTTCAGCACTCCATAAAGGTGACCCTAGCAAGTTGTGTCACCGCAATTTTACCGCAATTAACCCCTAGTTCACCAAAAAACGACTGACGTCGTTTTGTGCAAAAATGTTACGGCAAATCACTGCAAAACGACCGATATTATTTCATACTCGATCGGTCGTTTTCCGGTCAGGTGACGAAAAAAACGACTGCAAAACGACCGACCTTATTTCATGCTTGATCAGTCGTTTTACGTTTAACGACCGAAAAACGACTGCAAAACGACCGATCTTTTTTCATTTTTAAATATTAATTAAATATTATTAAATTAATAAATGCACGGAACAAGAAAATATGTGCGTGCTCCTGAAATATCGTATTTGGAGAAAAAAAAAAAAAATTAGTCACGTCTGTAGGTCTCGAACCTGCAACCTTCGGATTAATAGCCAAGTGCTCTGCCTGCTCGACCACTCAGTTCGTTAATACATGTTAAAATCATGTTCCATATAAGTTATTCGCCGAAACGTATGGTAACTTATGAGGAACGTGTGTTGATCATACTTTAACGAACTGAGTAGCCGAGCAGGCAGAGTACTCGACTGGTAGTCCGAAGGTTGCAAGTTCGAGACCTATCAGCGACACAATTTTTTTTTCTTTTTTTTTTTAAATGAAAAAAGATCGGTCGTTTTGCAGTCGTTAAACGTAAAACGACTGATCGAACATGAAATGAGGTCGGTCGTTTTGCAGTCGTTCTACCGTCAACTAGCCGGAAAACGACCGATCGAGTATGAAATAATATCGGTCGTTTTGCAGTGATTTGCCGTAACATTTTTGCACAAAACGACGTCAGTCGTTTTTGCGGTTGTTTATCGGTGGCACGACTTGCTAGGGGACCTCCTTGCTATCCACAGTGGAGCGTCTGGAGAGTCTCAGCAGACAACTGGGGTAAAACTCCTCCAATGTGCGGCGGGCGGCCGCACGTTGAAGAAGTACGTGGATCAGATCGAGGCGCTGAAGAAGGAGAGCTTCAATCTCAAACTGCGGATATATTTTCTGGAGAGTCGGATGGGCATGACCGCCGTGGACGATGATCCCATGACGAAGAACATCGAGCTCAAGGTTTTCTTTTTCACTCCCTTCGTACGATACTTTGACACTTTGAATTTTAAAAAAAATCGCCGTGTGGTAAAGAATATTCGTGTCGTCAGGTCGAGAACGAGACCCTGAAAAAAGAGCTCATCGAGAAGCAGGAACTTCTGAGTCAGGCGGCGAAAGCCTTCGAACTGATCGAGGAACAGAAGGGCGTGACAATGCGCAACCAAGTCCAGTATCAGGAATCCTTGGAGAAGGAAGAACGGAGAATAGCGGAACTAGAAATGGGTATTTATTTTTTTCCCCCAGTGCATTTTTTTTACATCGATACCCGTGGTGTCTAATTTTTCAAATTTTCCACATTGCCGCAGAATTCAAGAACTACAAGGTAAAATTCAACGGCACATCGCTGTACTACCAGGAGATGTTCGTCGGAATAACGCCGGAAAAGGCCCAGGAGCACAAGGAAAAATTGTACCAGTTGGAGGAGGTCGTCGCCTCCCTCGAAGCCGAGGTGCACTCAGAGATTATCGGGAAAAAGGAAAAAAAAAAATGTTTGAAGAGATCCGTTTGCCGAAGTGAATCTGTTGGCCGAAGTTTGCGTGTCTCGGCGCTTCCGTCACCGCTCGGGCATCGGAGCGACCGCTCCGATGCCCGACGCAGTGGGGCACTCAGTGTCCGCCCACTGCGTCACTTTATTCTCAGTAGTGTTTACGCGAGATAAGACGGTTCAAGGCTGATAAAACGAAAGACGTAGTCGGAACGGCGCGAATAACGTCCGAGGATCCGAGGAGGCGAAGCAGGAATCGATTCACACGTTTTATACATTTTTTACACCTCTTTTTCTTTTTCTTTTCTTCGCTATTCAGGTGAAACGAGTAACGGCGAGTCTCGAGGAGGAACGAAGCTGGGCGCAGGAATTGGAGATCGAACGAGATCAGTTCCGCAGTCGTCTAGAGGCGGAGACGAGATTGCGGGAGAAACAGTGGGACGCGGAAATCGAGGGTCTTCGCGAGCGCGTCAAGGAACTCGAGGACGAGGCCTCCGCCAGAGACAACCTGGTGCAGCAGCAGAAAAAAGAAATAGCCGAGAAAGAACGGATAATAAAGGAGAAATCGTTCCTGCTCGAGGAGACGAATTGAACGTGCGAGGAGGTCAACGCGGTGGCGGGGAAGAGAGAAGCGCAGGCGGCGCAACTGAGAGCTTCGGTAAAATCGCGCGACGACGCGCTCACGAATCTTAACAACAAACATCGAGCGCTGCTCAATCAGGTTCGTAGAATTCTTAGGTTTTTAAAAGCTAATGATTTGTGTTGATGATTCTAACGAAGCGGCGCCACTTTTGCTTCGCAGTTCGAGCAGAATTACGCGAAACGCGCGTCGGCGCCGAGCAGTCCGCTGATTTCGACGCCCTGCGAGGGTTCGCGGTCGTCGAGGCTGAGCCAGAAGTCGAGTTCCAGTCAGAGTCCGACGAAGAGCACGAAGAGTCCTTTTGATTGGGACAGACCGTCGAGTTACACTTACCCGAGTCGGGACACGAATCCGTCGGTGGAAAACACGGAAGCCAGTGTTTTAATTTTTTTTTTTTTTTAAGATAATTTCATAATTTGATGTCTTTTCCCGATTTAGTGTATTTCGCAATTTTTATTTATTTGTTTATGTATAAATTGATTCGTTTATCGTTTTTGTTTCATTTGTACGATTTTGCACTTTCTTTTCATTGCGACAAAGACGAGAAAGCGGAGTCAGGCAACGAGGAAGCCTCGAGCTCCTCGGAATATTTTCCCAGTCAGAGATCCCTGAAGCCGGAGCTTCTCGCGGGTTTAATTAAAAGGCGGAGCTGCCGTACATATAGTGTAAGAGTAACGCGGGGAAAATTAATTACGACGCCCCAATTATGTAAATATATGTATAATGCTTATTGTAATAAAGGTGATTAAAGCGATTAAACAACAGAGCTTTTTTTATAATTCTTTATTCACGAGTTTAATGCACCCTTTTCATGCACTAGTTTAACGTCTCGTAATTGCTGTACAAACATCTTCGAAACACGCGCGCGTACACAATTTTGTGCCTTCTCGAATTCAGTTGGTACCACTGTTACCGGATTTGGCGAATTGGGCTTCTGCCGCCAACTCCGTTTCGTGGCGCTTTCATTAATTAAAAATTCGGTCGCTATTACAGTTTTTGAGACTTTGGCTTTTTGAGACTTTGGTATTAGCCCCCAAGAACAACGCTTTGCAGTTTTTGTTACCGACCGAGCAGTAGCATATCTTAAGGGGATGCTGGTAGATTTTTTTACCGACTTTGGTCGGTAAAAATAGGCGATTTCGTAGTATCAAGAGACGCGGTATCGTCTCGAGACAAGTACACTTACGCCAGATACTGACGACGACCGACCTTACCGACCGAGACATCGAGACGCAACAAGCCTCTTATATTTGAAGCATCTTGTTTTCGGTCACTGTCAAAAACTTTTTTCTTGTATTCTTTAAATACGTAGAAAACCCATATATTTTTTAGGGACACGTAAATTATGTTTTTTTACGGTCTGTTGATTGCGACCAAAATGAAATCTATAGGAAGCCGCGCATGAAAGATATCCTTGTTTCTTTTTTTTAACCACGTCAGAATAGATGTTCAGTGGTCGCCGTCATCGCACACAAGATGGCCGCGTCCACTGATGGACTAGCGGACGCCGCTATGTTGCAAGCAGACGTCGCTATATAACCACGGTCTTACATACAGGCAAAGAATATGGATATGCCTAGAAGAACACTTCCCGTACGTTCGTTGAAGCCAGAAAAGTTGGGGTGCTCGGACAAGCTTTCACCCCAGCTGCTAGGATGTCGCTAGTAGCGTTGTATAGCTGTGTGCTGTACGTGTGGCTCACGTACAGAAACACACAAGCTTACACCACGGCAACAGGCTTGGCTCCGCCTTGCATCATGCCTCCTGCGCTGCTATTCGTTTAAAAGTTGGGGTGATTCTGTCTCTCTCGCTCCCGTTATGTTTAGCGAGTCGGGGTGATCATGCTGACTCTCTCGCTCTCGTTCTGTTTAGCGAGTCGGGGTGATCATGCTGACTCTCTCGCTCTCGTTCTGTTTAGCGAGTTGGGGTGATCATGCTGACTCTCTCGCTCTCGTTCTGTTTAGCGAGTCGGGGTGATCATCTTGACTCTCTCGCTCCCGTTCTTTTCAGCGAGTCGGGGTGATCATCCTGACTCTCTCGCTCCCATTTTGTTCAGCGAGTCGCGGTGATCGTGCTGACTCTCTCGCTTCCGTTCTGCTCCATGGTTTTTTTCCCATCCGAAAGTGATTTTTTTAATGAAAGTGATATCCGGTAACAATTACATATTTCATCAATAATCAGTTTCCAAAATTTATATAGAACTTGTATAGAAGATATTATACGAGAATCGAGCTGGTGTAGCAAAAAAGACGCTGGCTCCGTAAAGTGTAGTTTTGAGTTCAAAATACCATTTTTTTCCCCCTGTATGTTAATTAATATCACCAATTAATATCCCGGATATGGAAAGAATAACATACACACTAGACATTGACAAGCGATTGTAATTAACATTCAGGAAGAAAAAAAAAAAAACAAACCCTGAGTTTTGAACCCAAAACTACATCTTTCGAGTTCAGCGTTTTACCTGCAACACCAACGAAATTCTCGTAGAATATTTTCTAGACATGTTCTATATAAATTGTGGAAACTAATTGTTGATAAAATATATAATTTTTACCGGATATCACTTTTCACTAGATTAAGTTACGATATAAATGTATTAAATTATAATGTAGCAATAGCGAGAAAAAAAGAAAATTGTTATTACTGGGATTCGAACGCACGACGTTCCGCTAAATATGAAGGAAGGTGGGGATGTTCCCCTACCTTCATCCTACAGACAGCCTTCAGTCCCAACTGTCCGCCTAGTAGGCGGAGTTAATTAATCGTGTAACGCCTGAGCGTCTTGATTCGCGGGAATTTGAATTATATCCAACGATGTCCTTTCCTGGGTCCAGTTGATAAAGGGTAAAAACCCACCTTGTGAATCAGGAAGGATTGTCAGAGAATAAAGTGAGATCCGTTCGCTTTCGGTATTAAAATTGTTCTGCTTTATTCTTTGAAGATTTTTCGAGTCTAGGCTAGAAGAACCACACAACGGCTCTCCTACCCAACGCTCCCGCAGCCAATCACGCATGAGTTCAATATATATAAGAACAAGGGAGCATTTTCTATTCCGTGCATTTTCTCACGGATGCGATAAGAGAGCCAGCAGTCGCCACTCCACTTATCGAAGGCTAGACTTAGGGATAAACATTTATATAAACTCGAAACTCTGAAATAAACATACATGCGCCCGACGTCATTTCAATAACAAAGATAATAACTAAATATACATACGACGAGACAATCATGTCTTTGTATACATTCTTTGCCTTTAAGAAATATCTTATATTATTGCACCATATTATTATAAGTCACCACTTATTTATTTCGAATCTCTCGGGGTATAATTATTCTATTTAATTTAGCCGATTTATACCAATAGCTTTATTCTGCAATACGAATCTTTGAATAAACCGCGTTAAGATAATGGTAAAGTGACGCATGCGTCACAATCGGTCTACCGTGGTGCCATCCTGCGGTAGATTTATACGCAGAAAGTTTTGCTTCAAGCCGTCCATAAGAAGTGTTCTTCTAGGCATATCCATATTCTTTGATACAGGTGTTGCAACTTCAGTAGTGGGGGTGGGTCGCTTAGCGAAGCCATTTTAAGTTCCCTCAGTCGCCGGTAGAGTCGTTGCATGTAAGGTTTTGCATGTAGGCGAGGGACGCGGAGGGCAGAGGGTATCTGTCTGTCTCACTTTCACACACGGTCTCCATTGCAGCTCCACTTACACGTTTTTACAAATATTTATTATACTTGAAAAACGTTTGAAAATACCGCACAAAGGTGTTAATTATGCCCGCCAAATAAACTATAATAGAATAAATATCTTAATAATATCCTAATTATTTTTAATCCAACCGACTGCGAGAAACAAATGATTTCGATTAGCAATATGCTAAATTAGAATGCTTGAAATAGTTATAATATATGCTTATACAATAAATAGTTTTAAATTTTCTTGTTTATGTGGTTTTATTACATGTTATGTAGAATTTTGTTTATTTTAATTTTAACAGGGCTTCCAGGATTTCATGTGTAAGTACGAATTAAAAACAAATTTTGGCTTTTTTATTTTTTTAATTATCTTATTTTTTCAGGTATTTATTTTTATGAATATTTTTTTTGTTTTCTTATTTTTATTTTAACAGGGTTTCCAGGATTTCAAGTGCAGGTAAGTACGAATCAAAAACAAATTTCGTCTTTTAAAAAATTTGTAATTATTTTATTTTTTCAGGTATTTATTTTTATAAAAATTCTTTTCGCTTTCTAAGACCGTGGGTTGCCTGCTCGTTTATATCCGTGGATGTTTTCGCGTCCTCACCAAGGTCAGTCAAGCCCAGGTAAGTTAAATTTCTTGTGCAAACAGGAACAGATTTTCTCAGGTTGATTTCATCAACCAGCAGTACCCCGTGACGCTGCAGCGGAGTCTTTGAGTCGAAATGTTTTTTGAGCAATTCCGCAAACTCAGCATCAAATCCACAGTTTGCATTAATCAACGAGAAATAACTTCGTATCGTCCGCGTGCAGGGAAGTGGTAAAATACCGTTTTTGCGCAGAAATGCGTAATCTTTTGGGGATCGTATGCTCATGAGCATGCACAGCATGATCCACTCGTCAGCAACGAGCAGGGTACTGACACTCCAAAAATGTTAACGCCGTTGCCGGCGTTAACATTTTCGAAGTTGGCTACGGTCTCAGTAGTGGGGACTGATGAAGATAGATATGGGCAAATCTCCGGAACCTTTAACTTTCATCATTATGAAAAAAAATTCAAAAAATTAAAAGCACATCTGTTTAATACACAAATTATGGTTTCAAAATTGAAAAACTATCATCAAATGCTGCAGAATATCGTTTTTTCCAGTGCCCGCGGTTGAGAAATTAATAAACAAACCATAACCTAAATTTGTCATTTTTTGCAATAACTTTCATAAGTAAAAAATCTAATTAAATCACAAATTCGAATGCAATTCAACATATATATGTCTTAACTTATTATGAATTCCTGTAAATACATTTTTTACAATATTTACCACATTCTTTTCTCAACTGCAAATACACAACATATAAACTTTTTTGGCTCTGTTTAAAATCTATTCTTCGTCCTCAATATTTCTCTCTTCCTGTCCCTCTCCCTCTTTCTCTCCCTCTTCCTCGCCCTCTTCCTCTCCCTACTTTTACTGTACTCTTTTGCAATTTTCCGGGGTTTGTTCTTTTTTTTGTTATTTTATTTTCACTGAAGATCATTTTATCATCGCTCAAAAAGTCTGTCAATTCATTCAATTTTCTTTTTCTTGTTTTTGGTTCTGCAGCTTTTTCTACAAATAAAAATGATTTTGGATTCAAACTGAAATGATCACAAGGTGGATTTGAAATACATTTTGTGCATGATAAATAATTAAAAAATATTTTGTGTCGATCTTCGCGTGTCCAAATCAATTGATGCAACATCTTTGTGTTCGGAATTGTTTTGAGATTATCAGGAACCGTTTTCACGACTTTTTCAATTTCGTTGTTATCAATTAAAAACATTTTTACTTTCGAATTTTGTTGCTTCGAAACAACGCGAATCACATCTTCAGCAGAGATGATGTCAGTATCATACATAACTGCTTTATCACAAATGCCTTTGACAGTTCCACCTGTACCATCTGCACAACTTTTTCCGTGACCAGCAGTTGAAAAATTCCAAGTCACGTGACTCAATCCTAGTTCTTGGCATCGAGCATGAAAAAAATAAAAATTGGTCTTATTTTTGTACTGGGTACTGGGTCCGTCACTCTGAAAGTGTATAGTGTCTAAATTCGGAATCAAAACTTTTACAAGCTTCAAAATGGGAACCATGTGAGCCCAGATTGATGCAGCATCATGTCGCAGATTTTCGGAAACTGTGCAAAAAGATATACACTCAGTTTCTTCTTCCTCTTTTTTCTTATAAAAAATGGCTCCAGTGTGCAAAGAAATTTGTTTTTGAGAAGTTCCGAAATGCTTGAGGTGCTCTGATTTTACAAATATCTTTATAAATTTCAATATAATTTCAAAAAACCATTATAATTATATTTACAAAAACCTTGCACATTGCTTCCTCATTATTTTTCGCGTTTTACAAAGCTACCTCTATGAGAAAGTATGTTATTCAATTTTTGGCTTCCTCATAGAGGAAGCTTTGTAAAACGCGAAAAATAATGAGGAAGCAATGTGCAAGGTTCTACTTTGCATCCTTGTTTTAATTAGATAAATATACATGTTGTGGATTCGCTCTTTCTATTTCGTTATTACGTTATTTCGTGATTATTAGAGCGTTTCCGAAAGTGAATGTGATAATGTATATTTAAATATGACGACGACGACGACGACGACGACGAGGACGACGACAACAACGACGACGACGACGACGAGGACGACGACATCAAAGGCGGATCTGCCTTTTCTACAATATCTGCTTTTCTCCATTTCTCGACGATTATTATTTTTAATTCTTTTTATTTTATCTTACTTTCTTAACTTTCGCGGAACTTATGAGCGAAATTCTACATTTATTAAAAAATTCAAAAAGCCGTAAAACCCCAACCACTTTACCGATCATTCTATAAAATCGGAACCGCTTTACCGATTTCGCTGAAATTCAATACCAAACGTCATTTAACGTGTCTTCATTTATAAAGAACTATTTAGCTAAATTGGCGAACTTTTACGAAAGTTAGAGCGATCACGACATTTTTTGAAAAAATTAAAAATTGCATAAAATCTGTTTACATTGATACATTTAATTAAAAATCACGTCAATAACAGAGGAGTCAATACTCTACCTGCGTGCAAAATTTTAGCTAGATCCATCGTGCCGTTCGTGAGTTATGGGCAATTGAATTTTCAGTGTCTGGATACATACACACACACACACACACACACACACATACACACATACAGACATATTTTCTAGACCACTTTTCTCGAATTTTTAGGTGATTCTAAGCATACTGACATGAAAATCTCGAAAAAAAAATTTTTCACGAAAACAAAGCTTCCTCTATGAGGAAGCAAAAATGAATTTAAAAAATTAAAATACATACTTTTAACCGTATTTAATTATAGTTTTTATCAATATATTCAATAAAAACCAAGTTTATGTTACTTAATTTGAATTTTCAACATTGATTGTGACAAGATTTCGGTTGTGACGGAATTTCGGTCGTGACATTTAATGGTTACATCAAAATCTTTAAAAATAGTCTAAATTTATCAAAGCACACTTACCCACTGATAAAGGAAACAAAAACGATTGTGTGCATATAAATTTTAAATGAATTTATTGGTAACTGTTCAAGTCCGCGAGGATTTAAATTGTGACATTGTAACCTAGACAGGCTGACAGATAATGTGTCTTCGTCTATAAACAATATAAAGAAATTTTTTTTTGAAAATAAATCGATACGTTTTTTTTCTATTTGATTTGAATTTCATGTGCAATACAAAAATTTAGCTTTATATTAACAATTACTTACTTTATTTTTGAAAATTCCGTGATTTCGGTCGTGACACCTCAAATTGAGAGACAAACTTTAACTGATCGAATATATCAAATTAAACAACGGATGTCATTAAAATATATTAAATCGAATTTTCGAATTAAAAATTCATTGTTTTCCATGTTTAAAGTTTTAATTAGTTAATGTATTAATTACAAAATAGTATAATAAAAGTAAGAATTCGCGAAAAGACAGCCGAAATATTGTTACAGGTATAGTTTGTGAAGTCAAAATCAAGGATAATTAATATTTAGACATCATTAAAATCGTAAAAAAAGCTAGTAATGATAAACCGATTTGATATTTATTCATTTTTTTAGATGTTTTATTATTCATTTAACTGGCTAATCATACGAGAAGTCGTAAGACATATAGATTAAAGATTCCGGAGATTCGCCCATATATCAACTGTCTTTGTTACTCCAACGGTGCATGCGTATAATGTACATTATACGCATAGACTGAAGGGCCGGTTCAGACTAGCTGCAATAATAGAATTTATATTAACAGAAAAATGCAAACCCTCGTATAAACAGCTAAAAAGAACGGGGTATCAAAACGAAAAAAAATATATCAAGTGAAACGAAATAAATAAACCAAAATATAACGTTTTTTCTTTTCGATCGTAAATGGTGGTGACGGGTGATGGGGTACCGCGCCACCCTTTGGATTCAGATTATTAAAACCTTGGGTTGTCCAGACAAATTAAAATATTAAAAAAAATAATAAACTGACTTTTATTGAATCCCACGATTTTCAACGATTCATACTAGTTTTTTCATATTTAAAAATCTGTTTTTATAAATATCTTGTCAATTTCTAAGTTTCGTTTCGTTTTTTACGAATTTACAAATATTGTTTTGTTAAATTGAAAGTGACAAATATGAAAATATAAATTTTAAATGGATTGTTTCTGTACTTGTTTTTGTAAAACTGAAAACTTCATCGGTTTTTTATAAAGTTGGTGGACAAAAACCGTTTTATAGAAGTAAAAGAATTTCAATTTACCTTTTATCGAATATAAAGTAAAATATGTAACGAAAATCTTGAGTTATCATACATTTTAACAGTTTCAGTCATGAAAATAAAATATTTTCAGAACAATTGCGAATGTTCATGTTCACAGCAATCTTTTATTTTATCTGAAAACCGTGAAAAAGCAGTAAATACGAAGAAACGTTCGAATAAATATTTTCATCAAGATATGATGATACCGATTCAATGCAGGACATCCTTAACACGAATAATTAATATTATTATCATCTTAATTTATTGAAACTAAAGTTTCAATAGTTTATTTAATAACGAAAGAGACAGCTCATTTTCTTTAAGATATCCGAGATGTATATTATTTTAAAAATACTAAATCGGGATCTACGATAAAATAACAATTCCATTGCTATTTCTGCGACGAGCTATTAAAAATTACGTAATAACTAATGTTCCATTATATGAAATAAAAATATATGATCGGAGGCATGAACTGATGACATTGCGTTTCAAACAGCGCATGAATTCAAGTTCACCGCTGTTCCATCCCCAGCAATTTCCACTCCATCGACAGTCGTAGGCATCATTGCTGCCAAGCCAGCAAGCCGAACTTTTCATCGTCATATTTTGTTATTCTTGGGCTGGCACTACGCCGTACCCGATCGGTTCGTGCCAAATAAGAAGTGGCGGAGTACACGGAGGTCAGTACCCTGGTATCGTGCATGCGTGCCATTTCTGCCTCTTTGGTTTTCAAACATCCCCTTAGGTATTGTACAGGATCTCTGGCACGAAGTTTCTCACGCGTTTCACGTCTAATTTTCGCCCGCAATGCCGACATTTTCCGTTGGATAACGGATTTATGGTCGTACGACTTTTTAGTCGTGCTGCGCCTTGCAGTATGCACTTTTTCAATTTTATGCAAGCATCGCATCTCCTTTTCTTTGAGAGAAGTGTGCAGCCTTTACTTCTCCACTTGTCGACGTAATCTTGATATGCCGAACTAGCTGATATAAGATGAAAGTTGACGTCACCGAGGCCACTGCAAACGTTCATACCCCTGAATTTGTTGAGTACGTCCGGCAGCATTTTCGATGTATTTAATACGCGCTCGAGTTTCGTTTCCTGCAGGTCAACCGGATGTCCATAAACGAAATACTGCAACGTTCCGTCCACGTTAAGTATAACACTTTTTTGTGTCACTGGACAGGACACGCCGTTTTCGATCTTCGTGATCGTGAATGAAAACAGAGTTTCATATCCAAGTTCTGAACGCATCTTTCCACAACTCCGGAACACAGGCGGAGAAGTCACTATTGGTGATCGCCTTTGCTTCTGGTTCTACTGCAATAATGAAGTAAAGAAGTCTGTATGAACAGTAGTAACTTTCTGCGCTAATAAAAATGCATACAATTATATTTCATTTCTTAAATTGAATACTTTATAGCTTGATTAATTGCTTCTAATGCATTCTTTCCCTTAATTTTAATCACAGTAAAAATAACTTTCATGATATAAATATCATGACATTCCTAATGGTAAGTATTAATGAAATAGTTTAATTAATGTTGTTTATTTGGTTTAATAAAAATTATTTAGTTAATCATATTCTTCTTTTAGGTTTAGCAGCTTCCCCAGAGGTAAGTATAATTCGCATTAAGTATTTTATTGTTGTAGGCATTGGGATTTGAGCAATACAAATAAGATTGTTTTAAAGATACGTGTGAGACGTAGCGTTACTCACGTTTCTTGATTTGTAAAGATGTGGGTACTTCAGCAGGTTTCTGAAAAGCAAACGTACTTGCTACAGGAGGTTCGCAACACGATGCTTCTATGGCAGTGAACGAGATCCCAATGTCTGTGCTAGTCCCTGGAGTTGGTGAAGGAATACGAGTGATATCTATAATATTAATAGAAGTAATTGTTGTATTATTTAATTTACGTAAATTTCAATATATGGGTCATTCCACGGGATTTCGCACAAAAAAAAAACCCGACCGACTCCAATTTTCGCCTAATTTTTTTATATTGTTGACTATGTCAAACGGAGCATCTGTGAATTTTTTGAGAAGTTTATTCTTATATTTCGACGAGACATAAAATAAAAGGTGAAAAAAATGAAAAAAAAATCTGACGTCAAGTGGAATAATGATATCGACAAAAATAACTAGGTCAAAATTTTCGTAATTCAACACAGTTTACGGTAAAAATAATCAAAATAAAAAATAAACATAACTTCTATTTTATTTATGTCTTTTACCAAGAAAAGCTACCATTTCGCTAATTTGGCCCCCTCCGATTTCAATACAAAAAATCACGAATATACTACATGGAGTCCCAAACATTTTAAGCACAAGCCCAAGATGGAGAACGCATTTTACCCATTTTTAAAAAAATATTTCGGGTAATTGATTTTTTAAATTTTCTTCCAATCTGCTGCGTATTTTTTTATGTAATTGGTAATATTAAAAGGAGCTTATGTGATTTTTTCATAATTTTATATGTAGATGTATTCGATTCATTAAATGTAATCGAATTACAAATTTAAAAAATTGTATTTTCGTTGCGTCTTTTACAAAAAAAGGTACCATTTCACTTATATGGACCTCTCCGATTAAGTTAAAAAAATAACAAAATTACTACCCACATAGCACCGAAATATTTCTAAAACATTCTCAAAACATTCCTTTGCAATAATGCAATATTGCGAAAATATTGTGAAAGATGTTTAAAACAATTATAAAATATTGTAGGAATCTTGCAATGTCCGCTCAAAACGTTGCAAATATAATATTTCTATAATATTACAGAGCAATATTGTGTTAATATTACATTTTCCGCCCAAGACTAATTCGTAAGAAATTGTACCGTTTTTAATATAATTTTGTGATTGCGAGTTTTTAAGCAGAACCATTGAATGTCCTCGATAATAATCTTCTTTATTGGAAAAAAAATCCCGTTTACAATTCGAACACACAACCTCACCTACGTAGCACATCCACGTCGAATTAACGATGAGTAATTGTAAAAAGCGATCCTGCTTAAAAAATATATAACAATATTAGAGTTTCATTAACTAAATTTGTTCCAGAGGGGAATGCGGTTGAAGAAACGTAAATTCTCGCTTCAAAGACTTACATCTACCTACCTATCAAACCTATTTAACGACTATCACGCTAACCACTAGACTATCGATTACTTGTACAAACGTTATACTTTTATTGCCCATGTGTTCTGTAGACAAAGACTGATGAATTAAAAAATAAAGATAGAGCAACCTTTTAGAAGATTTCTGGTGCTAACAATCTTGTAAAAACAATCGATTCATACCATGCCGCGTTTTCCAATAAATTCTAATGAGGCTTCCAATTTCTGTCAGAATTTGTCCCCATTTCCAAATAATTATATGACGACTTCCCGATTGAATTTCAGTTTTTTCATATCGAATGATACTCAAGAGAACGAGGTGAATTTCTTTTTATCAACAAATTCAACTTTTTAAAACTAGTTTAGAAATTTCCATTTGAAACGTATTGGAATGTTGCAAAAAAGTTTCATTGTAATATTTGCAAAATCTAATCTGGAACCTTTTATTCGAGACTTTGTGAAATATTGTTGAAGAAAGTGGATGATTTGTTTCACAGGTAATGTTCAGAAATATTTAAAAAATGATTGGCAATTGTTTTATCTTCAACAATATTTCTGAACTTTAAGTTGACAATATTGCAATTAAATATTTGTGAATATTCGATTGGAAGCTTATGGTAATATTCCTGTGTCATGAAATATTCGAAATATTCCTGCAATATTTAGGCAATATTATGTGCTATGTGGGTATACGCCTCAGGCGTATCTCGCGACGCTAGCGCTCGAGCGGCCACTGCGTGCGTAACGAGACGATCAGCTGATCGCACGCCCCAGGCGTACCCCAGGCGAATCTCGCGACGCCAGCGCTCGAGCGGCCACTGAGTGAGTAAGAAAGCGATCAGCTGATCGCTTTCTTTTTTTAAAATTTAAAAAATTTGTAATTCGATTACATTTAATGAATCGAATACATCTACATATAAAATTATGAAAAAAATCACATAAGCTCCTTTTAATATTACCAATTACATAAAAAAATACGCAGAAGATTGGAAGAAAATTTAAAAAATCAATTACCCGAAATATTTTTTTAAAAATGGGTAAAATGCGTTCTCCATCTTGGGCTTGTGCTTAAAATGTTTGGGACTCCATGTAGTATATTCGTGATTTTTTGTATTAAAATCGGAGGGGGCCAAATTAGCGAAATGGTACCTTTTCTTGGTAGAAGATATAAATAAAATAGAAGTTATGTTTATTTTTTATTTTGATTATTTTTACCGTAAACTGTGTTGAATTACGAAAATTTTGACCTAGTTATTTTTGTCGATATCAATATTCCACTTGACGTCAGATTTTTTTTTCATTTTTTTCACCTTTTATTTTATGGCTCGTCGAAATATAAGAATAAAATTCTCAACAAATTTACAGATGCTCCGTTTGACATAGTCAACAATATAAAAAAATTAGGCGAAAATTGGAGTCGGTCGGGTTTTTTTTGTGCGAAATCCCGTGGAATGACCCATATGTATTATGAATATTAAAACAAAATGATATGCATTTTTTACAGGCCCTCCAGATTTCTAGTAAAGGTATATATGAAAGGTATATTGCAAGTTTTTTTTCTCTACTTGTTATTTTATTCTTCTCAACAACCATTAAGGATTTTAGATTTGCTTTTTTGATCTCCTTTTTTTAATAACGATGTGATGACTATTTTTTTTCCACACATAGCATAAGATGTATCATTGATTATTGTTTTTCAGAAAACTCACCATCAATGTTCGGCGGATTTTCTTGCAAATATAAATCTTGCTTCACAGATGTATGTTGTACGTCGTTTTTTTCTTCAGGAGCAAACAAAACCGCTTTTGGAGGTTCGCAATTTTTTACATCCATAGCAGAGAGTGGCAACCCAATGTTTATGTTTGTACATTGAGTTGATGGAGTGACACAAACAATATCTGTAATAATAAGGGAATCAATTTGTTTATGTTTTAATCACTTACATTTTATGGTTTCATCAGCAGTTCAGTAAATACATTTTGATTCAGAAAACTTACCATTGGAAGTATTGATAACCGGAATGGAGATATTAGAAGACTCGACAGCAACATTGCACTGATTTTGAATCATCAGAGATTCATTTTGCAGATGAAAACTCTGCTGTGCATATTCATGTAGTGGTGGAAAATTTTCCTTCCCTGTTGAACAATCACTAAATCTAATGGGCACAGCGAGTTTCTTCAACTGCGGATACTTGTATGGGGCCTTTAATTTAAAAAATACTGCATATGATTAAGACACATTTAAAGCCACATGTGATCTATATCTTATTAAACTCACCCGTGCAATTACTTGCCCATCAACACCGAATTTAATCCATTCGCGGGCGACGTCAACAGCGTCGAAATGTTTTTCGCATACGACATCCGTCGCATTCAACTTGAGAATGCCCGGGATAACCTCTTCCCATTTTTTTAGCTGTGCCGCGTCCCTCGGCACACGAAACACAGAATATTTTTTTTCTGTTCTGCTGCCGGTTCTACAATTTGGCACTGCATACCACTTTGTCATTTTTTAAAATTTAACATCGAAAAACTGAGTAAAACACACGCCGGATTTTCAGGTTATTAAAATAACTCCCTAGCGGATCTGAAGAACCGCAAAATAACCGAAGAGTGACTGGTCGTTATGGAACAAAAAATCACTCCAGAATAACCCAGAAGGAACCTAGTGACCGGCGGGTAACCATAAAGTGACCCGTAATGAACTCAATGTTCCGTTTCGGGTTACTATTCGGTTATATGAAGAACTTTCACATAACCGAAAAACAACTTTTAACAAACTGTCGGTTACTTCTGTGTTACTTTAAAGTTTCATTTTGGTTAAAACATTGGTCGCTTTGTAGTTGCAATCGGGTTCTTTTTTGTTCCAAAATAACGGTCGCTTTGTCGGTTATATTACAGTTGTTTTACGGTAAAACAACTGGAAATGAACCACCTCATAATGACGGTTACTTGTATGTGACCGTAAAGCAACCAGAAAATGACGGTTGCTCGGATCCGCTAGGGCTGCGATCCCGATGACGGCGACGAGTTGCGGCTATGCTGAAAACTAAATTCAACCTCACTAAACGACCCGACCCCCACCACAGAATTCTGAGGGAGTCTCCAGACCTGTATCAAAGAACATATATTATATGGAAGTGTATAGCTTATGGGCCGACTTGGCAGCATTCGCTGGGGTAAACCGCTAGTACCTTACCCCAGCACTACGGGCGCTGTCAATATCGGTGTGCACGTATACTGCTATATGCCCACCTCTTTTTAGGCTCCGAGCCAATCAGGGCTTGGGGTAATCGCGCCTCTGGCCCGCACTGCCGCTTTCTTATGCTTGGGGTAATGGTGCGTTCTCGCTCGCTCTTATTCCTTTTTTGGAATCCAAAAAAGGATTCATGAATTTCGCAAAATCTAATGGTAATTTTCGCAAAATAAAGGAGAAAACAATTAATACCAACGTTTAATTTGGTTTTGTTTTAAAAAAATCGGAAAAATGTCTATTTAAAACAACAGTTGAAAATGTACCTAATAAATTGCGAAATTCATGTATCCTTTTTTGGATCATTGTTATTAACGAAAGCGGTTGCTTTCGTTAATAACAGCTATATGATCCAAAAAAGGATTCATGAATTTCGCAAAACCTAATGGTAATTTTCGTAAAATAAAGGAGAAAACAATTAATACCAACGTTTAATTTGGTTTTGTTTTAAAAAAATCGGAAAAATGTCTATTTAAAACAACAGTTGAAAATGTACCTAATAAATTGCGAAATTCAAGGATTCATGAATTTCGCAATTTATTAGGTACATTTTCAACTGTTGTTTTAAGTAGACATTTTTCCGATTTTTATAAAACAAAACCAAATTAATAGCGATTATAAAACACGAGATTATAAAAACTAAAAAAAACTTGCTACTGGCGTGATCGCAAAACGTGACTTTCTCATCACGATTGTTACTGGCGTCACGTTACTGTCGTGAAGTTAGTTTGTGAAGTTAGTTTGTGAAATTAGTTTGTGAAATTAGTTTGTGAAATTAGTTTGTGAAGTTAGTTCGTAATATTCGTTTTTGTAGTTATATATGAATAAATATCTCTCTATATTATAAAAAGATCGCGCCGCCGCCTTCGCCGCCGTGTCAAGAATCGAGGGACTTATTCGGGTTAGAAGCGGTCACCCATCCAAGTACTGACCACAAAAATTCTGGGGTCTATTTTTGAAAAAATTAGCTTATTTAGGCTTATTTAAAAAAAAATTAGGTCTTTTTTTAAATTTAGGTCTATTTTGAAAAAAAAAAAAAATTAGACCTATTTTTTAAATATTATTTTACATACTTTGCATGTGATGAAAAAGTAAAAATTTGTTACTGGTGTAAAATTTTTATCGTGAATTTACTGGGTTATAGTGATTAATAATGTGTGAATTTCGCACATTAATTGTAATCTCCATTTTTAGCTATAATTTGTCAAGAACGCGTTTGTAAATTCGAAATTCGCGCGCGCGAGAAAGCGAGCGTGACATCGCGCGCCGGCGCGCGCCTTCACATCTCTCTTTCCCTTTGATGTTATTATCGTCGGCATTGCGATAGTTTGACAGTCGGAATTACATTTTATTTGATATTTCCAACGTTTCGCATATTATGGTGTGTATGAGCAGCATTTGGAATTGGTATAAAATGCTATACGAGTGATAAAATAAATAAAAAAACTATGATGTGATGAGTGCATGAGTGTTTATAGTCTAACATCAAGAGTGATGATAACCTCAAATGTGTTTCTCTTGTATTTTTACATTCTTTTTTTAAATTTTAATCTAACATATGGTGTAAATATTCATAGTATGTTATCATTGGAAACTGCTCAAGATCATTGCAGTTCTTTTTTATAGTGAATGTGTAACACAATAACACAAGAAAGTAACATATTTCAAGCAATACATTTTTTACAACAGTTTAAGATGTCTTATGTGGGTGATTGAAAAAACAAAATCTTCTATATACTAAATCTCTTGTTGTTCATTTTTTATTTGCTGGTAATACTATTTGTATGTATCACATTGAAGCATAATATCTTTTATATTAACTTGCGGTACAAAAATAAATAAAATTTTTATTTTTTTTTATTTTGTATTTAAGGTAAAGTATCAGAAGCAGTGGAGATTTTGGATTGGATTTCAATACCAAAACCAGGATTTGAATGCAGAAGACACACAAAAAATTTCATTTCAGTCCATAGATGTTTTCAAAAGTTATTGTGTTTCCGGACGGCACATACAGACGCCAGACAGACAGACAGACAGACAGACAGACGGACGGACAGAAATGAGGTAATGTGTTTTTTGGAATCTAGGACACTCAAAACATCTATTTCCATCAAAATCTGGAAGTCGAATTTTTTTTGGATTGCAATACTTTCTCTTTATCCATACTCCGTATGTGATGAGAAAGTAAAAAGAGTGCAAACATTTGAAGAGCTGCAAAAAATACCAATTTTCACTTCAATATTGGGAGAAATAGTATAAAAAGGATGCAAAGTAGAACCTTGCCCATTGCTTCCTCATAGAGGAAGCTTTGTAAAATGCGAAAAATAATGAGGAAGCAATGGGAAAGCTTCTACTTTGCATCCTTGTTTTAATTAGATAAATATACATATTGTGGATTCGCTTTTTCTATTTCGTTATTATGTGATTATTAGAGCGTTTCCGAAAGTGAATGTGATAATGTATATTTTAAAAAATAATTCAACATTCCATAAAATCAAAAATTTCATACCGTTCGTCACTAAATTATACATATATAATGGTTGAATATTGTTTCATTTATATACAAAATTTGAGCTCGCTGTCTTAAGTTTTGCAAAAGTTTGCAAATGTCAATTTTTTCAAAAATTCAAAACATCATAAAATTTTAACGGTACAACCGATCTTAACCAAATTCAATAGCGATCACCGGCGTATGAAAGCTCACATTCATACCAATTTTAAGATCAATATCTCGAAAATTGAAAGTGTTATCGCGTAAACAGACATTATTCAAAAAATTAAAAAACACGTAATAATTTAACGATGGAGTGGATTTTTACAAAAATTTGCATTGAACGATGAGGCTTGATCCCTCTATCTATGGTCCAAATTTCAGCTTGATATCTCAAGGCATTCCCGAGTTATAAAGGTTTACATTTTTCGATCGTGTAACACACACACACACACACACACACACACACACACACACACACGCACACACACACGCACGCACGCACGCACGCACGCACACACACACACACG
Source organism: Ephialtes manifestator (assembly GCA_963970395.1). NCBI lineage: Eukaryota > Metazoa > Arthropoda > Insecta > Hymenoptera > Ichneumonidae > Ephialtes > Ephialtes manifestator. Next base: position 30,425,918 of record OZ019974.1, on the reverse strand, counting down.
CACACACGCACGCACGCACGCACGCACGCACGCACGCACGCACGCACGCACGCACGCACGCACGCACGCACGCACGCACGCACGCACGCACGCACGCACGCACGCACGGACGCACGCACGCACGCACGCACGGACGCACGCACGCACGGACGCACGGACGCACGGACGCACGGACGCACGCACGCACGGACGCACGCACGCACGGACGCACGCACGCACGGACGCACGCACGCACGGACGCACGGACGCACGCACGCACGGACGCACGCACGCACGGACGCACGCACGCACGGACGCACGGACGCACGCACGCACGGACGCACGCACGCACGGACGCACGCACGCACGCACGCACGCACGCACGCACGCACGCACGCACGCACGGACGCACGCACGCACGGACGCACGCACGCACGCACGCACGCACGCACGCACGCACGCACGCACGCACGGACGCACGCACGCACGCACGCACGCACGGACGCACGCACGCACGCACGCACGGACGCACGCACGCACGCGCGCACGCACGCACGCACGCACGCACGCACGCGCGCACGCACGCACGCACGCGCGCACGCACGCACGCACGCACGCGCGCACGCACGCACGCACGCGCGCGCGCACGCACGCGCGCACGCGCGCACGCACGCACGCGCGCACGCACGCACGCACGCGCGCACGCACGCACGCGCGCACGCGCGCACGCACGCACGCGCGCACGCGCGCACACACGCACGCGCGCACGCGCGCACGCACGCACGCACGCACGCGCGCACGCACGCACGCGCGCACGCACGCACGCGCGCACGCGCGCACGCACGCGCGCGCGCACGCACGCACGCACGCACGCACGCACGCACGCACGCACGCACGCACGCACGCACGCACGCACGCACGCACGCACGCAAGCGCGCGCGCATGCACGCACGCACGCACGCACGCACGCGCGCACGCACGCACGCACGCACGCACGCACGCACGCACGCACGCACGCACGCGCGCATGCACGCACGCACGCACGCACGCACGCGCGCATGCACGCACGCACGCACGCACGCACGCACACACGCACGCACGCACGCACAGACATTTTTTCTAAATCACTTTTCTCGACGTTTTGGCCCATTCTGAGTGTACTGACATGAAAATCTCGAAAAAAAAAAAATTTTCATGAAAACAAAGCTTCCTCTATGAGGAAGGAAAAATGGAAGAAATACTTAATGCATTACTTTCTTAATGCATTCATTATTTTTCTTCATTTTTTCAACAAAATTACCTTTAAATTTTATTTAAAAATAATATTGTTTGCAGCTATTCAAATGTTTACACTCCGTTTCATAATCGCTATATATTATTATTATTAAATCATAATTACAAAACAAACTGTACTGTAAACTATATTTCATGAATTAATAGGGATTTACAACTCTGTTATTAATACTAAAATGTAAGTTTAATGTATATAATTAAAAATGATAAAATACTTCGGGCTTCATTCAATACGAATATTGAACGATTTATTGTGCTTTGCTTGCAAACAACAAATTCACATCTTATTAGTTAAGTTAAACACTTTATTGTGTTATTCTAAACAAAAAAAAAACAAAAAAAGAAATTATTTTAAAAATTGCGAAGGAGTTAAAGTGATGAGCGGTAGAGCATCCCCACTACACGCATTGGGAATGCGCGACCGCGTGAGAGCAAGTGAGTCGGAACGTCTGGCCAGTATGCAGGAGTGCGAGAGAGTCAACCGCGTGGGGCGTGGCTTGAGACTCTTTCAATGTGTGCGGCACACCGATACATCGCCGCGCGAACTATCGGCGAAATTCCGAACTACCTTTTCTCTGCCAAAACTTAACACGGGCTATACGCTTCCATATAATATATGTTCTTAGGTGCGGCACACCGATACATCGCCGCGCGAACTATCGGCGAAATTCCGAACTACCTTTTCTCTGCCAAAACTTAACACGGGCTATACGCTTCCATATAATATATGTTCTTTGGCCGCGTGTAGCGGTTTCGCGTTGCTGGAAGTTCTTGGAGACCGCGTGTGGCAGTTTCTTGTTGCTGGAAGTTCCTGGAGACCGCGTGTGGCGGTTTTGCGTCGCTGGAAGTTCCTGGAGACCGCGTGTGGCGGTTTTCTCGTTGCCATTTTCACTTCTGGTGATGGTGGCACTTTGATATCGTCTCAATATATTGAGAAATATATATATATATACTTCTACTTTGTAAAATTATTTTCATTAGCTTTAAAATTGGTGCTACAACGAGTCTACAATGCTTAAGAAAAAATTAAGAATGTTTTTCGAATCTTCCGAAATAAGAAAGCATTATTCGTTTTCAATATTTCTCATGTTAACACATTGAAAAAAATGTAGAAAAAAAATCATACCTCTGTAGTAGGCTATGACATTCAGTTATTCATTTATTTATTTGTTTGACATTTGAACATCGAGAGAAAGACAAGAGAGAGTCCCGTTTGAACCATCAACGAAGAAAGACGTTTTCAAAACTTGTAACTCTAATAAATCTGTTAAATGGTGACGAATATTGTTTTCATTGAATTATAAAACGGGCCCACAATTTCAGAAGTGGGATGAGAAATAGATATTGGTGAAGAAAAACTGGATAAACGGTGTATAAGTGTTGGAAAAATGCAAGATTTTCACGAGCTGTCGTGACGATTGCAAGAAGCATCAACGGAGTGTAAGCCGTTATTATAAATCTGAATCAAAGAGAGTGAACTCTGGAACAAGAATAGATATTGATCGGTGGACTCGGATATATTGAAAACTGACGATTAATAGCCTAATCAACTTTTCTATACGGAGCTGTGTACTCAAAGTTTGCACTGAGGTGTGCCAAAATAATTTGAGATGGATGGGAAACGTGATTGATCGCGTTATTTCCACTGTCACGGAGAATAAAATAGTTTCAAAGAAATGGTGAACCCAACAGATTTTACGGTGACTCAGCTGAAGCAGAAACTACGGAAACGGAATCTTTCAACAGCAGGGAACAAAGCTGAATTAATTTTGAGATTGGACTTGGAAGATCCACAAGGCATCTGGATGAACGAGGAAAACAACGAAAATAATTTACCAGGCGAGGATTTTGTAATCGACAATAATCTACCAGGTGAAGGTGAAGGAAGTGGAAATCTTGAAGGACTTCCCAACCTTAACGAAGTAAATCCGAACAACAACGAAACACTAATACAAGATTGCAGAACGAACGAAGATCAAGTCAGACTTGAACGCAAATTGGATCGACTCCGAACAGAAAATGTGTCTCTTATCCGCACGTTATCAGCAAGACAACACGAAGATATTGACAACCAAGATGGAATGGCTCGCGAAATGGAGCACATGCGCCGAAAAAATGCGTTACTTCTACGCGAGCTTGAAGTGACCCAACGTGAACATCGTGTCTCAACAGCAATATATTCTCAAAACAGTGCTTCCGATCCGAGAAGATACGCTTCGATCAAAACATTGGGCGATTTATTAAGCGAATTTAAAGGTGCTGAAAACTCCTTCGATAAGTGGAAAAGACAAGTGAAAATGGTCTGCGTAGCATACGACACTGAGGATAGTATCGGGAGAATTCTTGTAATATCCAAGTTGAAGGACAAAGCATACCAATGGTTCCATGCTCGTCCAGAACATTTCGAACTAACTTTGGATGACTTATTAACGGAGCTGCGAAAAGTCTTTAACCATCGACGTAATAAATTAGAGAGGAGACGAGAACTAGAAGCGCGATCCTGGAAAACTGGTGAGACCTTTACCGATTATTATCACGACAAGTTGGTGCTGGCTAATAAAGTCCCTGTGGATGACGAGGAAGTTCTCGACTATATAATCGATGGCATATCTGATCACAATCTGCGAAACCAAGCTCGAATGCAGAAATTCACATCTGAAGTAGATCTTCTCAACGCTTTTAAACAAATCGAGCTTGAATCGGATTCGAAGAGACGCTTTAGACGAGATTGGGATACATCTCGAGGTCGAGCTACGGAAGTAAAGCCCGTGAAACCACATACTAAGGAAGGCGAAATACAAAAAACAATTCGCTGCTTCAATTGCAACGACACTGGACACACATCAAGAGATTGTCTGCAGCCGAAGAGACAACAAGGAGCTTGTTTCTACTGCAACGAACAAGGACATCAATTGAAGGACTGCCCTAAAAAGAAAAAATTATCAATCAACCACGTTGAAGGAGAGTCTGCTAGCGAAGGCGATGAAGACGAAAAATCTGACAATGAAGTGAACGAACTCCAAATTACGAACGTTGAATTGGACTATATCTACAAGAACGAGTTCGAAAAGACAATCACATACGAAATATTTTACGATAACTCTCACTTTATTCGAGAAGTATCAGCCCTCCTCGACACAGGTAGCCCGATCAATTTTATAAAAGAACAATTTGTACCGCGCGGAGCTATCCAAAGCGTAAGCGATCCTCATCGTTTTATCGGACTAAATAAGTCTCGAATGATTGTTCTTGGCTCAATCGACGCGCGAATCACACTGGATAATATAACTAAAGATTCGGTTTCGTTTTACGTTGTCCCGGACAAAACGATGAATAACACCGTAGTGTTAGGTAGAGATGCTATTTGCCGGTTCGGGTTAAAATTGCGTTACCAAAGAAATGAGATTGAGTTTACTACGGCAGTCGAAGAATCAATCTTTAACATTGAGACAGAGCGTGAAACAATGGCAGACAAACTAATTATTAATCCTCTAGCTCCGGTTGAGGCTCACAATGAATTGATCAGTTTATTCGAAAAAATATACATTCAACCCAAAGGTCCAGCCACTCCGAAAGTTAAAGCCGAGTTGAAACTGATTGTAAACGATCCAAAACCATTCCATTGCAAACCAAGAAAGATTGCATTCTCAGAAAAAGAAAAATTACACGAAATAATAGACTCCTTGTTACAAAAAAATGTTGTCAGAGTAAGCGAGTCTGAATTTGCTTCACCGATTACACTCACGCGGAAAAAGAACGGCGAGATACGCATGTGCGTCGACTATCGAGTCTTAAATAAGATCACCGCTCGGGATAATTTTCCATTGCCTTTAATTGAAGATAATTTGAGCACGCTTAATGGAACCCTAGCGGATCTGAAGAACCGCAAAATAACCGAAGAGTGACCGGTCGTTATGGAACAAAAAATCACTCCAGAATAACCGAGAAGGAACCTAGTGACCGGCGGGTAACCGTAAAGTGAACCGTAAAGTGACCCGTAATGAACTCAATGTTCCGTTTCGGGTTACTATTCGGTTATATGAAGATCTTTCAAATAACCGAAAAACAACTTTTAACAAACTGTCGGTTACTTCTGCGTTACTTTAAAGTTTGTTTTTGGTTAAAACATTGGTCGCTTTGCAGTTGCAATCGGGTTCTTTTTTGTTCGAAAATAACGGTCGCTTTGTCGGTTACATTACAGTTGTTTTACGGTAAAACAACTGGAAATGAACCTCATAATGATGGTTACTTGTATGTGACCGTAAAGCAACCACAAAATGACGGTTGCTCGGATCCGCTAGGGAAAGAAATACTTTTCTTCTCTCGATCTTAAAGATGGATTCTTCCATATCGCGATGGCCCCAGAGTCAATAAAATTCACTTCCTTCGTGACGCCGCTTGGTCAATATGAATATGTAAAAATGCCATTCGGTCTAAAGCAAGGTCCATCGTGTTTTCAGCGATTTACTAGTGAGGCATTAAGCGAATTGATCAGATCAGGCGATGTAGTTGTCTATATGGATGACGTTCTGATAGCCACAACAACCTTGGAAGAATACTTAAGAGTTCTCGAACGAGTGTTCGACTTGATGGTCGAAAACAAGATGAATTTGAGAATAGACAAATGCCGATTCTTGTACACCGAAACCGAGTTCTTGGGATATCGAATTACGGGTGACGGTGTGCTTCCTACAAAAAGAGGTGTCGAAGCTGTTGAAAAGTATCCGATTTCAAAATCGATTCGTGAAGTTTAGAGTTTTGTTGGACTATGCTCTTATTTCCGAAAATTTATCAAAGGGTTATCGATCATAGCTAAACCTTTATATGAACCTCCGTGAAGTTAGCCGATGATTTTAATGAATCTGATTCTAAATTATCGGAATCGATTGGTGGTCATTGGTGTCCTAATTAGAGCATTTGGTGGTGAACCGTTTATTTTTAATTAATTAATCAAAATTGGCCAGTGAAGTTAGCCGATTTTTTTTTTCACGAATTTAATTGTTTTGATGCCCAATCGATGTATAATCGTTTGGTGGTCAAGAATATCATAATTAGAACATTTGGTGGTCACTAGTTCTCGAGAAAAATTAAAAAAAACTAATTTCCATTCGACAGAACCGGAAGCAAGGATATGGACAAATGTTTGTGGCCGGTAAAACACATAATTCTAGACCGATTTTGCTTTGGGAGGTCTTAATCGATGCAGAAACGTTCCCTGATCATTGGAAGCCGTACCTTAACATTTGGTGGTTATTAATTAGCATATTAGATGTCCTTAAACGTACCCGAGCATTACAAAAGAACATCGAACGCTGTGATTGGCTGACAGATGAGTACCGCGGTAATACGAACGGTGTTTCATAAAACGCATAATTCTTAACCGACAACGCTCCACAGGGTCGTTATCAAAGCAGGACGGTTTAATAACTATTGTTAGTCATTAATTAGATTATGAGATATCCATAATCTTATTTCTGCTGCGTTACGACGAGTAACGACGAGTAGTTGAACTTTGGGATCGGTCAATGTATACGCACGCAGGTCTATTGACATATATTCTCTTGGATAAAACTCACATTTCTAAACCGATTTCGTTTAACGAGGTCTTAATCGAAGCGTCAATGTCTGCAGATCATTGGTAGTCTAATTACAACATTTGGTGGTCATTCATTACGCTACGACGAACAAAGAACGCTGGGATTGATCGAGATATATGCTCACACGTCCATTGACTTACGTGTTTTTTAAAATAAAACTCATATTTCTTAACCGATTTCGTTCAACGAGGTCGTAATCGAAGCGGCAATGTCTGCAGATCATTGGTAGTTCAATTACAACATTTGGTGGTCATTCATTAGGCTACGATGACCATCGAACTTACGTGTTTTCGAATAAAGCTCGTATTTCTAAACCGATTTCGCTCAACGAGGTCTTCATTTAACCGCCAATGACCGCAGATTATTGGTAGCCTAATTACAATATTTGGTGGTGAACCGTTTTTTTTAAATTAATTAATCAAAATTAGTAGGTGAATATGGCCGATTTTTTTTCTGCGAATTTGGTTCGTTACGTGTCCAATCGATGTGTAATAAGTTTGTGGTCAAGAATATCATTATTAGAACATTCGGTGGTCGCTAGTTATCGAGAAAAATGTAAAGAATTAATTTCCATTCGACAGAACCGGATGCAAGAACATGGACAAATGTTTATGGCCGGTAAAACACATAATTCTGAACCGATTTTGCTTTAGGAAATCTTAGTGAATGCAAAAACGTTTCCTGATAATTGGTAGCCATATTGTTCAAATAATGTTGAGATACTCGCTGGGTGGGGGAAATTAATTTTCAATGAGTGAGTGACGCCAATTAATTAGTATACAAAAAGTTATTATATTTATTTTACTACTATACACCATATGAGTTTACCACGGATTAGTTAACAACGCGAAGAAAGTGCGTCGCGAATCGTGTGAGAAATAACACCAATGAGTTGCCCGTGAGAGTGAGTGAGAGGGTGAGAGTCTGAATAGCACAAGCGTAAGAGAGAGAGCGAGCGTGTGTATTGTCTATGAGCGTCTACGTGATTTCTTGAGCGTATAAATACTTAATTCACTTATTTCCTGACGCTTGAAATGACACCAATTGTATACTGAGTGATTACAGGAAATATTATGAACTGAGTTGACCTAAAAAATGAAATGACACCGCTGAGTTGACCCGTCCTTTTTGAGAAACACCACTTGTTGAATTCGCACGTGTACCGGCTTCGTTAAACGAGAACACAATGGCTGCTCTCAGCGGCGCCTCGTGTGCTCGAGCAAGAAGACAAGGGGCGTGCCGCGAGGGGGTCCCGTGGAGCCCCGCGCTGCAGTGCCGTCTCCTGATGTTCCAAACTAGAGCGACGATTCGCCGCTGAGGAGTATCAGAGCTAGTTACGAAATTATTGGTCTAATAATTGAACATTCCGCCCGCCATCAGCAACAGAGTTGATGATTGGATTACGTTGAGGTATCCTGAGCTATCCACGGAAGAATCGCCAATTTGGCAATCGGCCTGGTGAGCGTTGTGGTGGCGGTCTTGAGTGTGACGACCCGAATGAGTCCGTCCTGGCCGGGGTGTAACTGAGTTATCCGAGCGAGTGGCCACTTGGATGGAGGAAAGCGCTCATCCGTGAGGAGGACCAATGAGCCAACCTTCAAGTCGTGAGATGGATGATGCCACTTGGACGTTGAGAGGTGTTGTTGCAAATATTGAGTTGACCAGTGATTCCAAAAATGGTGAAAGCGTTGTTGAATGAGTTGCCAGCGATCGAGACGAGCAGTGTTGAGATCGAGCAACGATGGCTCGACAACGGTATTGAGGGGCTGGCCGATGAGAAAATGCCCTGGCGTGAGTGCAGAGACGTCTTCAGGGTCGTCGGTGAGAGGTTCCAATGGTCTAGAGTTGAGTACTGCTTCAATTTGGATGAGTAGAGTCGTCAGTTCTTCGTAAGTGAGCAGTGTGTCTCCGACCGTTCGCTGAAGATGATATTTGACAGACTTAACTGCAGCCTCCCATTTACCTCCCATGTGAGGTGCAGCTGGCGTGATGAATTCCCACCTAACTCTGTCTTGGGTGAGCGAGTCGGCGAGTTGGAGTTGATCTTGAGTTCCCTGAGTGAAGAGTCGTTTGAGTGTAGTGTCTGCCCTGATGAATGTTGTTCCGCAATCGCTTCGAAGAGTATGGCAGAGACCTCTGCGTCCAGTGAATCGTCTGAACGCGGCGAGAAAGGCTTCAGCTGAATAGTCGCTTACTACTTCGAGATGAAGCGCTGAAGTAGAGAAGCAGACAAAGATGCAAAGCCACCCCTTTTGAACCTTTGCACCTCTGCCCTTCCATGTTTTGACTGAGAGTGGACCTGCGTAATCCACTCCGGTGGTGGTGAATGGTCGTGATGGAGTGACCCTAGTGGAAGGGAGCTGACCCATGAGTTGTTGCGCTCGGTTGCCACGTAACCGAGCACACTTCAAGCAGCGGAGGATGAATGATCTGATTGGAGCTCTACCACCGATAATCCAAACAGATTGCCGAAGGAGATTCAATGTGAGTTGAGTTCCGCCGTGGAGAGTGCGAGCGTGAGCATCAGCGATGAGTAGATCACAAAGGTGAGAAGTTCGAGGTAGGATTGCCGGATGCTTGCTCGCATAGTCCATCGGTGAGTTGGCGAGTCGTCCACCCACTCGAATAATTCCGTCAGTGTCGATGAAGGCCGTTAAGCGAGTGAATGAGTGAGATCGTGGTAGATGAGTGTCGTTCTTGAGCGCCGTGAGCTCGAATTTGAAGTGTGCTGCTTGAGTCGAGTGAATCCAGAATTTTAACGATGCGTTGAGTTCGTGTGGCGTGAGTGGGATGTTCACAGTTGTCTGTGGCATTTTCTTGAGTCTGTTGATTACTCGGCGAATCGTTGCAGTAACTCGCAACAGTTTCGTCAAGCTTGAGTATCTGGAGATCAAGTCCCATTGATCTTCAGGCTGAGCGGATGCCGCAGTAAGAGAGAGCCCCGGTCGCTCCTCCTGGTGAACCTGCGAGTCTGAGAAATGTCGTTGAGCGGGCCATGAGCGCGATGAGTTTGAGAGCCATGGCGGACCTGACCACCACAGCTGATGATTTTCCAATTGGGACAGAGTAACACCCCGAGAAGTGCAGTCAGCCGGATTTTCCTTGCCGGAGATGAATCTCCATTCGCAGTTTGGAGTAAGATCTTGGATTTGCGACACTCGGTTTCCGACAAAGTCCTTCCAGCGTGAGGGGTGTGAGGTGATCCAAGTGAGCGTCACCGATGAGTCCGTCCAGAGAAAAATAGGTGCATGAACGAGAGAAAGAGTTTTCACTACGTATTGAGTTAATCGAGCCAAGAGCAGAGCAGCGGTGAGTTCTAGGCGAGGTATAGTGAGTTTCTTCAAGGGTGCGACTCGAGATTTTGAGCACACTAAAGTGCATTTTCCTTGAGAGTGTGGGTTGCCGACACGGAGGTAAATGACGGCAGCCATTGCAAGTTGTGATGCGTCGGAGAATCCATGAACCTGAACCGTTGAGTGGTCGTTGAGTCCCAGCCACCTGGGTATACTCAGACAGGAGACTTGCGCTAGGTCCTCCTTGAGTCGATGCCATCTTTTTTGAGTGTCTGATGGCAGTGAGTCGTCCCAATTGAGCTTGAGTAGCCAGAGTTCCTGCAGCAACACCTTGGCTCGTACAACAAGAGGTGCGAGGAAGCCGAGTGGATCGTAGAGGTGAGCAATCTCCGACAAAATGATCCTTTTCGTGAGTCTGACCCCTTGAGTAGATGGATTCCAATGAAATTTGAATGTGTCCGAAAAAGTGAACCATTTCAGGCCTAGCAGAGTCGTGTGATCGTCGAGTGATCTTGAAGAGGGTGACTCCGTGTTCTCTGAGATGCCCTTGAGTAGGTGTAGATGATTGCTTTGCCACTTTGCCAATGGAAAGCCGCCCGCCGTGCATATCCCACGAACTTGGCGAGCGATGATGATGAGATCGTCTATGTGATTCGAGCCTCCGTAAATATCATCTACGTATCTGCCAGCGGTGAGTGGTTCGATTGCACGCGGAAATTTGCTGCCTTCGTCCTTGATGAGTTGTTCCAGAGTACGGACTGCCAGGAAAGGAGCGGCCCTGGTGCCGTAAGTGACCGTAGTGAGTTCATAACGCACCACGGCTCCAGATGAGTTAGTCCATAAAATTCGCTGGTGCTTCCAATCGTCTGGGTGGACTCGTATTTGACGGAACATCTTGCTGATGTCAGTGGAGAAAACGTATTTGTGTTTTCTTACCGAGAGAAGCACGTCGCTGATGTCTCGTTGAATTTTTGGACCAGTATGAAGCAAGTCGTTGAGTGAAATTCCGGATGATGATGGACTAGAGTAGTAGAGCTGGTCGGTCTGAGTACTCCATGATGGGGCAGATAGTAAGCGGTTGAGTCTGATGGTGAATGAGTTGCTGGTACCATGTGATTGAGTTGTTCGTATTCCTCCAAGAAGGCAGTATAGAGCTGATTGTATGTGGAGTCCCTCGACAATCACTTCGACAATCGATGTAAAAGCCGTTTAGCGGTTGTATAAGAGTCGCCAAGTTGACTAACTGATGATTTGAAGGGTAGTCGAACGATATATCTTCCTGAGTCGTTTCGCCGGTGAGTAGTAGCGAAATGATGTTCACATTCCTCTTCGTCTGAAGTGGGCGCGGCTGGCTTCGAGTGAATGACTTCTTGTTGAGTCCAGAATGTTGTTAGGAGCTCGTGAAGGTGTTGGGTGGAAGAGTCGACCGATACATGGTGAGAAGCCCTGGTGAGTGAGCACCGAGTTGAAGAAACCGGGCCGAGAACAATCCATCCGAAAATAGTGAGTTGGGCGATCGGCGAGCAATCGTTGAGTGTCTTGAGACCTGGTCTGATTATTCGTCCGTATGAGTCCGCTCCAATGATGATGTCAATTGGCTGCGGCGTGAGGAAGTCAGGATCAGCAAGTTGAAGTCCGTGAAGATGAGTCCAGTCATGGTGAGGTGTAACGAACGTCGGTAATACCGAAGTGAGTGTGTTGAGTACATGAGCATTGAGAGTGACTGCCTCTTTAGAGTAGAGCGACTGCAGGGTGACTTTTGTCACTCCCCGAGTAGATGTTGTCGTTACACCCCCAATTCCGCTGATTGGAATTTTTGAGCGATGGCGTTTGAGTCCGATGAGATCCACTTGATGTTCCTTGATGAATGTCAACTCCGATCCTGGGTCGATGAGCAAACGGACTTGATGAGTGCAAAATGTAGAGATGAGTTGAGCGAGACTTGTAGCGAGCAGAACAGATTGAGTGCGACGATGTCCTATTTCTTGCTGAGTGTTGTCGAGTCACTGATCCGAAGTAGCTGGCTTGGGCGCGCTTGCTTCAGGTGGCTTAGAGTCCAGGTGAATCATCGTGTGATGCTTAGCACCACACGTACGGCAGAGCTTGCTGCTGTTGCATGCGCGCGCTGAGTGGTGCCCGAGACAATTGAAGCAAAGCCGTTGATCTGGTGGGATGCTTCGAGTTGGCCATTTTAAAATGATCGGTAGTATGTGCTACTTACTGCGCAGATGAGTATACCGAACGCTGAGCAACGCGTATGCCGCCAACTGCGTGAGAGAGTCCGCTGAGTGAGGCAATGAGCGGCAGGGTATGCCAGCCGCTGCGCCGATGAGTCTGCCGGCCGCTGAGCCACCGAGTATGCCGACTACTATGGGAGAGTGTGTGCGGAGAGAGACAATGATTGGCAGTGTGTGCCAGTCACTGCGCCGATGAGTCTGCCGACCGCTGAGCCACCGAGTATGCCAACCACTATGGGCGAGTGTGTGCGGAGAGAGACAATGGTTGGCAGTCTGTTCTAGTAACTGCGCCGATGAGTGTACACAATGAATTGCCCGATGAATTGACCGAGAAGAGTTTTTCAATGAGAAAGCACTCGCGAGATTGTCTGAGAAGAGTTTTTACACGATTCACTTCACTCCTAGCACTGTATAATCCGGCTCGAAGGACCAAATGTTCAAATAATGTTGAGATACTCGCTGGGTGGGGGAAATTAATTTTCAATGAGTGAGTGACGCCAATTAATTAGTATACAAAAATTTATTATATTTATTTTACCACTATACACCATGTGAGTTTATCACGCATTAGTTAACAACGCGAAGAAAGTGCGTCGCGAATCGTGTGAGAAATAACACCAATGAGTTGCCCGTGAGAGTGAGTGAGAGGGTGAGAGTCTAAATAGCACAAGCGTAAGAGAGAGAGCGAGCGTGTGTATTGTCTATGAGCGTCTACGTGATTTCTTGAGCCTACAAATACTTAATTCACTTATTTCCTGACGCTTGAAATGACACCAATTGTATACTGAGTGATTACAGGAAATATTATGAACTGAGTTGACCTAAAAAATGAAATGACACCGCTGAGTTAACCCGTCCTTTTTGAGAAACACCACTTGTTGAATTCGCACGTGTACCGGCTTCGTTAAACGAGAACACAATGGCTGCTCTCAGCGGCGCCGCGCGTGCTCGAGCAAGAAGACAAGGGGCGTGCCGCGAGGGGGTCCCGTGGAGCCCCGCGCTGCAGTGCCGTCTCCTGATGTTCCAAACTAGAGCGACGATTCGCCTCTGAGGAGTATCAGAGCTAGTCACGAAATTATTGGTCTAATAATTGAACACATATCTAAACATTTGGTGGTCATTAATTAGCGTCTCAGCTGTCCTTAATCGTATACTCGTCCATTAGGATCAGTTGCGGAGTCTGGGTTTCGCTGAAAATGGATACACTCGTCGTAACGCAGAAATAAGATTAAGAATATCTCATAATCTAATTAATGACTAACAATAGTTATCAAACCGTCCTGCTTTGATAACGGCCCTGTGGAGCGTTGTCGGTTAAGAATTATGCGTTTTATGAAACATATACTGTTCGTATTACCGCGGTACCCATATGTCAGCCAATCACAGCGTTCGATGCTGGTTGTAATGCTCGGGTACGTTTGAGGACATCTAATATGCTAATTAATGACCACCAAATGTTAAGATAAGGCTACCAATGATCAGGGAACGTTTCTGCATCGATTAAGGCCTCCAAAAGCAAAATCGGAATAAAATTATGTGTTTTATCGGCAATAAAAACATTTGTCCGTACCCTTGCTTCCGGGCCTGTCGAATGGAAATTAATTCTTTACATTTTCCTCGATAACTAGCGACCACCAAATGTTCTAATTATGATATTCTTGACCACCAAACGATTATACATCGATTGGACATATAAAAAAATCAAATTCGTGAAAAAAAAAAAAAAAAAATTAGCCATCTTCACCTACTAATTTTGATTAATAAATTTTAAAAACACGCCCCACCACCAAATGTTGTAATTAGGCTACCAATAATCTGCGGCATTGGCGGTCAAATTAAGACCTCGTTGAACGAAATCGGTTTAGAAATGTGAGTTTTATCCAAGAGAATATATGTCAATAGACCTGCGTGCGTATACATTGACCGATCCCAAAGTTCAACTACTCGTCGTTACTCGTCGTAACGCAGCAGAAATAAGATTATGGATATCTCATAATCTAATTAATGACTAACAATAGTTATTAAACCGTCCTGCTTTGATAACGACCCTGTGGAGCGTTGTCGGTTAAGAATTATGCGTTTTATGAAACACCGTTCGTATTACCGCGGTACTCATCTGTCAGCCAATCACAGCGTTCGATGCTCTTTTGTAATGCTCGGGTACGTTTAAGGACATCTAATATGCTAATTAATAACCACCAAATGTTAAGATAAGGCTACCAATGATCAAGGAACGTTTCTACATCGATTAAGACCTCCCAAAGCAAAATCGGTCTAGAATTATGTGTTTTACCGGCCACACCCTAGCAAGTCGTGCCACCGATAAACAACCGCAAAAACGACTGACGTCGTTTTGTGCAAAAATGTTACGGCAAATCACTGCAAAACGACCGATATTATTTCATACTCGATCGGTCGTTTTCCGGCTAGTTAACGAAAAGACGACTGCAAAACGACCGACCTTATTTCACGTTCGATCAGTCGTTTTACGTTTAACGACTGTAAAACGACCGATCTTTTTTCAATTTTCAAAAAAAAAAAAAAAAAAAAAAATTGTGTCGCTGGTAGGTCTCGAACTTGCAACCTTCGGTTTACCAGTCGAGTACTCTGCCTACTCGGCTACTCAGTTCGTTGAAGTATGATCAGCACACGTTCCTCATAATTTACCATACGTTTTGGTGAATAACTTATAAGGAACATGAGTTTAACATGTATTAACGAACTGAGTGGCCGAGCAGGCAGAGCACTCGGCTAGTAATGCGAAGGTTGCGGGTTCGAGACCTATGGATGTGACTAATTTTTTTTTTTCTCCAAATGCGATATTTCAGGAGCACGCACATATTTTCTTGGTCCGCGCATTTATTAATTTAATAATATTTAATTAATATTAAAAAATGAAAAAAGATCGGTCGTTTTGCAGTCGTTTTTCAGTCATTAAACGTAAAACGACTGATCAAGCATGAAATAAGGTCGGTCGTTTTGCAGTCGTTTTTTCGTCAACTAGCCGGAAAACGACCGATCGAGTATGAAATAATATCGGTCGTTTTGCAGTGATTTGCCGTAACATTTTTGCACAAAACGACGTCAGTCGTTTTTTGGTGAACTAGGGGTTAATTGCGGTAAAATTGCGGTGACACGACTTGCTAGGGCAAACATTTGTCCATATCCTTGCTTCCGGTTCTGTCGAGTGGAAATTAGTTTTTTTAATTTTTGTCGAGACCTAGTGACCACCAAATGTTCTAATTATGATATTCTTGACCACCAAACGATTATACATCGATTGGGCATAAAAAAAATTAAATTCGTGAAAAAAAAAAAAAAAATCGGCTAACTTCACCGGCCAATTTTGATTAATTAATTAAAAATAAACGGTTCACCACCAAATGCTCTAGTTAGGCCACCAATGACCACCAATCGACCACCAATCGATTCCGATAATTTAGAATCAGATTCATTAAAATCATCGGCTAACTTCACGGAGGTCACGGTCTTACATACAGGCAAAGAACATATATTATATGGAAGCGTATAGCCCGTGTTAAGTTTTGGCAGAGAAAGGGTAGTTCGGAATTTCGCCGATAGTTCGCGCGGCGATGTATCGGTGTGCCGCACACATTGAAAGAGTCTCAAGCCACGCCCCACGCGGTTGACTCTCTCGCACACCTGCATACTGGCCAGACGTTTCGACTCACTTGCTCTCACGCGGTCGCGCATTCCCAATGCGTGTAGTGGGGATGCTCTACCGCTCATCACTTTAAATCCTTCGCAATTTTTAAAATAATTTCTTTTTTTTGTTTTTTTTTGTTTAGAATAACACAATAAAGTGTTTAACTTAACTAATAAGATGTGAATTTGTTGTTTGCAAGCAAAGCACAATAAATCGTTCAATATTCGTATTGAACGAAGCCCGAAGTATTTTATCATTTTTAATTATATACATTAAACTTACCTTTTAGTATTAATAACAGAGTTGTAAATCCCTATTAATTCATGAAATATAGTTTACAGTACAGTTTGTTTTGTAATTATGATTTAATAATAATAATATATAGCGATTATGAAACGGAGTGTGAACATTTGAATAGCTGCAAACAATATTATTTTTAAATAAAATTTAAAGGTAATCTTGTTGAAAAAATGAAGAAAAATAATGAATGCATTAAGAAAGTAATGCATTAAGTATTTCTTCCATTTTTCCTTCCTCATAGAGGAAGCTTTGTTTTCATGAAAATTTTTTTTTTTTTCGAGATTTTCATGTCAGTACACTCAGAATGGGCCAAAACGTCGAGAAAAGTGATTTAGAAAAAATGTCTGTGTCTGTGTGCGTGCGTGTGTGTGTGTGTGTGTGTGTGTGCGTGTGCGTGTGCGTGTGCGTGCGCGTGCGCGTGCGTGTTCGCGTGCGTGTGCGTGTGTGTGTGTGTGTGTGTGTGTGTGTGCGCGTGCGCGTGCGCGTGCGTGTGCGCGTGTGCGTGTGCGTGTGCGTGTGCGTGTGCGTGTGTGTGTGTGTGTGTGTGTGTGTGTGTGTGTGTGTGTGTGTGTGTGTGTGTGTGTGTGTGTGTGTGTGTGTGTGTGTGCGTGCGTGCGTGCGTGCGTGCGTGCGTGCGTGCGTGCGTGCGTGCGTGCGTGCGTGCGTGCGTGCGTGCGTGCGTGCGTGCGTGCCTGCGTGCGTGCGTGCGTGCGTGCGTGCGTGCGTGCGTGCGTGCGTGCGTGCGTGCGTGCGTGCGTGCGTGCGTGCGTGCGTGCGTGCGTGCGTGCGTGCGTGCGTGCGTGCGTGCGTGCGTGCGTGCGTGCGTGCGTGCGTGCGTGCGTGCGTGCGTGCGTGCGTGCGTGCGTGCGTGCGTGCGTGCGTGCGTGCGTGCGTGCGTGCGTGCGTGCGTGCGTGCGTGCGTGCGTGCGTGCGTGCGTGCGTGCGTGCGTGCGTGCGTGCGTGCGTGCGTGCGTGCGTGCGTGCGTGCGTGCGTGCGTGCGTGCGTGCGTGCGTGCGTGCGTGCGTGCGTGCGTGCGTGTGTGTGTGTGTGTGTGTGTGTGTGTGTGTGTGTGTGTGTGTGTGTGTGTGTGTGTGTGTGTGTTTTTTTTTTTGGGGGAGGGGAAATCCATTTACGGACTGTGTGTCGGACTCGTGGATGACCACCATACCGACTAAAACCCTAAACCTCCGTCTGTGGCCTTTGATTTTTCTCCCGCGGCACCACCGTAAGGTATTACTTCGCGGAAGAGGCCTATAGCCGTAGCTCTTCCTCCATTATTCGCAAGTGACGTGGCAACCCCGGCCCACCCAAGGCGGTCTCAGTGGACTAGGGCTGGCGTCCCTTGTTGCTTTCTTGCCAGCCTTTTGTTCTGACGTTGCCTACTTCCTTTCGCGCTCTGTCCGGCGCAGCTCCTTCATTACTACGATAGCATAAGCACCAATCGCCTTCCATGCTGCTTCCGAAGATAACATCTGTTCCACCAGATTTTCCGGCGTCAGACGCATATTCAACTGGTCCTTCACTATGTCTCGAGAGGCACTGAAACGTGGGCACTGGAAAAAAGTGTGCTCCGCGTCTTCCTCAACTCCTATGCACGTTGGGCAGTCCGGAGTATCTTCATGCTTGTATTTATGAAGGTACTTTCGGAAACCGCCGTGTCCTGACAGCACCTGCGTGAGATGATAGTTGAGTTCCCCGTGTGTCCGGTTCACCCATTTCTCCACATTCGGGATCAGCCGGTGTGTCCACCGTCCCTTTGTAGACGTATCCCACATCATCTGCCAGTGGTTGACACTATTTTCTCTCCCCTCGGCCTTCGCCTCCACCGACTTCTCCTGCAAATATAGCGTCCTCCGTTCCTTGGCCAGTAGCTTAATTGGCAGCATTCCCGCGATGACGTTGATGGCGTCCTCGGAGACAGTGCGAAACGCACAGGCTACCCGCAGAGCACTGACCCGGTAAGGCGCTGTAACCTTCCTCCTGTACTCCTTTGTTAGCAGTGCATCAGCCCATATAGGTATACCATAGGTGAGCACTGAAGTAGTTACCGACATAAGCAGCTGCCTTCTCTTATATCTGGGGCCACCGACATTGGGCATAAGCCGCGACAGTGTGGTCGCCACGACAGAAGATTTAGTGCCGATTTGGTCTACCTGCTCCTTGAAATTAAACCTGGCGTCCAAAGTCACACCAAGATATCGGATGGACGGCTGGGATGTGATCTCGATATCGCCGACGCTGAGGGTCACTATGTCCATCACCTTCCTGCTGGAGACAAGAAGGGCCTCCGTCTTGTGTTCTGCAAGTTGCAGTCCGACAGAGGTCATCCAGTTCTTGATCTCAGAGAAAGCTTCCTCGAAGATGGCGATGATTTGCTCCAGGAGTTTGGCGGTGATTTCCACAGCCAAATCGTCTGCGAACGCTACCAGGCTCACCTCACGCGGAAGTTTCAGCAATAATAGCGCGTTGTACAAGATAACCCACAGAAGAGGTCCCAGTACGGAGCCTTGAGGAACCCCTCCAGTCACTTTATACGTCTTTGGTCCGTCTTCCGTGTCGTACATAAGGAACCTGTTACACAGATAACTCGCCACTATCCTTTGAAGGTACCATGGAACATTTAGCCCTTTTAGGGCCTCCATGATACACTTCCATCTCGCCGAGTTGAACGCATTTTTTATATCGAGAGTAGCGATCAGACAGTACTGCTTGGATCCTCTCGTATATCTTTTCCCTGCGATTGCATCTTTCGCAGTATTTACCACCCTGTTGATCGCATCCAGTGTAGAGCGCGATCTCCTAACGCCATACTGTTCTTCCGCTAACAGAGGGTCCACGACTTTCTCGATCCTATTATGGATGATCCGTTCGAAAATTTTGCCGGCCGTGTTCAGCATGCAGAGTGGACGATAGGATGATGGTTCGTCCGGAGGCTTTTTCCCTTTTGGGAGGAGTACTAACCTCTGCCACTTCCACTTTTCGGGGAATGTTCCTTCCTTTAGGCATGTGTTATACATGTCTAGGAACATTGCCGGTGCCGTCTTGATGGCTGTCTTAAGGGCTATATTTGGTATTCCATCCATGCCAGGGGCTTTGTTGTTGCCAACCTTCGTAGTTGCAGCGAGCAGCTCCTCTTCTGTGGTGACTGGGATGTCCTCATCGGTGTTCTCCCCGATATCGTAATTTTCCTCCTGCTGTTCCGGAAAGAGGGTTGCTACGATATTCTCCAGCAACTCCGGGTCGGTAGGGCCGGATGGCATGGTCTGGCTTTTTAGCCGGCTCATTACCACCTTATATGGCCTGCCCCACGGATCGCTGTCGACTTCGCTGAGGAGCTCCTTCCAGCTTTCAGCTTTTGCTTCCTTAATGGCCTCCTTGAGTACCCGTTTTGCATCCTTTGACTTCCTTTCCAGTGCGGCGAACGTACGTTTGCCTCGAGCCCTTTGGGCTAGCCTACGAGCTCGGTGGGACCTCTTTCGAAGGCTGGCAATCTCCTCGCTCCACCAGTGTACCGGAGGTCGGCGATCTACTACTTTTTTCCGCGGCATTGTGGCATCGCATGTTTCGGTTACCCTTCGCATCACTTCCTCCACTTTTGTCGCTGCATCTTTCTCTGTGATGGGGCGGGTGTCCAGAGCCTCGCGAAAGAGGTCTGCGTCGAACAATTTGACCCTCCAGGCCTTCGAGATCGACTTAGCTGGTTTCACCCCCCTCCTCTTGTCGACGTTTATCTCCCACAAGATGGCCTGATGGTCGCTGTGGGTGTAGATATCGTGGACCTTCCACGAGAAGCGGTTTTGACGCACGAGACTGCTGCTTACAAAGGTGAGGTCCACAACGGAGGAAGCCTCTCCTTTGACAAAGGTGGGATCGCCGCCCGTGTTTAGCAGAACCACATCCAATGAGGCCATAGCCTCAAGAAGGGCTTGACCTTTTGCATTTGTTCTCTTGCTACCGCAGTCCACGGTCCAGGCGTTGAAATCCCCAGCAATGGTCACCGGAGAGCGATCCTTGGCATCTCTCACCATCCTATCGAGAAAGTCCTCAAACTCTTCAATAGTCCAACTGGGTGGTGCGTAGCAGCTGTAGTGATGGATACCCTTTACCTTCACTCTCACAAAGCCTCGGTCCGTCCGACTTGCAGTATCCTGAAATGGGAACTTCCCACAAGACCAGATCGCAGCCTTCCCACTTCCATCGGACACCCAAGGTTGAGTATCCAGGTGTCTGTAGGGTTCCGAGAGGATGGCCAGGTCTGGCTTCAGCTCCCGCACCGTCTGCGTGAGTAGGTCCTGAGCGGCCTCACAATGTTGGAGGTTGAGCTGAAGCACTCTCATTATCGACGTTTAGCAGTCGCCTGGAGTGCCCGCGTATACGCAGGGCATCGACTATTACCCGCTATGTGATTAACGGGCTCCTTTCCACGTTTCGCCGCACACAATACGCAGTGAGCATCAGCTTTGCATTCTGCAACTTTATGCCCTTCCTTGCCGCATTTGATGCAGCAGTTTGACCTGTCTACTTCACAGTTGCAGTTTCGAGCCAGGTGTCCAAAGTCCCAGCACTTGAAACACTTCAGTGGCCTTATGAGCTCTCTAATCCGGCAGTAGGTCCAACCGATTCGAATCTTCTTTCGCTCCAGGAGCTTCTTGGCTATCGGTGCCGTGAGTCTTACGATCGCCGTCTGCGTTCCGTTGTAAGCGGCACGCATTGATCTGACTGCCGGTGGCGTTACGCCAATATCGGCAGCTAGATCGCGCTGGATGGCTTCCACAACTTCTTCCTTCGTCGTGACTTCGTCAATGTCCATGACTTCTACCTCCGTTTCTTGTACATTGCTCTTTACCGTGGCATTTTCTCCTAGCGCCGTCTGCATCGCTTTATGTAGCTCGGGCGCCTTTTCGGTGCTCTCCTTCGAGAGGACAAAAAGCAGGTCTCCAGCTTTCGTCCTGCGTACTTTTTGCACCAAAGTGCTAACGTCCTTCAGCGCCTCGTCCTTCTTTATGTGACTCAAGATCTCCGCATAGCTCATACCCTCGTCTTTCTTTTCGACGATGAGAGCATTCGGCAGAGCAGACCTTCCGCGATGCTCCCGAGGCTGCCGGGTAGGTTTCGGCTGGGTCTTCTTTCCAGGCCTCCTCTTCTTCTTCCTCGTTTCTTGCCACTTCTCCTCTGGTTGCGAATCCTTACCCTCCTTCAATTCATCAGAAGGCGGATCCTCCTTGTGCGGCTTTCTCCTCTTCTCTTTTTGCTCTGTCGACTGCGGAGTACACCGGAGTTTCTTCCTCTTAGCCTGGGCTATTCTCCTTTCCTTCGGTGTTTCTTCGAGTTCCATGGTCTCGACGTTATCGCCCTGGTCTCGGTGCTGCTCCGTCTGGGTTAGCGTCGGCGTTGTCTGCGTAGCCCCAGTTGCCGTCTTCAGCTGATGTACCGGCTCCGTCGCTCCATCTAGCGCTGCAATACGCCGCCAGCTGGTTTGCAGGCTCGCAACTTTGCTGTGAATCGGCTTGTGGACATTCGGTTTGCCCTTTATGATTTCGCTTAATTCACTCAGCAATTCACCGTGTCGTTTCAGGAGCTCCAGCCGCTGCTGCCTCTTCTTGTCATCACTTGTAGCATTTTCGGCCAAGTGGTCCACCTTTTTACTGTTTTTGCAGTCGCTTGTTGACGACGTCTTGGAGCCTGCTTCCGCGCTCGCAGTAGACGCCGATACTGGGGATCCGAACCCCTGCATCGTAATCGTGTTTTCCTTATAGAGACCTTCCATAAGTGGTTTGTTTGAACCGGGGTTCCTTCCCCGAGCCTGTTGGTCCGCGAGAGGTTTCCCTCCTATCCTCTGTATCTAGAGGACGTTCCCCTATCCACCAACCTGGGGACGCGCCAACGTAGGGGACAGGCTCCCCCCGTGGTGTGTGTGCGTGCGTGCGTGCGTGCGTCCGTGCGTGCGTGCGTGCGTGCATGCGTGCGTGCGTGCGTGCGTGCGTGCGTGCGTGCGTCCGTGCGTGCGTGCGTGCGTCCGTGCGTGCGTGCGTGCATGCGTGCGTGCGTGCGTGCGTGCGTGCGTGCGTGCGTGCGTGCGTGCGTGCGTGCGTGCGTGCGTGCGTGCGTGCGTGCGTGCGTGCGTGCGTGCGTGCGTGCGTGCGTGCGTGCGTGCGTGCGTGCGTGCGTGCGTGCGTGCGTGCGTGCGTGCGTGTGTGTGTGTGTGTTACACGATCGAAAAATGTAAACCTTTATAACTCGGGAATGCCTTGAGATATCAAGCTGAAATTTGGACCATAGATAGAGGTATCAAGCCTCATCGTTCAATGCAGATTTTTGTAAAAATCCACTTCATCGTTAAATTATTACGTGTTTTTTAATTTTTTGAAAATGTCTGTTTACGCGATAACACTTTCAATTTTCGAGATATTGATCTTAAAATTGGTATGAATGTGAGCTTTCATACGCCGGTGATCGCTATTGAATTTGGTTAAGATCGGTTGTACCGTTAAAATTTTATGATGTTTTGAATTTTTGAAAAAATTGACATTTGCAAACTTTTACAAAACTTAAGACAGCGAGCTCAAATTTTGTATATAAATGAAACAATATTCAGCCATTATATATGTATAATTTAGTGACGAGCGGTATGAAATTTTTGATTTTATGGAATGTTGAATTATTTTTTAAAATATACATTATCACATTCACTTTCGGAAACGCTCTAATAATCACGTAATAACGAAATAGAAAAAGCGAATCCACAATATGTATATTTATCTAATTAAAACAAGGATGCAAAGTAGAAGCTTTCCCATTGCTTCCTCATTATTTTTCGCATTTTACAAAGCTTCCTCTATGAGGAAGCCAAAAATTGAATAACATACTTCCTCATAGAGGTAGCTTTGTAAAACGCGAAAAATAATGAGGAAGCAATGGGCAAGGTTCTACTTTGCATCCTTTTTATACTATTTCTCCCAATATTGAAGTGAAAATTGGTATTTTTTGCAGCTCTTCAAATGTTTGCACTCTGTTTTATAATCGCTATTAATTTGGTTTTGTTTTATAAAAATCGGAAAAATGTCTACTTAAAACAACAGTTGAAAATAGACATTTTTCCGATTTTTTTAAAACAAAACCAAATTAAACGTTGGTATTAATTCCCTAGCGGATCTGAAGATCCGCAAAATAACCGAAGAGTGACCGGTCGTTATGGAACAAAAAATCACTCCAGAATAACCCAGAAGCATCATAGTGACCGGCGGGTAACTGTAAAGTGACCCGAAATGAACCCAATATTCCGTTTCGAGTTACCATTCGGTTATTTGAAAGACTTTCAAATAACCGAAAAAAAACTTTTAACAAACTGTCGGTTACTTCTGCGTTACTTTAAAGTTTGTTTTTGGTTAAAACATTGGTCGTTTTGTAGTTGCAATCAGGTTCTTTTTTGTTCCAAGATAACGGTCGCTTTGTCGGTTACATTATAGTTGTGTTACGGTAAAGCAACTGGAAATGAACCGCATAATGACGGTTACTTGTATATGACCGTAAAGCAACCACAAAATGACAGTTGCTTGGATCCGCTAGGGTTGTTTTCTCCTTTATTTTGCGAAAATTACCATTAGGTTTTGCGAAATTCATGAATCCTTTTTTGGATCATATAGCTGTTATTAACGAAAGCAACCGCTTTCGTTAATAACAATGATCCAAAAAAGGATACATGAATTTCGCAATTTATTAGGTACATTTTCAACTGTTGTTTTAAATAGACATTTTTCCGATTTTTTTTTTAAAACAAAACCAAATTAAACGTTGGTATTAATTGTTTTCTCCTTTATTTTGCGAAAATTACCATTAGATTTTGCGAAATTCATGAATCCTTTTTTGGATCATATAGCAGTTATTAACGAAAGCGTTTGCTTTCGTTAATAACAGCTATATGATCCAAAAAAGGAATAAGAGCGAGCGAGAAAGCAGCATTACCCCAAGCATTAGAATATGCGAGTGCGACCGAGAAACGCACTATCGGAAGAGCGAGTGTACGAGAGAGAAGGGAAGCGCATGAGTACGAGCGAGAACGCACCATTACCCCAAGCATAAGAAAGCGGCAGTGCGAGCGAGAGGCGCGATTACCCCAAGCCCTGATTGGCTCGGAGCCTAAAAAGAGGTGGGCATATAGCAGTATGCGTGCACACCGATATAGACAGCGCCCGTAGTGCTGGGGTAAGGTACTAGCGGTTTACCCCAGCGAATGCTGCCAAGTCGGCCCATAAGCTATACACTTCCATATAATATATGTTCTTTGACGCGGCCTCCAGGAACTTCCAGCAACATGAAACTGCCACACGCGGTTTCTAGGAACTTCCAGCAACATGAAACCGTCACACGCGGTTTCCAGGAACTTCAAATCTACCGCCGCGACGACGCCGGCATCTTGCAGGAATCAAAAGAACCAAGAAAGCGACCGACATTACCGGCCGTCTTAGGAGGGAGTCCAGGAAGACGCCGTTCAGCACCGGCGCTACACGCCAACAAGAGTGGGGCGAGATGACCCCACCAGCGACCAATATTGCATCAGCCCGGATTTCGGGTATAAAAGGGGCTGCGGAGCAGCCAAAATCACCATTCGTTTCCCTTTCCCATTCCCTTACGGAGCACACAGCCCTAGCGAAAGCTCTGATGGTCTGCTGCCTTAAAATAGGTTTCTATTAGTCTCTGACTACGAAACTCTGCTGAAATTCCTAAATATTTCCTTACTCCAGCATCGGGCAACTGCTAGTGGAGACGCTAGCGACCGCTCCTGTCTGGTCACCTAAACCTCACCATAAATTAGTTTTTCTCCTTGTTAAAAGTAGAATCATTTTCCTTTTCCGAACGCCAGCATCGGGTAACTGCTAGTGGAGACGCTAGCGACCGCTCCTGTCTGGGTTACCTTTCCTTTCAAAAAGTACTGGTTAATAAGCCATTTGATCCATACCATATGTGATATTAAATT
This sequence comes from Ephialtes manifestator, assembly GCA_963970395.1. NCBI lineage: Eukaryota > Metazoa > Arthropoda > Insecta > Hymenoptera > Ichneumonidae > Ephialtes > Ephialtes manifestator. Next base: position 30,400,577 of record OZ019974.1, on the reverse strand, counting down.
GTTATAATAATCAAAAGCAGCAGATCTTCAATGAGCTCTTATCATTAGAATCTTCCTTTGGTCACGTCCAGCGGGACAAATAAGAATAAAATAAAATATAAGACGGTTGTATTTTGCAAATAATTTTGGTTTATTGAATAAATTAAGAATTTTCTAATTTTATAATAATTTTCTTCTGATCCACCTGTCCCAAGAACTCACGACGTTTCACACACACGGCGTATCCGACCGATTTGGCGGGGCGCAAAAAGTGTGAACGTTACAACTGGCGCCCAACGAGGGGCAGGTGCGCTCTACAGTAGAATATTAAAGTAAATTTAAGTAAATTCGACTATTTCGTAGACAAAATGTCAAATAACAAAGAAGAAGAGGCAAAAAAGCCTCTATGCAAAGGTGACGACGTAGAAGATTCTCCAAAAGGAGAGGATGAATCTCATCTCGGAGCGGTCGAAACAGTAGATTTGACTACTACCATTCCATCACGGCATCAGCCGCTGCCGTTGGACTTTTCGAAGAAACTCGAGGAAATTTTGGTTTTCCTCCACCATCTGCAAAAGACAAACAAAATAAGTTATCGTCAATTATAAAGAAAAAGGATATAATTCCAACACCAGAAAAGAATGACATCGCGGAAATTTTGGCTACTGTTCGGCGTACCGAACAAAAAGTCGAAAGAATCTCACAAGATGTCAACACACTGAGGGACGAATTCCAACAGGAACTCGAGGCCCACAAGGAAGAATCTCGTCAACAGTTGCGCATAACAGAACGAGAACTGAAAAAATATGTTGACAGTGAACTCGCAATGGTAAACACTTGGCAGATCTTTTTAACCAAGGCCTGGAACGAACACAAGAACAGATCAAGAAGGTTCGACACGGAGTGGTCCAAACCTCATCAAGGGTCGGAGCACATGAAGTCACGAGTGCGCAATTCCGCCTTAATCGAGGTGATCTGGAAGAACGTGTTAAAAGATTGGAAACCGTGTTAGAAATAACTTTGTGGAATATATTTCGAAATGAAAAGATATAAAATGTTCAGTATAATATTCTCAATGAGGTAGATATATAAAGTATAAGCGAAGTGCTCGACTCGACGTGTCGATGATGATTGCCCTAGCACTCACAATAACGGTTATATAACGGCCATAATGACGGAAAAAATGACAGTCGTTTTTGTACACCTTAATAACGGTGCGATTTTGGTCATAATAACGGTGTAACAGTAAAAAAATGACGGTGACCATGACTTTTCTCATGGTCACCGTCATTTTTTTTGTTATTTCGGCAAAACGCGCCGTTATTAAAGTGTACAAAAACGACTGTGTCATTTTCCCTGTCATTATGACCGTTCTCGTGAGTGTTAGGGTGCCCGCTGGTCCTCCGATCGATGGACCAGTCGCCTCCCTATTACGTCACATCTCCTTTGTGACGAATGTGGTCCTTGTCTCGGCTTGGGCCCGCTATAGAGATCTCGGGTGACTCGCGAAGACTGTTTATTCGAGCTGTACCGAGAAGTAACGTCTAATCTCGCCGCCTATAGCTACGTTGCGTTCAGTCGGCCATCCTGATGCCTTCACGTCCTCGTGAAGACGCTGCACCCTCTTGGTGGACCTGTTTGTTTGCCATACCCCTTGTTATCCGTCGATGTTCTCCTGCGAATTAAAGGGCAACATTAAACGCTTGAAGATATCACCCGTTTGCATTCACCATGCTTTGATTATTGCAGATTAATTAAGCTGGTATTATCTATTATTGCATGCTTGATCCAATTATTTTTACACTCATGCTCATATTAAAAATTTCAAGCTGGGGCCCCAATTGCTTTTTTTTCATGCATTAGCAGTCGTCACTGGTCTACCATGCGCGTTGTTGGCGACTAGACTGATGGTCGCACCACCCGTACCGGCCATACTGATATCCAGTTGCGATTGTTTATTACTCCGCAGCCCATGCGGACCACCGCTGTATAGCGCACCATCGAATCCACGATGTAACGTTCTCTCACATGCCTGACAAACAGTAACACGCTCTCAGCGCCAGTCGTCTCCGAATAGCACCCTGCGATTCCCGACTGTTGACGAATCGACAACTCTCTAGATATTCCCAGTAATCCACCGACACCTGACCTGGTCAGGATTATACCTTTTACGCAAATGCGTACTCGGTGTATCCATCGCGTGATGTTCCTCATCCGTATTACTATCAGAGCCGGTGTAGCTGACTCTCGTGCACCAGCGTTTCAATTTCTCGCCGGGAACCACGCCGCTGTACGGCTTCTGAGTGCGCTGAGCACCCTCGATATCCTCGACGAGATATCGATCACGATCTAATACCGTCGTGACCTTATATGGACCAGCGTACTTCGGCAGCAACTTCTTCCTTCAACCTTCATTGCAAACTTTAACGCGCTTGGTCACAACTACTTCATCGCTACTAAACTGTTTTTGATGACCTCTCCTTCGATTGAATCGATTCTCTTGCTCTTTATTGTATAAACAATCCAAACACGCGGAGATATATCGTTTCATATAATTTCTCATTGCGGGAAACCAATAATCTGCCTGCAACTTGTTCAAAGCCGTTTCAATTCCGAAATGTCTTATTTCATCGTGACATAATCTAACTATTTGTCGCCTTGCAGAACGCGGTACCGCCCACCTTAACCCGTCGGTTGTTTTCCGAAAAATGCGGTTGTCCTTCAATATATAATTGCGGTTAATTTCTTTTTCTTCTTAATCGTTTGCCTCTCTACCAAGTACTTCATGAATGTAAGATAGTCGCGAATCTTGCAACTGAGCTGTAAGCAACCAGCCTCTTAGTTAGGTATGAAGCAGACCCACATAATTTATATTATCCGAATCATATTGTTCTGGATTCCGGCTAAGCGCGTCGACGTGCGGCATTTTCTTTCCTGCTCGATATTCGATAGAGCAATTATATTCTTAGAGCTGAATCCACCATCGAGCCACTCGTGGCAATAAATCAGCTTGACAAACGTCGCTCGCAAAGCGCTGCAATCACTAACGATTTTGAATCTGATCCCCAAAAATAAACTCTAAACCTTTGGAGACTTGCGACCACTGCCAGTGTCTCAAGTTCGTATAAATGATATCGCTGTTCCTCTTTTGTAGTCTGACGACTAAAATAAGCTATCGGCTTCAACGACTCATCGGTTTGTCTTTGCAACAATATCCCGCCTAGTCCGAGTTTGCTTGCGTCTGTATGTAGCTCAGTGTCGGCGTCGTGTTTATATAATACGAGCCCGAGTCTCGAAACTAATCTCTGTTTTATTTCATCAAACGCTTGCTGTTGCTTTTCTCCCCAATGCCAGGCGATCCCCTTTATTTGTTAAGTGTGTTAGCCACCTGATTATAGTCGCGAACCCCTCGACGAACTTTCGGAAATAGCTAGCTAAACCTACAAACTGTCTCAAAGCGTGAATGTTAGTAGGTACTTGAAAATTCGAAATGGCTTCGATTTTGTGAAGGCCCGGTCGAACTCCTTGCGCTGTAACTTCGTACCCAAGATAATTGATTTGTTTTTGCAAAAATGTACACTTGCTTAACTTTAAAGTCACATTAGCCTTTTTCAACTCCTGAAGAACTAGTTCTAGCGCTTTTATTCCTGATTCAACATCCTCAGATGGAATGAGTATATCGTCCATATAAGCAAGCACCGAGATTCGACCCTTAAGTGGATTAACGATACGATTAATCATTCGCTGAAATACCGCTGAAGCATTCGCGAGACCCGAAAGGCATTCCAAGAAATTCGCATTGTCCATCGGGAGTGACGTGTCGATGATGATTGCCCTAGCACTCACAATAACGGTTATATAACGGCCATAATGACGGAAAAAATGACAGTCGTTTTTGTACACCTTAATAACGGTGCGATTTTGGTCATAATAACGGTGTAACAGTAAAAAAATGACGGTGACCATGACTTTTCTCATGGTCACCGTCATTTTTTTTGTTATTTCGGCAAAACGCGCCGTTATTAAAGTGTACAAAAACGACTGTGTCATTTTCCCTGTCATTATGACCGTTCTCGTGAGTGTTAGGGTGCCCGCTGGTCCTCCGATCGATGGACCAGTCGCCTCCCTATTACGTCACATCTCCTTTGTGACGAATGTGGTCCTTGTCTCGGCTTGGGCCCGCTATAGAGATCTCGGGTGACTCGCGAAGACTGTTTATTCGAGCTGTACCGAGAAGTAACGTCTAATCTCGCCGCCTATAGCTACGTTGCGTTTAACCGGAAACTTTTCAGCGGTCAATGACACCGCACGCGAACGACCAATTCCAACTACTCGACAACATATCGAGACAATGACGTTTCCAACACGGAACAATGGATTCGGGATTACCATGAATCACAATGATTAAACAATGGCAAATAGGACAACAAAGTTGAAACTGATTCCTCCAACGTTTGATGCAACTGGGAGGACAAGGCCTATGAAATTCCTACGGGAATTCAAACATTACTGCCAAGTCACTCAACCTCAGCCACATGAACTCAAGTACCTACTCGGACAATGCCTTGAGAAAACAGCTAAAGTCTGGTGGCCACTAGTGGAAGACGAAATCTCCTCTTTAGATGAACTTGAAGCGAGATTTATTAAAAAATATTGGAGTAAAGAAACTCAAAGCAAAGTGCGAAGAAATTTGGAGGTTGGCTTTTATGGCAACGAAAATAAGGCTACAAAAGCAGAATATGCAATCCGCATATTTGGGAGTGCTAGGGATCTTATTCCTGCTCCTAGTGATAAAAAAATCGTAGAGGCTCTAGACCAATATTTCTTAGAGGAGATTCAAGCAGCAATTGTGGGTCGAGAGTTCGAGACACTCGATGAAATTATACAATTCCTTGAAAGACTCGAGCAAGGTGGACCCGTAAACTCTAAAAGGGCAGGAGCAGCCCCCAAACCGGAAGTTACGCAACAAAATCAAGAGAATAGGCCGTATGAGGTTCCGGAACAACGTCAAGGAAATCCTCAAGGAAATAATCCGAGAGGACCCGGAAGCTATCCTCCGGGTAACAACAACTATAACCAGGGTCCCAGATTCCAGGGAACCTGGAATCAGAATCAAACAAATCCAAATGCGGGAGATAGACCCCAAGCGCGTTCAACTCCTACCAAGACTGATCAAAATGTAATGACTCTAACGACACAGAAGGAGCCTGTTCCATCTACTTCGAAGGCGGGAAACGAATAACCGTTGTGTCCGCTACGAAAGAAAAACCTACGACGAACGGGCGAGGCACAACGGCAAGAAAAAAGAAAATGCAAAAAGAATCAATCCCTATAAATACCATGTTTACGGACATGAGGGAATATTTAACTGAGGAATAAATTAACGAACAGGAGATGCCAATAGTGGAATGTCCGGAGATTTATGCACAAATCGAAGGCATTCAGGTAACAGCACTAGTAGATTGTGGAGCTTAAATAAATAAATAATCTCCGTGATCTCGGAGAAATTCTTCTTGGATAATCAAGAAGCATTGAAAGAATGTCCTATACGTCCCGTGACAGGGTGTAAAGTCAGAGGAGCAATTCGAGGAAGACCCTGTAAAGTCCAGCGCCAAATCATGGCAACGACGCAAATTGGAAAAATAACTACCTACGTACGATATCTCATCGTCCCGGGTTTAGTACGTGATGTATTATTGGGAGTCGATACTCTGTATCCTTTGAGAAGTCTGATAGACGTTTACAACTACACGCTCCGTGTAAAGTATAACGAACAAACGGATACAATTCCTACCCACCTCGGATATAAAGCAGCGGCCGAGAAGATGGGGGGGGGGGGGGGGCAATCCGGTTCTAAAAATACTGGAATCGTGGGAAAATACGCTATGACGGACCCACAACGGCGGGATCAATCTCCAAAAATCATCATTAACAAAATGCCCACGTATGAGGGAGAAATTGAGATAAACACGCAGGACAAACTAAAACTTTTCTCGTGCGAGGGTAACACCCAGAGGTTACCTGACAGTGAGAATTCCAATGAAGAAAAAGAGGAGGAAGAAGGGCTCAGCCTAGAGCAGCTATATGACTTTGCGGAAGGTGAAGAAATCACAGAAGAAGAAGTTGAAGATAAATTGTCACAGAGTGAGAATCTCACAACGGAAGAAAAAGAAACTTTAAGGACAATAATTTGAAAACACAAACGTGCATTTATGAAAAAACCGGGAAGAATAACGGCGTACTACCACAAACTAGAAGTTACTACCGATAAACCTATCGTAGCACACTCCTATCCGATACCGTTTCTGCAACAAGAAAAAGTAGAACTAGAAATAGAGAAGTTACTGAATTATGGAATCATTTGGAGATCGATTAGTCCGTGGATAAACCCACTGATAGTAGTCACGAAAGACGATAAATCTGTCAGATTATGTCTAGACGCTCGAAAACTGAATAAAGTTCTAGTCGATGATCACGAATGCACCATCACAATGGAAGAAATCTTTCAGAGCTGCCATTCAGTAAAAATAATGACAAGCCTCGATTTGACGAGTAGTTTTTGGCAAATACCACTTCATCCAGATTCAATGAAATACACAGCATTTCGATATCGAGGAAAGATTTATGAATTCACCGTCACCCCATTTGGGTTAAAGTCAAGCACAGCCAGTTTGCTGAGGGCATTGGAGATCGTTCTACAAAATATGAGTGATCACTTATTAAACTTCGTTGATGACCTGTTATGCATTTCAAAAGATTTCACGCAACACATGAAGCAATTAGATGAACTTCTGGGTAGATTGGAAGATCACGGGATGACCGTGAAGCTAAAAAAGGCAAAGTTTTTCCGAAGAGAAATAGAATTTCTTGATCATGTCCTCACAACAGAAGGAATAAGACCACAAACCGAGAAGATAGAAGCAATCCTACAATTCCCAGCACCTAGAAACATAAAGCAATTAAAAGGATTTCTGGGACTAGTCAATTATTATACAAAATTCACGAATAAACACGCGGAAGAAACAATTCCATTGCTAGAACTCACTCAGAAAGGAGTAAAATGGAGATGGGAAGAAAAAGAAGTCACCGCTTTCAATAGAGTGAAAGGTCTCTTCATTGAAGATGTATTACTAAAATATCCCGATCCCCAAAAGGGATACATTCTCCAAACTGATGCAAGCCATTTCGCATTGGGAGGCACTTTGGCTCAAACAGACAATAACCATGAACTTGGAGTACTGTATTTGGTAGTCGGACTTTTAAGGGAGCAGAACTAAACTACACGACTACCGAAAAAGAGCTTTTGGCTATTGTGTGGACTCTAAAAAAGTTCCGCACATACTTATTTGGAGCTAAAATTCTCATTAAAACCGATCATAAGGCTTTGATTTTTCTCAAAAGTTGTAGGCTCCTAAACGAACGGATGCAACGATGGATTCTTGCCATTGAAGACTACAAACTCACACTAGAACATTGCATCGGAGTACGAAATATAGTTGCAGATGTCCTTAGCAGAATCGAACCACAAGATTATGGAGGAAGACGAGAAAAGGAAATCGTCATCTCAATTCTGTTGGCGAACAAACCATCAAGAGAAATCTCCGAAAGAATAAGAAATCTTGCCAGTAAACAAGAAAATTTTGGAAATAACCGAGGGGAATACCATCAACATGAGATACAAATTAGAAGACGAAATCCTATTTAAAACTGCTGGGAAGGAATCTTTCCTTCCGAAGGAAGATCTTCCTACCCACGGAATTAATGAAACTCCTCGTAGTTGAAACCCACGAGATGTATGGTCATATTGGAGCTAAAAAAGTATGGATAGCTCTTGACTTTACTCACCCTCATTTCTACCAGAAAGTAAGAAATATACTAGCTGTTTGTGATTCATGCCAGAGGAATAAAGTTGGTAACCAACATTCCTACTCAGCACAAGAAAACATAAACCCAGAGGGGCCGGGTGATCTAGTGTCAATAGACTACTATGGACCACTACCGGCAGCACAAGGAGGAAACAAATACATCCTCGTCACAATAGATGCTTTCAGCAAATTCGTCAGACTGTACTCATTGAAAGCCGCAACAGCTACCGCCACGATAAATCGGATCTTCCACGATTATATCCCAAACTATGGAAAACCGAGGAAACTCCAATTCGATCATGGGACACAATTTACGTCCAAAAAATCGTTGGAAAAACTAGCATCAGAGGGAATACAACCTGTTTTCTCATCAATCAGACACCCACAAGGAAACATAGTCGAAAGAGTCAATAGAGAACTGGGGAGATTCTTCAGAACTCTACTAGGTGACAAACACACCGCATGGCTTTCTTGGATAAAAGTGATAGAAACTTGCATCAAGGAAGTTCACCATGAAACAACAGAATTCACACCAGTTGAGCTTCAGATAAATCAAAAACCTAAAAGAATCTGGAGAAATTGGATCAAAATCCCCACACAGGAGGAAGAGAATCAGAACCATGAAATGAGACTCATCCTAGCAAAGGCTAGAATTAGAAAAAAAGGTTTGAGAAGAGCAGAAAGATTCGACAAACGGCATCATTTGATAAAATTAGAAGAGGGAGACAAGGTATTAGTAAGAGCCTGCAACGTCAGTGATCCTGTTCAGAAAAAGGTGGCAAAATTTCTGTCCATCTATGAAGGACCATACACAATTAAAAACAAAATCGCATCCGCAACATCCATCCTCGAAAATCCAAGAAACGGACAAGAACGAGGAATGTTCCATACCGCGAATCTCATCATATACAGACAGGTCGAGGAGCGGGGAACACAGCATGAAGAGGACGGGAGAGTCACAGAGGACTAAAAACAAAGAAGCATCGTCAGTCGTGAAGAACTTCCAAAGTGACAAGATGGCCGAAAGGAAAGAAATCTCAACACAAACGGAATTTTATATCTGCAAGAGGCACTTCAAGTCCCAAACCGGGGAATCTGGAAGTTGGCAAACCCTCAGAACTGAAAGAGGAAAACTTAAAACGGTTTTAGTCCAATGGGAAACCAAGAATAACAAATTAATCGCCGAGAAAGGAAGAAGTACACAAATACCAAAACGACAGACATGCTCAAGATCATCACTTCCGGAACATTTGTCGTCGAAAAACGCGATGATTCCTGAAAAAATACAAAAAACACGAAAAAACATGAAAAAACGAAAAAAAAGTTTTTATTTTTCAATCATACTTACCTTTATTTTCCACTTCCGGAACATTTGTCTTCGAAAAACGCGATGATTCCTGAAAAAATACAAAAAAACACGAAAAAACATAAAAAAACGAAAAAAGTTTTTATTTCTCGATCATACTTACCTTTATTTTCCACTTCCGGAACATTTGTTGTTGAAAAACACGATGATTCCTGAAAAGATATTTAAAAAATTGACAAAAAGCAAAAAAAAACTCACAATTGTAATTTCATGACACATTTTAATTACTTCCCGCTTCAATCTTCAATCACAAACACTCGTTGATTGGGCCAGCAGACGAAAAACTGCAAAAAACCGAGAGCAACAAAAAATTGTAGAGATGATCCATTATTGATTTTCACTGGATTGGCGAACCTAGTCGAAAAAATCAATATCGACCAAAATTCTAAATACTGCGCATGCGAGAAACATAACAAATTGGGGGAGGTAGCCTGACCGACGCAGCAAACAATGCTTTGTTTCAATCAGTATTGAAACACGTGTTTAAGTGAAAGGACGCCACTCCAGACACCACAATCACAAAAGAAGAAGAAAACCGAGGAACAAGTAAAAAGGATAAGAAAAGAGAAGTAAAAGGGATCAACGACAGGAACAGAAAGCAAGTAAGAATAGTGGGAGATAAGAAAAACGGGCACAAAAAAAAAAGGGAAAATGGAAGAGAACGGGAAAAAACGGAATGGGAAGTTTTTTAAATTGTTTTATAGAAAAATTATTGAATTTTTTTGTTTGTTACTTTATTATAAAGGATGGCCGGGATCCAAAATAAATCTCTCAGTGCGTGGGAGGGAGAGTTTAGAGGAGTCGTTCTCTGGGGTGAGAACGCGAGTAATTTTTTTTAACCACCATCGAAGGAGAGAGGCGACTAAGAAGGATGGAGAGAAACTTGGCAGCGTGCTCTCACACCCTTCGAAGAATAGAAATCCCTATCATAGGATTGAGCTATGCGGTCAAGATAGAAAATGTTTTTAAGAGGGCAGTAGTCCTTCACGGGAACCAGGAGACTACGGAGGCCAAGATTCGATGTGGGGATTACGGCACCACAACCGTTGTGCTTCTAACTGCAATCCACCGGCTCCCCCGTTCACTCACTAATGAGAATTGGCTGGCTGTCCGAGGATTTGTAGACGGCATTAAACCCGCACAGCAGCCATTTTGGGCGAGGAGGGCTGTTAGTTTTTTTTTTGATAATGTCGCCGAAAAAGAATAAAAATTTCTCATTGTACGGCGAAATAGTTACCCCCGAGTTCTCGGGTGCAGGATCATCCTAGACCCGGCATCACATGAAGAGGATCCCGCTCTTCTTGACATAAAAAAAAATTAATCAATTGCGGATGGGGCGAAGAAGGCGAAAACCCTTTGGTTTTTGTTCAAGGCCTTCCGGCTTGGGACCCCAGGGATGATGGCGAACAGGAAGAGAGTTTTTCGGACTGGAGTGAGTATGGCACCTACTCCAGTCCTGAAGAAGAAGAAGTAGACAGCTCGATAGAAGAGGTGGAAAGCTCAGAAGAAAAAGAAAGTTTAGCGGGAGAAGAGGAAGAAAGTTCGGCGGAAGAAGAAGCAAGAGAGAGTTCCGAGGAAGAAGAGGAAGAAAGCTCGGTGAAAGAAGAAGAAAGCCCGGAGGAAGAAAGAGAAGAAAATCGGAATGAAATAGAAAGAAGTAAGGAGGAAGCAGAAGAAAGTGAAGAAGTAGGCTGGGAGAGTTACGAAGAAGAGAGCGAGGAGGAAGAGAGAAAGGAAAGCTCAGAGGGAAAAGAAATGGGACAAGGAAGCTCAGAACCAGAGAACGGAAAAAGAAAGAGAGCGGAAACAGAGGAGTAGGACCAGCGCCCAACGCGCCAAACATTTTTTTTTTGTTTTTTTTGTTGTTGTTCTTTATTGTTGTTTTATTAAACATACCTTCATAACGCTAACTAGCCTTTTTATTCCAGATCCTTTCCCAGAAAACAGCATGCACTTTGATTTCTTTGTTCCAGGACGAAAGACGATGCTGAAGACACGCTTTAGTCCGAGGGGGCTTTGAGACGATATCAAAGTGCCACCATCACCAGAAGTGAGAAGTGCAACGAGAAAACCGCCACACGCGGTTTCCAGGAACTTCCAGCAACGCGAAACCGCCACACGCGACCTCCAGGAACTTCCAGCAACATGAAACCGTCACACGCGGTTTCCAGGAACTTCAAATCTACCGCCGCGACGACGCCGACATCTCGCAGGAACCAAAAAAACCAAGAAAGCGACCGACATTATCGGCCGTCTTAGGAGGGAGTCCAGGAAGACACGGCTCAGCACCGGCGCTACACGCCAACAAGAGTGGGGCGAGATGACCCCACCAGCGACCAAGATTGCATCAGCCCGGATGTCGGGTATAAAAGGGGCTGCGGAGCAGCCAAAATCACCATTCGTCGGCGCCCTTACGGAGCACACAGCCCTAGCGAAAGCTCTGATGGTCTGCTGCCTTAAAATAGGTTTCTATTAGTCTCTGACTACGAAACTCTGCTGAAATTCCTAAATATTTCCTTACTCCAGCATCGGGCAACTGCTAGCGGAGACGCTAGCGACCGCTCCTGTCTGGGTTACCTTTCCTTTCAAAAAGTACTGGTTAATAAACCATTTGATCCATACCATATTTGATATTAAATTATTATAATAAACAAAAGCAGCAGATCTTCAATGAGCTCTTATCACTAGAATCTTCCTTTGGTCATGTCCAGCGGGACAAATAAGAATAAAATAAAATATAAGACGGTTGTTTTTTGCAAATAATTTTGGTTTATTGAATAAATTAAGAATTTTCTAATTTTCTAATAATTTTCTTCTGATCCACCTGCCCCAAGAACTCACGACGTTTCACACACACGGCGTATCCGACCGATTTGGCGGGGCGCAAAAAGTGTGAACGTTACAATATATAAATATTAGGGTGTGTCGATTTTTTTTTTTTTTTTTTTTTTTTCATATTGCATGGTCTCAAACCATTGTTTGTGCCTTTAAACAACTCGTCTGAAAATTTGAGCGCGATAAAAAATTTTTTAGAGGTGGCTCAAACGATGTATCGATTTCTCATTTAATTAACACGTAAAAGAATACGGCTCTTAATAAATTCATGTCCCCAAATTACGGATACGATATATTGGAGTTTGTATATTTTTTTTCATCATCTTCATATCATACGGAAGTGAAAAAGTGCTTACAAATTTTTCGTTTAGATCAATAGTTTTCAAGTCATGATTTTTTTAAGGCGCGAGATATTCATTTCGCCTAAATTCGAGAAATTCGGGCAAGAATTGCAAACACTTCCCGATGTTAAAAAAATTTGAAAAAATTCATACTCATTATAGGGACTCAAAAGACTAATTTCGCATAATAATAATTTCAAAATGTTATTAACAAATTGTTAAAACGAAAATTGTTCATCAAAATATGCGGTGACTCAACTTTTTTTTGTATGAAAAAGATTCGTTCATTTTTCGGAATACATATGAATTTTTTCAGATTTTTATCTTTATTTTGATTTTTCTTGTTATTTACATGGAAAAATGTGCAAAAATAAAAATAAAGACAAAAATCTGAAAAAATTCATACGTATTCCGAAAAATGAACGAATTATTTTCATAAAAAAAAAGCTGAGTTACCGCATATTTCGATGACCAATTTTCTTTTTAACAATTTGTTAATAATATTTTGGTATGGCATTGAAAAGATTATTAACAAATTGTTAAAAAGAAAATTGTTCATCGAAATATGCGGTAACTCAGCTTTTTTTTATGAAAATAATTCGTTCATTTTTCGGAATACGTATGAATTTTTTCAGATTTTTGTCTTTATTTTTATTTTTGCACATTTTTCCATGTAAATAACAAGAAAAATGAAAATAAAGATAAAAATCTGAAAAAATTCATATGTATTCCGAAAAATGAACGAATCTTTTTCATACAAAAAAAAGTTGAGTCACCGCATATTTTGATGAACAATTTTCTTTTTAACAATTTGTTAATAACATTTTGAAATTATTATTATGCGAAATTAGTCTTTTGAGTGCCTATAATAAGTATGAATTTTTTCAAATTTTTTTAACATCGGGAAGTGTTTGCAATTCTTGCCCGAATTTCGCGAATTTAGGCGAAATGAATATCTCGCGCCTTACAAAAATCATGACTTGAAAACTATTGATCTAAACGAAAAATTTGTAAGCACTTTTTCACTTCCGAATGATATGAAGATGACGAAAAAAAATATACAAACTCGAATATATCGTATCCGTAATTTGGGGACATGAATTTATTAAGAGCCGTATTCATTTACGTGTTAATTAAATGAGAAATCGATACATCGTTTGAGCCACCTCTAAAAATTTTTTTATCGTGCTCAAATTTTCAGACGAGTTGTTTAAAGGCACAAACAATGGTTGGAGACCATACAATATGAAAAAAAAAAAAAAAAAAATTCGACACACCCTAATAAATATATATATATACTAGGGGGGCTGCGCCCCCCTGCGCGCTTTGCGAACTCAGAATCTTCAAATACACACTACAAAATATTATCGTTTCTATACCACTATGAAGTACATAATACGGCACTTTTATTTCTAATATCCGAAGATTTTTAATCGAAGTTTTACTTTACGATACCATTACAAAGAAAAATCGGTTCCTTTGCAAACCGCAAAACCGCGGTTAAATATTTCGAATCTATTTTTTACAATTCCATCACCAACATGATACTACTCGTCTGAAATTCATCTTCCCTCGGACTTCGAAAAATTTGGGCCACGTAGAGCATACATAGGGAAGGACTTGACATGGAATGCCCTATAGGCGTATATATATAGGTAAAACCATACATGGGGGTACTTGCAATGCAATTCCCTATACGCCTATATACATAAGTATCTCTCCATTTATAATAAAATCGTCCTTTGTTTTTCCTCCCGAACGTCTTTTGTTTTACCTTACGATTGTATTTTGTTCCCATTCCATATCTTCCTTTGTTTCCCCTCCAGATCATCTTTTGTTTTCCCCCCTGTATTTTGTTTCACTTGCCAATTGCCTTTTGGTTTTCCTCCTGATCGTCTTTTGTTTTACGTCCCGATTGCCTTTTGTTTTTTCTCCTGATCGTGAGTTAACCGCTCCATGTGGTTAGTCCCTCCGGATCATCCTTTGTTTCCCCTTCATATCGTCTTCCGTTTTTCCGTCTTTTGTTTTACCTTACGATTGTATTGTAGTTTGTTTCCCTTCCATATCGTTCTTTGTTTTCGCTCTAGATTGTCTTTTGTTTTTACGGCCAATCGTCTTTTGTTTCCCTTCCATATCGTACTTTGTTTCCCCACCAGTTCGTCTTTTGTTTCCCCACCCGATCGAATTTTGTTTCCCCTTGAGATCGTCATCTGATTTTCGTCGCGATCGTCTTCTGTTTTTCGTCCTGATCGTCCTGTATGTCCCCTCCCGATTGTTTTTTGTTTAACTTCCCGATTGCCCTTTGTTTTTTCATCTGATCGTGAAGTTAGCTGCTCCGTGGAGTTAGCCTCTCCGTGGGCTTAGCCACTCTGGAGGTTCTTTAAGTTCTTTAGGTTCCAAAATTTTCAAAATTTTCAAAATTTTCAAAATTTTCAAAACTTTCAAAACTTTCAAAATTTTCAAAATATTCAGAATTTTGATTCTTGACACGGTGGCGGCGAGATCTTTTTATAATATAGAGAGATATATGTATATACTAGGATTTTATTGTGGCTCGCGCGCTGCGCGCGCTCGCAATCTCCCCCAAAAAAAGTGCAATCTCCCCAAAGACCTCTAGGAAGTATAGGAAAGACTCCCGGGAAGTATGGGAAAGACCCCTGGGAAGTATGGGAAAGACCTCCAGGAAGTAAGGGAAAGACTCCCGGGAAGTATGGGAAAGACCTCCAGGAAGTATGGGAAAGACTCCCGGGAAGTATGAGAAAAACCTCCAGGAAGTATGGGAAAGACTCCCTGGGATGTATGGGAAAGACCTCCAGGAAGTATGGAAAAGACTCCCGGGAAGTATGGGAAAGACCTCCAGGAAGTATGGGAAAGACTCCCGGGAAGTATGGGAAAGACCTCCAGGAAGTATGGGAAAGACCTCCAGGAAGTATCGGAAAAACTCCCGGGAAGTATGAGAAAGACCTCCAGGAAGTATGGGAAAGACTCCCTGGGATGTATGGGAAAGGCCTCCAGGAAGTATGGGAAAGACTCCCGGGAAGTATGGGAAAGACCTCCAGGAAGTATGAGAAAGACCTCCAGGAAGTATGGGAAAGACACCCTGGGATGTATGGGAAAGATCTCCAGGAAGTATGGGAAAGACTCCCGGGAAGTATGGGAAGGACCTCCAGGAAGTATGGGAAAGACCCCTGAAATTTTTCTAAGTCCCACGATTCTTGACACGGCGGCGGCGGCGGCGGCGAGATCTTTTAATAATATAGAGAGATATTTCTACTTTGTAAAATGATTCTTATAGAAAATTTCATAAGAAAATCGTTGGGGTGGATCGCACCCTTAAGGTACAATAAAGATTAATAATATAGAGTAAATGTATACAATATATGTGACGAAATAACATGTATACTAGGACGTAGTGGGGCAAATATATAAGTTCAAATATCCATAAGAACTGATTTTCGAATTAGCCGAACTTGCCGAGAATATTCTCGAAGGGCGTCGAGGCGGAGAAAGACCACCACCACCCAATCAAAATCGGAAACCTCGCGGGCAGAGGCGGAAGAGAGAGCAGAGGCCGTAATGTCGAGAACCTCGACAACGCTTTGATCCTAGACAATGCCGAGAACTTCGACAACGCAGAGAACCTCGATAATGCCGAGAACCTCGACGGCGCCGAGAACCTGGACAACATGGGAGAAGGTCCACCATCACCCATTCCAAATCGGGAACCTCGCGGGCGTCCCGCGAGAGGCGGAAGAGGTGGTAGACGGGGCAGGGCGGCTGGAGGCGGCAGAGCGGCTAGAGGCGGCAGGGGGGCAAGAGGTGGCAGAGGAGCTAGAGGTGGCAGAGGGGTTGGAGGTGGCAGAGGGGCTAGAGGCGGCAGAGGGCCGAGATGCGGAAGGGACGCCGAGAACCTCGACCGCGCCGAGAACCTCGACCACGCCGAGAACCTCGACCCACCCCTTATAGATATTGCTGATAACAGTGGCAGCGGTAAGCAACTTGTCTCGTTCATTCAATATAACAAGTAACATGACTGAACTCCCAAACTTGTACTTTGTGGCATCGCATGATAAGACTAAATAATATTCCACAAACTCCCTAGATGGAGTTCAAAAAGTGTAACCACTACTACCTAGGCACAATGAAGCTGTGAATGCGAATAATGGTAAATAATAATAAAGATCGTTTTGATGATACAAGCGACCGCAGCTGTTCTATCACTAGTTTAAAAAGCTCTAGTACGAGTGCAATATTTGTATTTCAACGTAGGTCAGGTTGAAGTGGTAGCTCAGGGTCCAACAGGTAACGCAAATGGTGATTTATTGTGTAATAAAACACTGAGCGTTTAGTGAGTAATTTATTTATTATTTGCAGTTTCTAAAGCTAGAAAAAGAAATTTGCGTAAGAAAAGACGTCGGCAGCTGCTGGCGGATAACGGCATCAAAAGTGAAAACTACGGGCAAAAATGCCCCAGAAAGAGGCAGAAAATGAACCAAGGTAACATTTATAATCTATGCCAAATTGATTTAATATAATACAAATAACGTATGGGGCCATTCCACGGATAGCAGAACAGATTTTGGCCGAGGGTCCACAAATCCGACGATATATGGGACCAAGTTGACATTTGATCCCTCGTGAGTCCCGATTAAAAAAAAAATGGTCCTCAAATTCAACGAGCGTAAAATTGGAGGCCTCTTATCTAAAATCTGTCCCGATTCCCGTGGAATAACCTGTATGTAGCGTAATAAGGTAAACATATTTTGCAACGTTGTTAATGTTATACTCGTATATGGAATTCATCCACGTTCAACATAGCTTCCTCATTATGTTTCACCTTGTAAATAGTCCTCTCTATGAGGATATGAAATCTGAAATGAAAATGAAAATCATGGTTTTAAATATGATTGCGAAATACCCCGCGTGTAATTCACGTACTGGCATTACGGCCTGCGCTTCGCATATTAAGGTAATGGTTTTCATCGACAACGAGATATGAGATGAAACGTACGACCGAGTCAGCTGGAGTATGTTTTCCCATGACCTTTATTTTTTTATTTTTAATGGCATCAATGAAGCTTTTTTCAGCAAATAAACAATCAAACATTTTTTTTACTTTCAATCCCATACTTTATATTTCGCTGTAAATTTTACCAGGAATTTGCCAGTGTACAGTTTTACCAACTG
>OZ019974.1:30320620-30363120 GCA_963970395.1 Ephialtes manifestator | reverse complement strand
CGGATTACACCTTGTCTGCTCGTTCTGAAAGAGGGTATGAAAGCAATTAGTTGACGTTCACGAAGGACGGGATTGCCAACGAGCATGTTTGCTGCGTTTCTCGTGTTCAGTTCGATCGATAGTCTTTGACGCCCTGATTTCTTGATTGATATAATCCCAGTCGGGATTATTTGAACTAAGATTTTGCCTGTTGTCACAGGATGGATGGGCTTTGCGTTTAAGTGTATGGGAGCTATAGTTACGATGAACGGGCCTTTGTTGCCGCTCGTGTATTTGTTTTGGAGAGCTTCCTTGGGTATGTTAGTGGGTTGTGGGTCGCCTTTGTCTGTGATGTTGTTTTCTCTGCCTGTGTTGGTGTTTTCTTTTTCGTTGGTTCTTGGGTCCTTGGAGGAAGATCGTAGGTGCGCGTTTGAAGCCGCGTTCTGAAGCTCAGGAGACAAAGAGTTTTGTTGTGAGGTTTGGCGACCAGTCGATTTAGCCAGAGGAAGGGAGTTATTGTTATCAGAGGGCCTTTTGGCTGGTCGTTTTTTGTTCTTTTTAACTGTCCAGGAGGCCTCTTGATTTTGATTTCGATTTTTGTGGTTGGCTTCTCAAAAGTAGTTTCGTTATTTTCTGTTTCCATATCCGATATGGAATTATGAGTTTCGTCTTCTTCTGAGTCGATTAAATCTTCAATAGTGGGTAGAGGTTGATAAAGTGGAATCTTTGACGGATCAGAAAAAGGAGGATGATTTCCTCCTCCTCCAGGATCGACCGGACTCCCCTCTGCCATCGTACAGGCTCGGGCTTTTTAAGCTCAAGTTGCTGTAGATGTAGATGCCTATAGGTGTAGATGTAGATATGTGGATGGGGTATACACTGGTTCACTTACAATACTACTAGAAAGCACACGCGCGCGAGGCTCAAGAGAGAGACACATCTGTATCGTAGCGCGGTTCACGCGGAACTCCCTCGTTCATCTATTTTACTGTAGTGTCAATGATAATTGTAAAGAAATTGAGTTTGCGATACAGAATGTCGTTTCTTAGCACCATCATGAGAGTTTCTCATAGATGTATAGTATACCCAGTTGGTGATAGATATCAAATATCATATTGTTAATGTTACTCTCATATGGTATTCACATATCAATAAAAAAGGCTGCACAGTTGAAACTTGCACATAGCTTCCTCTTTATTGTCCACCTTATAAATAGGCCACGCTACTAGTATATGAAAAGTGAAGTGAAAAAAAATTTTTCGGTTTTTAATATGTTTGCTAAATATCCCGCATGTAACCCACGTAATGACATCACGATCAGGTAGATATCTCTTATAAAGGTAACGGTATTTCCTGACAACGAGATAAAAGGAGAATAGCGCGGAATCGCAAGCGAAACGTATGATCGAGTTGGTCCGAGACTGAAAATCGAGCGACGATAAGTGAATGCCGCTAGATTATTTATATCGAGTGTGAAATGTAAATTTGAAATGACGATAAATTCCGTCTTTGAAGGACACCATGCGATAAGGGCAAAATTTGCAATATATATTACTGATTCGGCAATCGAGTTTAAATACGTTGTATGCGTGCAGTAAAATGCAGTCCGATGGCATCGTCTGCTGTGCTTCCAGCATAGTAGTATAGGTGCTTTTGCCCGCTTTTTTCCGATCGCGGATGTGTACAATTTTATTTAAACTATATTGATGATAAAAATATAATTTGCACTTTAACAGCATTTATTACTATGTTTTAGTTATAAACCCTATTAAGGTGGAATTAATAAGGAAAAAGAACCGTAAATTCCGTCTATGAAGGCTACCATGCGATAAGGGTTAAAAATGGCAATAGATATGGCTGATTCGGCAATCGAGTTTAAATACGTTGTATGCGTGCAGTAAAATACAGTCCGAGGGCATCGTCTGCTGTGCTTCCAGTATAGTAGCATAGGTGCTTTTGCCCGCTTTTTTTGGATCGTGGATGTGTACAGTTTTGTTTAAACTATGTTTGACGATGAAAATATAATTTCCACCTTAATAGTATTTATAACTATTTTTTAGTTATAAGTACTATTAAGGTGGAATTAATAAGCAAAATGAACCGTAAATTCTGTCAGTAAGGCCAGATCTTAATTAATTAATTAACGCTAAGGCGTGGTCTTAATCTTATTAGCGGGGTACCAAATAAATAAATAATAAAATAAATGCATTAGAGGCCCATATATAGACATGGTATTTTTCTCACTAACAGATGGTGATCACATCTTTCATGAAACTGAAAGCAAAACTTTCTATCGATTTTCGAGCTACATATCGAAAGCCCCACTGTAATGATACCCATTTCATATTTGAAATTTTCACCCGCCAAAATATATAGAGCGCAGCACAGGGATCGATCAGATGTTCGTGCCTTTTCGGTAATTTCCAAGAAGCACGAATATCGAGCAAGGATCCTCGGCGCATGCCAGAAATCGCTCTCTTTTCCTGTGACGGTCGTCGAGCAAGGATTGATATAGTGACAATCGTAAAAGTCTAATTATGGTGTGGATCTCCTCTGCCTCGTGCTTATTATAATTTTAATCTTGTGGACGCACAAGATATGTTCTTGTAATTGAGTTTCTATTTTCTGATCGTATTTTGGCCTAAATCATACTGCGGTATGCGATGTTTCACTGACGAAGAAAGGAACTCCCAAATTCAAGATAAGTAATCGAGAGCACGTTTCTTTTATCCATAACCGATTTGATTTCTCATAAATTATTCAGAGGGAAAAGATGACAAATTTTTATAATTGTGAAATGGCATGAAAGAATTTATTGAAATATTTATTTATTTTACATGGCGAAATATTTAACCTGATATTAAATGTGAATAATAGAAAAAAGTATATTGATTTTGATATTTATGGTGTGACTTTATGTATGGTGCGTATTTTTTTTAATGATAAATGTGTGAATGATTCATATTGAGACTGTTCGTATAAAACGATATTGGTTGTCTTTCTTAAAATAAATTCTCTATTGAGTTTTTCGAACATTTATTGCACTTTTAAATTATTTCGTTTATCTGAAATGTGTTCCTTTTTCTCACTAAAAAATATTATCACAGTATTTGGAATATTCTTGGTTGCATTTGTAGTATGATTAATCAATGGATCAATACAATTCAGCTTTAATATAATTTTCAAAATCTATTTGACATCATAAAATCATTTATCATTAATGAACGAAGAAATTGTTGTTGAGATCACATGTATATGAGTTAATTTACAAGAATATTTAAAATCCAAATTATAAAACCGAAATATCCCTGAAAAGAAATATTAAAAAATTTGTAACAGAAAATTAATATAGGAAGAATAAATAAAATTATTACACCACGTGAGCCATATAAGTCGGAGAATAAATATACGTCCGCGAAATAAATTTGCCACAAGCGTAATGATCGCAGTCCGAAAACGCACGGCAACACGCGTGTATCGCGAACTCAGAAAGAATATAATGTAGTGCGAGATCTTTAATATGACAACAGATAAAATTCGAATTACATCAAAAACGACTCATTAACATGTTTCCTGGTGAGCCCAGAAGCGAGGAAAGTATTCCAAAGAGATACACGGCAACGCAGCGCACTTAACTGCACCCAACTACATTAGACTGCAGCCCGAAAGCACTTACTTTTATCAAAATAAAATAACGCATGAGAACACGTAGCAATAGCGTAGTACACGGTAGATCGGGTAGAAAAAGAGAGCGGACAAAAACTGTCAATATAGGGGAGTTTGTTAAGTCCTTGAGGCACCTCGGCGATGTCACGAAATCAACTGAATATTACAAGTGGTTCGCGATATAACAACATTACAATTTTTTCGAAATATTCGAAATTCCTTTACCAATAGCTGCTGCACTTTTACTCGAGCCGACCCGCAAGTAATTCGAGAGAGTTATCATTCAAAAAGGGTAGCGTAAACTATGAGATCCTCCAGGAATACTTCCCCTTATGCATCTGGCGAGCACAGGGCACAACTCCACCCGAAATCAGCTTAAGGATATCCCACGCTTGTCCGTAACGAAATACAAAACCTAAATCTTCGGAAACAGAGACTTAACATTCAAAACCGTTCGAGAGCAATTATTCAATTGTCCAAGGAATTTGGCTTCATTATCATTATTACATATAAAAAAGTTGTGCGCAAAAAAAAGGGTGTATGCCAAAGATTCCCCGCGCCAAAGATTCCCTGGTCATATTTCCGAACCGAAAGTCATATTGCAGAAAAAACAAAACCCTCCGTTGGCTAGTTTCACTTCATATCAACTGTATAGTCCGAACTTCGAACTTAAGAACAAACTCAAGATCAAACTCAAGTTCGAACTTAAGATCGAACTTCAGTGTCGAACTACTTAAGTTGGAACTTAAGATCGAACTTCAGTGTCGAACTACTTAAGTTGGAACTTAAGATCGAACTTCAGTGTCGAACTACTTAAGTTGGAACTTAAGATCGAACTTAAGTTGGAACTTAAGATCGAACTTAAGTTGGAACTTAAGATCGAACTTAAGTTGGGATCTAAGATTGAACACAAGTTCGAACTCAAGATCGAACTCAAGTCGGAATTTAAGACCAAACTCAAGTTCAAACTCAGGATCGAACTTAAGTCGGAATTTAAGACCAAACTCAAGTTCGAACTCTAGATCGAACTTAAGTCGGAATTTAAGACCAAACTCAAGTTCGAACTCAAGATCGAGCTTCACGCGTTGGCAATGTATATCGTCTTTTGTTTTCCGGTGGTATCAGGGAATGAAATAACAAAAATAAGACGTAACCTTCACTACGGTGTCAGTGACACATGGTCTGAAAATGGAGAAACACGGATTCCGATTTTCTGCGCTCGAAAATAGTATATTATGCATCAAGTGCGTAAATCGTACGCACGTGTCGCATACGATATTTTTTTATGTAGTATGCGTAAAATTCGCACCCCCGCAAAAACGTAACGCATGTTGTGCGGACATGTGATGGAAGTAGTTGGGCGGACGGAGCGGGTCCAGGGCCGCAGGCCTTGGCGGGGGCCCAGGGGGCGAAGCCCCCGGTGGGGGGTTGGGGGGCGGAGCCCCCCCACTGTACAAAAAGATATATTTTTTAAATGATTTATCGATCTCAATTCATATTTTGATTTATATGGTCAGTACGGCCTTTATTTATTAGAGTACTTTTATAAATTGATCAATAGTAGATACAACTTCCCAAAATTGTATACAGCAAAACAATACAAAAATAATAAATAACAAACGCGTTACAACGAAATCGATTAATTAAATTTGAAGATTGATATATTACTGTACGCCACAATTATTTACATTAACAGTGACAGATTTTTGCCGATTGTTTTCACCGACTTTTTTTCGTTTGGAAGGAGTTGCGTCATCGGTTTGTTCTTGAGTGTTGGAATTACCAACAGCACTTGTAATTTGATCATCATGAAAATCATATATCAAGTAAACAGAGTAGTGCTCCTAACGACATATTATAGAGTTCACATACACATGTATATAGAAATGTATCATACAAAGGCCATAGAATATATTTCCGCCTCAAATATGACAGTTTTCAAGGTTCTTTATTTTACGCATAGTGTGTGTAAAAACTCATTTTACGCCCCGAAAACAGTGCGTAAAAACGAATTTTACGCATACTACATCAAAAAAGTTTTCGTCGACATTTATCGTTCTCATAAAGCCCAATTAGAAGTTGGCAAAACAAATCGAGCTGCACGCGAGAAAAATGAAAACATTTGGAGCCTCATTACGAAAGAATTTAACGACAAGAAAGACGTGATTTCTATCGAGGTCAGTAAATATATGCGTTCGCGTCTAATGGGCTCATGTTACTTGTCTGTGTGGTTGTCGGCTTTATTTAGTTTTGGTGAATTTGTCCGATACACATCAGAGTGAGTAAAAAAAAATTATTTTTCCTACCGACAACATAAAAAAAAAACTAGTGTCAGAATCATTAAATTGGCCCTCGTTGGAGAAAAGCTTCATACGAATTTTGGTATAGAGGAAATACGAAAGGTAATTGAGGCACCTCTATACCAAAATTCGTATGAAGCTTTTCTCCAACGAGGGCCAATTTAATGATTCTGACACTAGTTTTTTTTTATGTTGTCGGTAGGAAAAATAATTTTTTTTAACTCACTCTGATGTGTATCGGACAAGTTCACTAAAACTAAATAAAGCCGACAACCACACAGACAAGTAACATGAGCCCATTAGACGCGAACGCATATATTTACTGATCTCGATAGAAATCACGTCTTTCTTGGCGTTAAATTCTTTCGTAATGAGGCTCCAAATGTTTTCATTTTTCTCGCGTGCAGCTCGATTTGTTTTGCCAACTTCTAATTGGGCTTTATGAGAACGATAAATGTCGACGAAAAGACTTTTTTCGAGCGCAGAGAATCGGAATCCGCGTTTCTCCATTTTCAGAACATGTGTCACTATCACCGTAGTGAAGGTTACGTCTTATTTTTGTTATTTCATTCCCTGATACCAGCGGAAAACAAAAGACGATATACATTGCCAACGCGTGAAGCTCGATCTTGAGTTCGAACTTGAGTTTGGTCTTAAATTCCGACTTAAGTTCGATCTAGAGTTCGAACTTGAGTTTGGTCTTAAATGCCGACTTAAGTTCGATCCTGAGTTCGAACTTGAGTTTGGTGTTAAATTCCGACTTGAGTTCGATCTTGAGTTCAATCTTAGATCCCAACTTAAGTTCGATCTTAAGTTCCAACTTAAGTAGTTCGACACTGAAGTTCGATCTTAAGTTCGAACTTGAAATCGAACTTGAGTTTGATCTTGAGTTTGTTCTTAAGTTCGAAGTTCGGACTATACAGTTGATATGAAGTGAAACTAGCCAACGGAGGGTTTTGTTTTTTCTGCAATATGACTTTCGGTTCGGAAATATGACCGGGGAATCTTTGGCGCGGGGAATCTTTGGCATACACCCAAAAAAAATCAAGGGAAAATATATATGCAAGATTCTGCTGTGCATCCTTGTTTCCTAAAAAAAACTTGAACAACTACTAATTTTAAATTCATTATGACATAAACTTACAAAAAGACGATTGCAATTATCATTGAATGATTGTTTTTCTTTCTCTCGGGTCATATAGGATTCAAGCCAGAAATTCTGCGACGCTGCGGACTCGCGTTGCCCGATCTGGCTTTCGAAGATCTTCGCGTAAACACAAAGGGTCGTTTGTTGTTCGATCCGTGCAAGAAGGATGCACATCACGAGCTCGGTAATCTCTCCTCCAATCGGATTGTCATCAGAAAAAAAAACAAAACCTACTATGAAGAATCAGAGAAGATTATCAATAAAAATCGTTCTGGAAAAATCCACTTTGCTTTTAACAAAAACGTTAAAAAATTACACTGTTCCAATGCAAAAAATATCGTTTTCTAGTCAATTAATAATAGAAGTCATATAATTCACGTTCAGTTATTTCAGTGTAGTGTCGGTGATAATTATAAATAAATTTGGTTCGCGATACACGAGATTTTGTAAGTCAAAATCTTTCCAAAAAAGTTCAGTTGATTCGTGAAGAGAGCTTAAATTTATTTAAGCTCTTTTCACTTACAAATCTCGTGTATCTCGTGTGTTAAATTTATTTAAGCTCTCTTCACGAGTCAATTGAACTTACTAAACACACACATACACACCAATCATTTATATGTCTCTCGTTCATCTCTCTTGTCTTATCTTACTCTATTATTGAATCCGACCTTTGCAAGGACCACGTTAACGGCAATAAAAGAGTATTAAGTACCTCAACAGAAGTAGAAGAAGAAGAACAGCGAAGAAATATATCCGATATCAAATATTATCATTCTTTGCTGAAAACTCGAAAACAATGACTTTACAAAAAGTATACTTGCCGAATCAAACTCGTGTATGCGATAAATAACTTGCAGCCATGCTTCATTTCTTATTGACTAGAATCTCAAATTCCTTTTATTTAAATCACCAAAGCACATGTTAATTATTGCACATATATTTATTGCTATCTAAACGACAAGTCTGCCCAAAGAAAGATCGTCTGATTACTTATTACCCATATGTACTAGCGTAATAACTACTTTTTCATAGAATGAACTATTCTGCAACATTTTGGCGCGAATATAGCATTAAAAAAACAGCGATAAAAGTATATAAACTGTCTACTGTCGTCACCACGCTTAGACTCAACCTCAATTCAACTTGTTTCTCAGTATAAATACCCCGTTTGTTGCCAGACGAAAAGTTGCACTATTTTTATATTAGTACATCCTTGCACTCAATTATCAAGTATACATTATGGTTATGGTTATATTATGGTATTCATTGATCATACCTCATATTATAATTTTTTACTTTCTTTTTATTCTTATTATTTCATTCATTTCATTTTTTGACACAAGAAGATTTGCTAAATCCACGACATCGAGACGGAGTCACGTGGTATTCAGGCGGTGATTTTTCCAAAGAATACCTGTTATACTACCAGTTACTACTATTCTACACGAAAGTTTGATAATTTTAAGCAGTTTATCACGTAAATACATATTATGGTTTTTTCTTTCTTTTCTTTTTGTATTTCGAAAATACGTTGATGTTGCACCGTATTAAATTATGAAATTCACGAAGTTTACTTCCATTTTCTTAATGAAGAGTACTTCGAAGCCCGCACGAAGTTGACAGTTGTTCACTAGGGCTGTTAAAAAAAACATAATTTTCTTATAATCGGTTGCTCCTGAAATGTTGTATTGATTATCACAAAAAAAAATGTTTTCGCGAAAGCTGGCAGTTGTGCGATGATATTAAGTACTGCCGCATCAAGGCCAAAATTCATGAAAAGCGGCGATTTTTATAAATTTTTTTTTTTACGTGGTGAAGCGCTCTTGGAGATTGGGTTGCTTTCGATAGACTATGAAATTGTGTAAAGGCAGAAACATGTTCGATAATGTTTAGTACTGCCGCATCGACATTGAAGTTACCAAAATCAAAAAATTAAATCCTTTAAAACATTGAAATATTCGTCTGCTCATCGACTATTTCGTGCGATTTCAAATGTAAAAATGGCTCTTGAAACGGGAGTCATGTATGATCATAATCATGATGATGATAAGCGATTTTCGAATTTTGGGAAACTGCGATACCGATGCGGCAGTACTAAATTTGATCATAGTCGATGAGCAGATGAATATTTCAATGTTTTAAAGGATTTCATTTTTTATTTTGTTAACTTCAATGTCGATGCGGCAGTACTAAACATTATCGAACATGTTTCTGCCTTTACACAATTTCATAGTCTATCGAAAGCAACCACAATCTCCATGAGCGCTTCACCAAGTAAAAAAAAAAATTTCTAAAAATCGCCGTTTTTAATGAATTTTGGCCTTGATGCGGCAGTACTTAATATCATCGCACAACTCCCAGCTTTCGGGAAAACATTTTTTTTGTGATAATCAATACAGCATTTCAGGAGCAATCGATTATAAGAAAATTATGTTTTCTTTGAACAGCCCTATTGTTCACTAGTCAGATATAAGGTAAATGAGTCTTTTTCTATTTATTAAAAATTATTATTATCGTTTAAATGGAAATCTATATATGAATACATTTGTATTAAAATGCTTTTCTGTAGATATTGATGTATTAAAAGTTCAAAATAAACATAGATATTTATAAAAATAACGGTAAACACAAGCGGTACATTAAATAAGCACATTGGCCAACTTGTGGTCATGATAATAGTGCTATTGGTTTCTTACACATTTTTACACAATCAATTTATTTATTTATAAATAACACCCATGCACAGAAAATAACAAATCAAAATACGCCAACGTAAATAAAGATGAAAATACGCAGAGTAAAAAAAAGTTATAACTATGGAGAGCACGTCATGCTGAGGCTTTCTATCGTTATGGTACGCCGAAATCAAGTGCCGGTAAAAAAAAAATTTTAGAGCAAAACACATTGAACATGCCAAATAAATTTACGGAAAAACACCTGCTACAAGATGGGTCATGCTACGCAACTCGAAGAAAATTAATGTTTAAAAAAGTTTGGTTAAATTCACTTGTCAACCGTGTTTTGAATCCACAAATTAATTTTTCAATGATATCAAATTATAGATGATGTCAAAATACAGGTACAAATTATTAGAGTCGTTTTAATGGAGCCTTCAAGATCCTCACGTCGTCTGTCAAATGAATAAGGTTGTGGAAATTCATTACCTGCGAATCCTTTCCATATCGCGATGGCATATTTTGGAAAAATTCTCTTAGGAACGATTCAGCTTGGTCTGTGTAAATCAATGACATGGCTCGACTACAGAGTATACGGCATGCCACAAAGAGCAGCAAGAAGTGACGGTACGCTTCAGATGATAACACATCACGTAGAATCAAACCTCCGGCATAAAGCAAGAAGAATCTGTATTGAGTTGCTTCCCAATTTGATATGTCCGTTATATCAAGCGATTTTCTTTGGAATTCCATTGGAATAGATTGTGAAGATGCAAGAAGCAGTTCCGTTAAATGGTATCGTTCTCGTCTTCCGATATTGCCCTTTTGTTTTCTGGTTGAAAGCCATTTATCCAAGAGATTTTTCATAACTCGGCAACACAGCAAATGCATATAATCTAAGACTACTCTTCCGACGGGATCGAATCCAGGAATGCGCGTTAAAGGCGAAGTAATGTCTGGGATATGATGACCAGGCTGCCGCTTTTCCAGAAATGATTTCTGGAAAACTCTTCTTTTGTTAACAGTTGTACCGTGTACAAAACATCGTTCACAGCCATAAAATGCTGTATGTCCCTTGCAACATTTTATGAAGGCACGAGCAGGTGTATCGCAAACAAATGCCGCAATTTCAAACGAAAACTCTGCTCTCTCCACGAGAAAACCTTGTTCAATTAATGTCGTGACTTCTTCAACAAAATCGCGGAAGAAAGAATCTGCGTCGTGAGGTTTCGAATCGCCACAATACAACGCAGCTACGAAAGGCTTACAATAATAATCTTTGTATAAGATTTGCACTAATATCGGCCACATTTGCTGTTTAGAGCGAGCGAATATTGGTAAGCCATCAACATTTACTAAAACTCGTATTTTCTTGTCGACGTACCCAGAATCTGTGATTTGTGATCGAAGTTGGTCTTTGATACCAAGGTACATGTAAGAGGCACATGTAGTACCTTTCTTTGATAACATTGGCACTATACGATTATTGCTACGTTCTGTGTGCAATAATGTTTCCGCAGTTTTCGGGAGATCTGAATGTCCCGCAGTCCTCAAAATGCGCAAAAGATCGTTAAGAAAACTATGTGTTATATGTTTAGAGTGTCTTATAGCACAGTCTCGAAGTTCTTCACGTAAAGGTTTTTGCTCTTCGGGATAATTGGACACGTTCGCTGCATCATGTGAATCAGACAATCCACTGGATTCCAGGTCATTTAGATCACTATGAGGGTATTCTGAACCAGATGATGCCTCGGATAAATGTGTTAATGACCTAAAACAAAAAAGAACAATAGCGTGTAATACAAATATCGTTGCATTATGAGTGGCAAGATATGTGTGGAGTCAAATTGTGTACAATATTCGTTCAAGTATATACTATATTTTTCTTCCGATTTCGCTAAAAATAATAACCACATTTCGTGCGTGCAACAAGGGTGGAAATCGTTTATTACGCCACGAGGGCGGAATAGTACATTACTATACAAGGGCGGAAAAACTTTTTCTCATGGATCTGAGTTTGCAGCTCGGGCCGAAGGCGAGTGTTGTAATCACACAAACTGAGAAAAAGGTTTTCCGTCGAGTATCGTATGAAATTTTACTTTACAATGTTCGAAAAATTACATTACCACACCAAAACCTCCTTATAATATACTCGAGGTTGTTGAAAATTGACTTTCTCGAGAACGCATTAGAAGCGTGCACTTTTGTGAGACAAATTGGTATTTGACGTGAAACCTTCACAGGCAATGAATTGAATAAATTTGAAAATCCGACTATACCTGAGCCTTGTCTTGTAAGAACATTAGTTTTAGTGAATTTTTTTAAATTTCCATTTACGTATTGTCATCTTCCGTTGCTGCGGTATTGGCTTGGTGTGTGGACTCGTGTCCAATTGAATCGTCCGTATTAGTGTTCGCCTGAACATTCATTCCAGAGACATCAGACTTCACTTGATGACTGCTTGAGTCACTATCAGAGTAGTTATACAAACAATAACATTCTAGGTAAATAATAATGACGAATATCACAATAATATATTGTTTGTTCTATAATACGATATAGAATTCATTCAATTAAACAAATTTTGACGTTAATTGAAAAGGTTCTCGGTGGACATTCTTGACCCTGTCTTTGCCCAATATTGGTAATTATAGGGTCGTAACTTGAACAGTTTTAGTAGCCAAGATACCTCGCGTAATGGTTCGATCTCATTAAAAATATATGAGGGATTCCACATGACTTTTGATACCCAAAAAATATGGGTCATTCCACGGGATTTCGCACAAAAAAAAACCCGACCGGCTCCAATTTTCGCCTAATTTTTTTATATTGTTGACTATGTCAAACGGTGCATCTGTGATTTTTTTGAGAATTTTATTCTTATATTTCGACGAGCCATAAAATAAAAGGTGAAAAAAATGAAAAAAAATCTGACGTCAAGTGGAATAATGATATCGACAAAAATAACTAGGTCAAAATTTTCGTAATTCAACACAGCCCACCTAACACAGAATATAACAGTTACATAACTTTCGAATTGTAAAAAAACGTAACGTTGTTGTGTAACATTGACATAAGCATGATGTCTTGTTTTAATAACAATCGTATCTAGTTGTGACAGAAAATTCTGTTTAAATAATATGTAAACGTTATACATTATTTATGTAACAAAAATAAGTAACATTTGTTATCGAGATTTATTAAAATGTGACGTAATAAACTTACTTGTTACATAAATGTTATGTAGTGTAATATAAATGTTACGAAAATTTTTCCATATCCTGAGATCTTCTTGAGTGAGAAATAATGTATCATTGGTGCGTCCCTAGTGATGTTATTTTGAAGAACACGTTATTTCGTTAACGTAAATATTATATCAAAGTTACGAATCTGTGTTAGGTGGGAGTTTACGGTAAACATAATCAAAATAAAAAATAAACATAACTTCTATTTTATTTATGTTTTTTACCAAGAAAAGGTACCATTTCGGGTATTATCTAGCAATATTTGACTAGAAAATAAGCTCTCATGTTATTCCGCTTTTTCCCCGCTAAACTTTAAGCCATCACGCTGCGTGATCCGATGGCTGGGACGCTGAATATAGAAGAAAGAATATAGTAAAACATTTTTAAATCGAGCGCGAGCGTATGCGAGTCCCCGTGGGAACGTAGTTCTCACGCTAGGCGCTACTAGTGTCCATCTCCAGTAATTCGGAAGAAATTTGCGTAAGTGGGGAAAAGTAGGAGAGGAAGCCGGCCGGCGTCGTGATAGATTGCCGAAAAGCCCTAGGGATGGTTTCGTCGTGCGTGCTGGAGAGAGGGTGCACTTGTCGCGGGGAACGAGTTCGAGCGAGATACCCGGGATTACGGCAAGCGAAAGATTTGGAAGAACAAGGAAGCAAGGTAGGATTCTTCCGTCTCATTAGTGTCGCGTAATTTTTCGGGAACGCGTATATTTCGGTCGGCGTTTTGGAAAAAGTGGCCGTGTCGGTAGCCCCGCGTAGTTAGAGGATTGTCGGAAGTCGTGGGACAGAATTGTTACAGACCACGGCCATGTGCCTCAGTTTTTCGTGTGGAAAGTGCCGCCGGTTCGCGATTTTCATTGTTCTCAGGGATCGCCGAGTGTAGCCTGAGGGAAAAGTGCGTAGACGAGCAATCATAGTGTTAAGAATACGGAACATCGAGTGCGAGTATCCCTGGAGAGTGTGATCGTAGCTTTTGCTGCAGCCGTCGTGACGGGAAGCGCGCTCGATTATTCGTATCGGTTGTTTTCGCGTGTGCGTCGCGTTGTTCGTGTCCGTGCCTCAGCTTGTTGTTTGTTGTAAACTTTGGGAATAATTGACAGTTGAAAAATACCGTATAAGTCACGGGAAAAGTACCCGAAGTTAAATTAGTATTTTTCTGAGGAGAGACACGCGCCGAGCACGCGATAATATCCCTGGACTGCCTGCGCGCGTTGCAGTCATTGTTTTGTTATTCGTTCGCGTTTTGATTTAGTTAAGTGTTCGTGATTTTGTCGAGTGTGACTTACGAGGCTCGGATTTATGTTACCAAATGCCCGTCGTGTCCGAGTTTCTCGTTTCTGGTTGCGCGGTTAGGACCAGAAGTCTCGCGGAATCGTTTTATAAGATAGTAGGTAGGCTTGCGCGGGTGATATCCCGGTTATTGAAAATTTAGTTCGTGTGCGCGGTTAAATTGTGTTTTTTTTATTGTATTATTTTTTTGGTGTCGTGCGAATAGGAAATCCCGGACAGTGAACTGAGTAGCTGTCCGCGATTTTAGCAGGGTGATTTTGGTGTGAAATTAGAATTACGCCCAGCTGATTTCCGGGAACCATTCGTGGGATTTTGGAAGAATAAAGACCGGTATTATTATTGTTGAAATTTGGCGTTTGTGATGGGATTTACTTGAGTTCAAAACGAGCACGTGAGTATGCAAATTCCGAGATTCCCGGACCGCCCCTCTGCCAGAAGCCAAGACTGTAGCTAACCGGACAACATCCAGCTTCTCTTAATTTTTCGATCTTTTTTCCCGGCAGTGTCGCGCTATAAGCGTGGCTGGCGCCCTTATTAGTAAAATAAACTGCCGAGGAGAAGTTTTGTGGCGACAAGGTAAGGCTCGTGATAATTGGCGTTACAAAAGTGGCGCCCAACGTGGGCTATTTATTAATTCTAAATTTTGACTTTTCTTTGGAATTGGGGACTCCGCCTTTCTTTTCATTTATTGACTTAGTTTTCTTGCGTTTGACTTTTTGGTTTTTATTTACTGACTTTGAGTTTTGAATGTGATTTGACAACTTGTTTTTGGGTACGCGTTTCTTTGACATCCTCGAATTTAAGATTGATTCCGTCTTGTTTTTTTTTGGGAACTATACAGTAAAAATTATTTTAATTTGGCGACTTCCCGGAAGATCGGGGAAAGTAACATTTTCAAACTGTGCTGAGAGCCGAATCACGAGCTTTGCGTGGCGCGAGTACAGCGCTATTTGGATGTTTGTTTTTTTTTGGAGTATTGCGAGCGTATTGATTTAATCGATTGATATTTTGGCGGTTACGAATATTATCGCCGTTATTGGTTGTGTATTTTGATATCTGACCTGACATGCTTTAGGATTAAGTTTCTTTGCGATATTATTTACAATCTGTTTTGTTTATGTAATTTCACCGGAGCGCGCCCTTTGGTCGCTGCCACGAACGGTGACTGTGCTTGCATTTGTGGAGGGTCTCCCGGGATATTTGTCCACGGGGATTCTTGTTGAATTTGTTTTCAGATTATTATTATTTGTGGGTGACCTGTGAGGCTGCGTTTTGATAAGATGCTTCCATTTTCGCATCTATCGGTCGCGGTTGCAGACTTATCATACGAACAATTGCGGGCGGAGTTGGAGCGATACGGGATTACGACGGACGGTCCGCGTAGCGTGCTAGCCGACCAATTACGTCGCATTTATCAAGGTGTCCCGGCACATATTGACGTTAACCAAACAATGTTCGGTGATCCCAATTCGACTTCGGATATTTTTCGAGGTTCTCACAGCGACCCACATGTCGATAATCGTGCGAATCCCGGAACATCGCACGTACAAACGCATCCCGCCGTCACATCGAATCAGTCGAGAGGTGATACGGGTTACAGTTCACAGCAGTCCTCAGGGCCGGGCCTGCCTACTGACGATTCGGCAGAAATGGCGAATCCGGTCCGGGAAAATTATCCCACTTCTAATCAACCATTGGATTTACGTTGTCATCAAATCGATCAAAGAAGTACGGTGGCAAATCGTGGTCCAGGGAACGCGCCAGGTTTAGCGCCCCTGGGAACCGCGACGCCAAGAGCTTCGGCGCCATCGGCACCGCTTGTATTTCCAGGTGCTGAACTAAGAGGCGTTAAACCGTCGTATCGTCGTCTGCTTGCTGCGCCGCCTTCATCTGCGGGCAATTTCCCAGGTTACTGGCCGCCGCCCGCCGGTTATTCACAGGGATACGCGTGGGGTTTGACGCCGAACAGCCAACCTGTTGTTCCACAGAGTTTTCCGCAAGGTTTCCAACCAGCCGTTTATCCGAATCAGCCACCAGTTTACGAGGTTACTGGGTTCGCGGATCCACCTTTTTCTCATCCGAATCTCTGGTCTAATCCAGAATGGGGTGCTCCCACTGGTCGTTCGTCCCCTTTGTTTCCGGGAAATGCGCGACCTCTGGCTTCTCCGCTGCGGACTCGTACAGGCCCCTCGCAGCGGGTCACGTCAGTCGCCGCGTATGACATCATGCGGAAATGGAATTTGAGTTTTGCGGGAGCGAGAGGGGAAGACGCGGAAGATTTTTTGATTCGTGTTGAGGAAGGTCGTGCTTTAATGCCCGTAGCGGACGCAGATCTTATGAACCTTTCTTTTTATCCGGTCCCGCGTTAACATGGTACCGGAATGAGCGTCGTAAATGGGTGAGTTGGTCGGATTGTATCGCAGCTTTCCGGCGTAGATTTTGTGACCCTGACTTGCAGATTTCCATTCGCGAAGAGACGTACGCAAGGTGGAAGAGAATCGGTCGCGGACTATCTCACGTGTATGAGAACGTTGTTCGCGAGAGTGATCCCGGCATTAACGGAATCGGAACAACTAGCCTACGCGCATCGTAACCTCCTACCGAAATATAAAGTCGCGATTGTTAAACCAGACGTGCGAACGTTGGATGATCTTGAGTACCGCGCCGTTTGCCTTGAGAAAAACTTCAATTCGGTTGATTATTACCAGGAGCCGCCGCCGCCGGAGCGATCGCTGTATCCGGGACTGGCGTACCATCCTGGGTCGCGACCGTCGCGAACGCCTAGAGTTTCGTTTGCAATTTTAGACGAACCGTATGAAGTGGACAAACGTACGCGAGCAGACTCATCACCTCGAGAGAGTCCCGGAAAGTTTTCGTCGCGGCCCTATCCTAGAGATAAGGCACCAGTTTCGCCGCGCGTTTCCGGACACGCTCCGCCGAGTACTGCTCCGCGTACTCCTCCACGATCATCAGCACCTCAGTCGACATCTTCTCAGGACACTACGAATCGAACGAGTGATCTGCCCGCCTGGGAACCCACTTGCTGGAATTGCGACGCCAAAGGCCATTTTGCCAGAGGATGCGGACAGCCTAAAAGAATTTACTGTTTTCGGTGTGGCAAAAGAGACGTCACCGCTCACACAGCGCATGATTGCTCGGGAAACGCGATCGGGAGTCGCCCGTAGAGGTTATGGCGACTCCTCTAGCTTCGGTGGTTCCCTTGACGGTTCCAAGGAGGGAGGTGAGCGTCCCGGCCTATGCGTGCGGCCCGTTACCCGAGGAGCGTCGTCGTACGGTTTTGGTGGTGCTTTTAGATGTCGAAGGTCATGTTTTTCCAGCTATGGTTGACAACGGGTCCACCCATACGTTTGTAGGTCCAGAAGGTATTTTGTTAGCGACAAAACTTGGATTTTTCCGACGGGAGACGATCGGAAAACCATCAACGATTGCGAATGGTGAGCAGATCAGTTGTCAGGAGGAGATTGAGTTCCCCGCGTCGCTGGAAGGTCGTCGTCAAAAGCTTACAGCTCGCGTTTTCCCTGAATTGCCCGTGCCGTTACTAATGGGGTTGGACTCGTTGGAGAGATTTGGCCTCGTGGTAGATCACCTTAAGCGCGTGTGGCACTTTTCCGGGAAACCGGAACAACAATTTCCTTTTGAAAAAGTGGAAGGACCAGACAGCGTTGACATCTGTGCCGCCATTTCCACTTTAACACTAAGTGAAGCCTCGCGTTTAGAGCAATTTTTGCAACAGGACATTCCAAAGTTAACAGAAGCACCGGGACTCACTACCTTAGTGGAGCATAAAATTCAAGTCGTTAACAGTGCGCCAATAAAGCAAAAATATTATCCGGTTACTCCAGTCGTACGTGACGAAATGTATAAGGAATTGGATCGTATGTTGGCGGATGATGTAGTGGAGCGCTCGGAGAGTGATTGGAGCACTCCTGTGGTAATGATCAAAAAGCCAAACAACACGTATCGGTTTTGTCTTGACTTTCGTAAGGTGAATGAGGTTTCTAAAAAGGATGCGTATCCTCTCCCTTACATGGATCAGATATTGGACAAATTACGCCTCGCCAAATACATTTCCACTCTTGATTTACGACAAGCTTATCATCAAATTCCCTTGGAGGAAAGTTCGAGAGCCATCACGGCCTTTACAGTCCCCGGTAGAGGACTTTTCCAATTTAAAAGAATGCCGTACGGGTTGTCGAGTGCTCCAGCCACTTTCCAGCGCTTATTAGATCACCTAATAGGACCAGATATGGAGCCACATGCTTTTGCTTATCTGGACGACATTATCATTGTCGCTGAGACGTTTGAGGAACACTTGAGATGGCTTAAAATTGTTATGGGCCGAATTGTCTCGGCGGGATTGCTAATCAATCCAGCAAAGTGTGAATTCTGCTGCCACGAGGTCAAGTATCTCGGGTTCATTGTAAATCAATACGGTCTTCAAGTCGATCCGGAGAAGACTGCACCAATTAAGGATTTCCCGGCACCACAGAAGGTTTCTCAGCTTCGTAGATTTCTGGGAATGGCTTCCTGGTACCGCCGTTTTGTCGAGGGTTTTGCTACCGTGGCCGAGCCACTTTCCAGGCTTACTAAGAAATCGCAACCGTGGGTATGGGAGGATGAACAGCGGGAGGCGTTTGAGAAATTGAAAGTCGCTTTAGCCAACCCACCCACGCTCGCACGTCCAGATTTTTCAGTGCCATTTGTTTTACAAACGGACGCAAGTTCCTGTGGGTTAGGAGCGGTACTCACGCAAGAGTTGGAAGGTGTTGAACACCCAATATCGTATGCCAGTCGTACTCTTTCCGGGGCCGAGCGAAATTATACGGTATCCGAGCTAGAATGTTTGGCCATTCTTTGATCGGTGGATAAATTTCGAGCGTACCTGGAGGGGTACCGTTTCACCGTTATCACGGACCACAGCAGCTTGTGCTGGCTAAGATCACTGAAGGATCCGAAAGGACGATTGGCCAGATGGTCATATGCGATGATGCAGTACAACTTTGACGTTCGTCACCGAAAGGGATCGTTGCATACGGTTCCGGATGCGTTGTCTCGCATGTACGAGTCTCTGGAACCTTCTGATAGTTCGGAAGAACGAGGAGAGGCCATAGCATTGAGAATGTTTGCGGTTGTCCCCGCGAACACTTCAGTTACGTCAGAGAACGCCTCTTTGCAACGACCGGTAGATTTCTGGTACACTCAGCGTTTTCAGGAGGTTGGAAAAGATCCGTTGCGTCACCGGGATTGGAAGATCGTGGACGACCGCATGTATGTCCTCCGTCGTATTACGCGAAAGTTAGTGGCGGGACAAGAGGAATCGGAGTGGAAGCTAGTCGTGCCGCTATCGGAGCGCCGAAGGGTTTTGCGCGAAAATCACGATGTTCCTCAATCGGGTCATCTGGGAATAGATAAAACATTTAGTCGTATTACGGATTCCTATTTTTGGCCGCATATGCTTCGCGATATAGCACGTTACGTCCGACATTGTGACGTTTGTCAGCGTACCAAATCAAGGCAACGGCCTCCGCTAGGCTTAATGGGACGCCGCGTCATTGAGCAGCCGTGGACGGTAGTCGCTGCTGATATCATGGGCCCGTTCCCGCCCAGTCGTGCTGGATTCGCGTATGTGTTGGTCATTCAGGACTTATTTAGCAAATGGATCGAGTGTTGCCCGTTGAGAAAAGCTACCGGGAAAAAGATAAAAGAGGCCCTCGAGGAGTTAGTTATTTCGCGTTGGGGGACCCCGGAAGTCATTCTAACTGACAATGGCACTGAGTTTGCTAACCAAAGTCTGCGAGCGTTAGCTGAGGAGTATGGTATTTTTCACACTACTACCCCTCCCTATCACCCGCAGGCTAATCCGGTGGAAAGGGTCAACCGCGTGCTAAAAACGATGATTATTTCATTTCTCGAGAACGATCATAGAGCCTGGGACGAACATCTGTCAGAGTTTAGATTTGCGTACAATACGGCGCACCACTCATCCATTAACTGCAGTCCAGCATATTTAAATTTTGGCCGATCCCCGAAACCTCACCAATTCTATGGTAGGGTGGACGGTGAGAAAGAAGTGTCCCCGTTGCCACCTGACCAATGGTCGGAACACATGCGGCAATTGCAGCCCTTGCGCGAGAAAATCCGGCACGAACTGGCGAACGCGTACCAGAGACAGTCCCGGCAATTTAATAAACATCGCACAATTGCAACATTCAAAGTAGGTGACCTGGTATTAAGACGGCAGCGAGTACTGTCCTCGGCTGCGCAGCATGTGGCCTCAAAATTAGCAACTAAATATCATGGACCCTTCACAATTGCGAAGGTGTTGTCGCCGGTCGTTTTTGAGCTAGAGGACGAGAACGGGCGTAACATTTCAAAGGTCGCAATTGAAGACCTGAAGGGTTACCATAATCCATTGTAATTTCTCCACAGATCAAAGTAAAGACGAAGCTGCGCAGGTGGTAAAGATTACCGGGGCGCTATTATGGAGGGCGGCAGACCTGACCCTCACCTCCGGTCTTGAGAGGGAACGCACGCTGGAGGAAGCGACGTTGTCGCTGTGCCGGCAAGCACTCGAGTCGTTGGAGCTGCGTGACCAATCCCCGGAGGTTCAGGGGTGGATGGGTCGTGCATCTTACGCCCTACTACGATGGGAAAAGTGGCAGGGCATTCCAGCGAAGTTTGAAGCGTGGCCTGTGGCCTCAGTGCCCCTGCCGACGTTGCAGGAGGACGAAGAGTTGGAGCCTGACGTGTGGGATGTGCTGGAGGAGTTTGAGGAGCCGAAACAGGCTGAGGAAATGGCGCCGGCTAAGGAGGGAGGGTTGAAAGGGTCGGAGCTTTCGGCCCTGCCTCAGGAGACGGCCTGTTCCCCGGAGGAGCCGGTGAAGACGTTGGGTACGGATGGGTCGGAGCGTCCCATTCTACTCCCGAAATCGGCCCTGGTGGGGCGTTCGCGTATGCGAGGACCACCGGGCAAGTTCTGGAATTGCGGAGAATATGGCCACCGCTTTCCCGCATGCCCTCAGCCAAGGAAGAAGGAAAAATTTTGTAGATGGTGCGGATGGGAAGGATACACGCTGGCCAATTGCCCCGAATGCTCCCCCGTCTACTGGGTCGAGGGAGGACCAAAGTCCCCGTATACCCGGGACTCGAGGAAATAGCCAGCCGCTCCCGAAAGCATTGGGGGAGATGATTAGCCCTCCTGATGGGTGCCGCAAGCCTGATGGGGGCCCAAAAAGATGTTTATTTTAGTTGAAGGCCGACAGGCAAAAGCGAACTTTGTTTTGTTTAACGTTTTGAGGAAACATGTATTATATTTTTTTTTTTTTGTTTTTTTTGTCGTTTTTCTTTTCTACGCGGTACGTCCGGAAATGTTTGAAGGGTGGCGTCCCCGAACAAGACGAAATTTGCAGTGAACTATGCGTCGTTATTTACCCCTGTTTTCCCAGTAATTTTAAGAAGCATGTCAGTAGGATTAAAATTTATTATTCTGGGTACACGAGATCGTGTGAACCGGTTGCATGAAACACATGGATTGCTGTGGCGAGGCCAACATGTTAAAGAGCCGGTGGAATCGACGACGGAAGTTACTGACACGAGCTGTCGCGTATTAGTTTCCGGAAATTGGTAAGAGACGGAAGAGTCCTACGGCTGAGGACAGCCGGTGTGTAAGGGGGGGCCATTTGTAACGCCCATTTTTGGTGCGTTACAATCAGGCTCGTATATGCCGCCTTTTTCCCGTGACGAGTTGCCACCTCTCTCGACACAGAACTTCCCTCAGGCGATTCCACAAGGCGTTAAAAGAATTCATATATTTTCGTAGTATTAATTTTAGGATTTTTCTTTATTTTTTTTAATGTAATGACGCTACGAGACGGAGGTTCTTGCTGCATCTTCCAATATGCCGATGCATGTGCTACGCTTGGGCATTTTCGCTTCCCAGGAACCGCACGAGAGTCGAACACCGAGCGAGAGCAGAGCAGCCGATCGTCTACATGGCCGTCGCACAGCAAATACATCGAGCGATAGCGACAGTTTTGCTTTTTCGGTTGCCGGAACCGATGCATGCAATATTTGACTAGAAAATAAGCTCTCATGTTATTCCGCTTTTTCCCCGCTAAACTTTAAGCCATCACGCTGCGTGATCCGATGGCTGGGACGCTGAATATAGAAGAAAGAATATAGTAAAACATTTTTAAATCGAGCGCGAGCGTATGCGAGTCCCCGTGGGAACGTAGTTCTCACGCTAGGCGCTACTAGTGTCCATCTCCAGTAATTCGGAAGAAATTTGCGTAAGTGGGGAAAAGTAGGAGAGGAAGCCGGCCGGCGTCGTGATAGATTGCCGAAAAGCCCTAGGGATTGTTTCGTCGTGCGTGCTGGAGAGAGGGTGCACTTGTCGCGGGGAACGAGTTCGAGCGAGATACCCGGGATTACGGCAAGCGAAAGATTTGGAAGAACAAGGATGCAAGGTAGGGTCCTTCCGTCTCATTAGTGTCGCGTAATTTTTCGGGAACGCGTATATTTCGGTCGGCGTTTTGGAAAAAGTGGCCGTGTCGGTAGCCCCGCGTAGTTAGAGGATTGTCGGAAGTCGTGGGACAGAATTGTTACAGACCACGGCCATGTGCCTCAGTTTTTCGTGTGGAAAGTGCCGCCGGTTCGCGATTTTCATTGTTCTCAGGGATCGCCGAGTGTAGCCTGAGGGAAAAGTGCGTAGACGAGCAATCATAGTGTTAAGAATACGGAACATCGAGTGCGAGTATCCCTGGAGAGTGTGTTCGTAGCTTTTGCTGCAGCCGTCGTGACGGGAAGCGCGCTCGATTATTCGTATCGGTTGTTTTCGCGTGTGCGTCGCGTTGTTCGTGTCCGTGCCTCAGCTTGTTGTTTGTTGTAAATTTTGGGAATAATTGACAGTTGAAAAACAAGGTAAGGCTCGTGATAATTGGCGTCACAAAAGTTGGCGTTACACTTTTGTAACGCCAATTATCACGAGCCTTACCTTGTCGCCACAAAACTTCTCCTCGGCAGTTTATTTTACTAATAAGGGCGCCAGCCACGCTTATAGCGCGACACTGCCGGGAAAAAAGATCGAAAAATTAAGAGAAGCTGGATGTTGTCCGGTTAGCTACAGTCTTGGCTTCTGGTAGAGGGGCGGTCCGGGAATCTCGGAATTTGCATACTCACGTGCTCGTTTTGAAATCAAATAAATCCCATCACAAACGCCAAATTTCAACAATAATAATACCGGTCTTTATTCTTCCAAAATCCCACGAATGGTTCCCGGAAATCAGCTGGGCGTAATTCTAATTTCACACCAAAATCACCCTGCTAAAATCGCGGACAGCTACTCAGTTCACTGTCCGGGATTTCCTATTCGCACGACACCAAAAAAATAATACAATAAAAAAAAACACAATTTAACCGCGCACACGAACTAAATTTTCAATAACCGGGATATCACCCGCGCAAGCCTACCTACTATCTTATAAAACGATTCCGCGAGACTTCTGGTCCTAACCGCGCAACCAGAAACGAGAAACTCGGACACGACGGGCATTTGGTAACATAAATCCGAGCCTCATAAGTCACACTCGACAAAATCACGAACACTTAACTAAATCAAAACGCGAACGAATAACAAAACAATGACTGCAACGCGCGCAGGCAGTCCAGGGATATTATCGCGTGCTCGGCGCGTGTCTCTCCTCAGAAAAATACTAATTTAACTTCGGGTACTTTTCCCGTGACTTATACGGTATTTTTCAACTGTCAATTATTCCCAAAATTTACAACAAACAACAAGCTGAGGCACGGACACGAACAACGCGACGCACACGCGAAAACAACCGATACGAATAATCGAGCGCGCTTCCCGTCACGACGGCTGCAGCAAAAGCTACGATCACACTCTCCAGGGATACTCGCACTCGATGTTCCGTATTCTTAACACTATGATTGCTCGTCTACGCACTTTTCCCTCAGGCTACACTCGGCGATCCCTGAGAACAATGAAAATCGCGAACCGGCGGCACTTTCCACACGAAAAACTGAGGCACATGGCCGTGGTCTGTAACAATTCTGTCCCACGACTTCCGACAATCCTCTAACTACGCGGGGCTACCGACACGGCCACTTTTTCCAAAACGCCGACCGAAATATACGCGTTCCCGAAAAATTACGCGACACTAATGAGACGGAAGAATCCTACCTTGCATCCTTGTTCTTCCAAATCTTTCGCTTGCCGTAATCCCGGGTATCTCGCTCGAACTCGTTCCCCGCGACAAGTGCACCCTCTCTCCAGCACGCACGATGAAACAATCCCTAGGGCTTTTCAGTAATCTATCACGACGCCGGGCGGCTTCCTCTCCTACTTTTCCCCACTTACGCAAATTTCTTCCGAATTACTGGAGATGGACACTAGTAGCGCCTAGCGTGAGAACTACGTTCCCACGGGGACTCGCATACGCTCGCGCTCGATTTAAAAATGTTTTACTATATTCTTTCTTCTATATTCAGCGTCCCAGCCATCGGATCACGCAGCGTGATGGCTTAAAGTTTAGCGGGGAAAAAGCGGAATAACATGAGAGCTTATTTTCTAGTCAAATATTGCATGCATCGGTTCCGGCAACCGAAAAAGCAAAACTGTCGCTATCGCTCGATGTATTTGCTGTGCGACGGCGATGTAGACGATCGGCTGCTCTGCTCTCGCTCGGTGTTCGACTCTCGTGCGGTTCCTGGGAAGCGAAAATGCCCAAGCGTAGCACATGCATCGGCATATTGGAAGATGCAGCAAGAACCTCCGTCTCGTAGCGTCATTACATAAAAAAAAAAATAAAGAAAAATCCTAAAATTAATACTACGAAAATATATGAATTCTTTTAACGCCTTGTGGAATCGCCTGAGGGAAGTTCTGTGTCGAGAGAGGTGGCAACTCGTCACGGGAAAAAGGCGGCATATACGAGCCTGATTGTAACGCACCAAAAATGGGCGTTACAAATGGCCCCCCCCTTACACACCGGCTGTCCTCAGCCGTAGGACTCTTCCGTCTCTTACAAATTTCCGGAAACTAATACGCGACAGCTCGTGTCAGTAACTTCCATCGTCGATTCCACCGGCTCTTTAAAATGTTGGCTTCGCCACAGCAATCCATGTGTTTCATGCAACCGGTTCACACGATCTCGTGTACCCAGAATAATAAATTTTAATCCTACTGACATGCTTCTTAAAATTACTGGGAAAACAGGGGTAAATAACGACGCATAGTTCACAGCAAATTTCGTCTTATTCGGGGACGACACCCTTCAACATCTTCCGGAAATTACAATGGATTATGGTAACCCTTCAGGTCTTCAATTGCGACCTTTGAAATTTTACGCCCGTTCTCGTCCTCTAGCTCAAAAATGACCGGCGACAACACCTTCGCAATTGTGAAGGGTCCATGATATTTAGTTGCCAATTTTGAGGCCACATGCTGCGCAGCCGAGGACAGTACTCGCTGCCGTCTTAATACCAGGTCACCTACTTTGAATGTTGCAATTGTGCGATGTTTATTAAATTGCCGGGACTGTCTCTGGTACGCGTTCGCCAGTTCGTGCCGGATTTTCTCGCGCAAGGGCTGCAATTGCCGCATGTGTTCCGACCATTGGTCAGGTGGCAACGGGGACACTTCTTTCTCACCGTCCACCCTACCATAGAATTGGTGAGGTTTCGGGGATCGGCCAAAATTTAAATATGCTGGACTGCAGTTAATGGAGGAGTGGTGCGCGGTATTGTACGCGAATCTAAACTCCGACAAATGTTCGTCCCAGGCTCTATGATCGTTCTCGAGAAATGAAATGATCATCGTCTTTAACACGCGGTTGACCCTTTCTACCGGATTAGCCTGCGGGTGATAGGGAGGGGTAGTAGTGTGAAAAATACCATACTCCTCAGCTAACGCTCGCAGACTTTGGTTAGCAAACTCAGTGCCATTGTCAGTTAGAATGACTTCCGGGGTCCCCCAACGCGAAATAACTAACTCCTCGAGGGCCTCTTTTATCTTTTTCCCGGTAGCTTTTCTCAACGGGCAACACTCGATCCATTTGCTAAATAAGTCCTGAATGACCAACACATACGCGAATCCAGCACGACTGGGCGGGAACGGGCCCATGATATCAGCAGCGACTACCGTCCACGGCTGCTCAATGACGCGGCGTCCCATTAAGCCTAGCGGAGGCCCTTGCCTTGATTTGGTACGCTGACAAACGTGACAATGTCGGACGTAACGTGCTGTATCGCGAAGCATATGCGGCCAAAAATAGGAATCCGTAATACGACTAAATGTTTTATCTATTCCCAGATGACCCGATTGAGGAACAT
The DNA here is from genome assembly GCA_963970395.1 of Ephialtes manifestator. Classification (NCBI taxonomy): domain Eukaryota; kingdom Metazoa; phylum Arthropoda; class Insecta; order Hymenoptera; family Ichneumonidae; genus Ephialtes; species Ephialtes manifestator. The sequence continues at coordinate 30,336,447 of OZ019974.1, read as the reverse complement.
CGTGATTTTCGCGCAAAACCCTTCGGCGCTCCGATAGCGGCACGACTAGCTTCCACTCCGATTCCTCTTGTCCCGCCACTAACTTTCGCGTAATACGACGGAGGACATACATACGGTCGTCCACGATCTTCCAATCCCGGTGACGCAACGGATCTTTTCCAACCTCCTGAAAACGCTGAGTGTATCAGAAATCTACCGGTCGTTGCAAAGAGGCGTTCCCTGACGCAACTGAAGTGTTCGCGGGGACAACCGCAAACATTCTCGATGCTATGGCCTCTCCTGGTTCTTCCGAACTATCAGAAGGTTCCAGAGACTCGTACATGCGAGACAACGCATCTGGAACCGTATGCAACGATCCCTTTCGGTGACGAACGTCAAAGTTGTACTGCATCATCGCATATGACCATCTGGCCAATCGTCCTTTCGGATCCTTCAGTGATCTTAGCCAGCACAAGCTGCTGTGGTCCGTGATAACGGTGAAACGGTACCCCTCCAGGTACGCTCGAAATTTATCCACCGACCAAAGAATGGCCAAACATTCTTGCTCGGATACCGTATAATTTCGCTCGGCCCCGGAAAGAGTACGACTCGCATACGATATTGGGTGTTCAACACCTTCCAACTCTTGCGCGAGTACCGTTCCTAACCCACAGGAACTTGCGTCCGTTTGTAAAACAAATGGCACTGAAAAATCTGGACGTGCGAGCGTGGGTGGGTTGGCTAAGGCGACTTTCAATTTCTCAAACGCCTCCCGCTGTTCATCCTCCCATACCCACGGTTGCGATTTCTTAGTAAGCCTGGAAAGTGGCTCGGCCACGGTAGCAAAACCCTCGACAAAACGGCGGTACCAGGAAGCCATTCCCAGAAATCTGCGAAGCTGAGAAACCTTCTCTGGTGCCGGGAAATCCTTAATTGGTGCAGTCTTCTCCGGATCGACTTGAACACCGTATTGATTTACAATGAACCCGAGATACTTGACCTCGTGGCAGCAGAATTCACACTTTGCTGGATTGATTAGCAATCCCGCCGAGACAATTCGGCCCATAACAATTTTAAGCCATTTCAAGTGTTCCTCAAACGTCTCAGCGACAATGATAATGTCGTCCAGATAAGCAAAAGCATGTGGCTCCATATCTGGTCCTATTAGGTGATCTAATAAGCGCTGGAAAGTGGCTGGAGCACTCGACAACCCGTACGGCATTCTTTTAAATTGGAAAAGTCCTCTACCGGGGACTGTAAAGGCCGTGATGGCTCTCGAACTTTCCTCCAAGGGAATTTGATGATAAGCTTGTCGTAAATCAAGAGTGGAAATGTATTTGGCGAGGCGTAATTTGTCCAATATCTGATCCATGTAAGGGAGAGGATACGCATCCTTTTTAGAAACCTCATTCACCTTACGAAAGTCAAGACAAAACCGATACGTGTTGTTTGGCTTTTTGATCATTACCACAGGAGTGCTCCAATCACTCTCCGAGCGCTCCACTACATCATCCGCCAACATACGATCCAATTCCTTATACATTTCGTCACGTACGACTGGAGTAACCGGATAATATTTTTGCTTTATTGGCGCACTGTTAACGACTTGAATTTTATGCTCCACTAAGGTAGTGAGTCCCGGTGCTTCTGTTAACTTTGGAATGTCCTGTTGCAAAAATTGCTCTAAACGCGAGGCTTCACTTAGTGTTAAAGTGGAAATGGCGGCACAGATGTCAACGCTGTCTGGTCCTTCCACTTTTTCAAAAGGAAATTGTTGTTCCGGTTTCCCGGAAAAGTGCCACACGCGCTTAAGGTGATCTACCACGAGGCCAAATCTCTCCAACGAGTCCAACCCCATTAGTAACGGCACGGGCAATTCAGGGAAAACGCGAGCTGTAAGCGTTTGACGACGACCTTCCAGCGACGCGGGGAACTCAATCTCCTCCTGACAACTGATCTGCTCACCATTCGCAATCGTTGATGGTTTTCCGATCGTCTCCCGTCGGAAAAATCCAAGTTTTGTCGCTAACAAAATACCTTCTGGACCTACAAACGTATGGGTGGACCCGTTGTCAACCATAGCTGGAAAAACATGACCTTCGACATCTAAAAGCACCACCAAAACCGTACGACGACGCTCCTCGGGTAACGGGCCGCACGCATAGGCCGGGACGCTCACCTCCCTCCTTGGAACCGTCAAGGGAACCACCGAAGCTAGAGGAGTCGCCATAACCTCTACGGGCGACTCCCGATCGCGTTTCCCGAGCAATCATGCGCTGTGTGAGCGGTGACGTCTCTTTTGCCACACCGAAAACAGTAAATTCTTTTAGGCTGTCCGCATCCTCTGGCAAAATGGCCTTTGGCGTCGCAATTCCAGCAAGTGGGTTCCCAGGCGGGCAGATCACTCGTTCGATTCGTAGTGTCCTGAGAAGATGTCGACTGAGGTGCTGATGATCGTGGAGGAGTACGCGGAGCAGTACTCGGCGGAGCGTGTCCGGAAACGCGCGGCGAAACTGGTGCCTTATCTCTAGGATAGGGCCGCGACGAAAACTTTCCGGGACTCTCTCGAGGTGATGAGTCTGCTCGCGTACGTTTGTCCACTTCATACGGTTCGTCTAAAATTGCAAACGAAACTCTAGGCGTTCGCGACGGTCGCGACCCAGGATGGTACGCCAGTCCCGGATACAGCGATCGCTCCGGCGGCGGCGGCTCCTGGTAATAATCAACCGAATTGAAGTTTTTCTCAAGGCAAACGGCGCGGTACTCAAGATCATCCAACGTTCGCACGTCTGGTTTAACAATCGCGACTTTATATTTCGGTAGGAGGTTACGATGCGCGTAGGCTAGTTGTTCCGATTCCGTTAATGCCGGGATCACTCTCGCGAACAACGTTCTCATACACGTGAGATAGTCCGCGACCGATTCTCTTCCACCTTGCGTACGTCTAAAGATCTCTTCGCGAATGGAAATCTGCAAGTCAGGGTCACAAAATCTACGCCGGAAAGCTGCGATACAATCCGACCAACTCACCCATTTACGACGCTCATTCCGGTACCATGTTAACGCGGGACCGGATAAAAAGAAAGGTAAACAGTTCATAAGATCCGCGTCCGCTACGGGCATTAAAGCACGACCTTCCTCAACACGAATCAAAAAAATCTTCCGCGTCTTCCCCTCTCGCTCCCGCAAACCTCAAATTCCATTTCCGCATGATGTCATACGCGGCGACTGACGTGACCCGCTGCGAGGGGCCTGTACGAGTCCGCAGCGGAGAAGCCAGAGGTCGCGCATTTCCCGGAAACAAAGGGGACGAACGACCAGTGGGAGCACCCCATTCTGGATTAGACCGGAGATTCGGATGAGAAAAAGGTGGATCCGCGAACCCAGTAACCTCGTAAACTGGTGGCTGATTCGGATAAACGGCTGGTTGGAAACCTTGCGGAAAACTCTGTGGAAAAACAGGTTGGCTGTTCGGCGGCAAACCCCACGCGTATCCCTGTGAATAACCGACGGGCGGCGGCCCGTAACCTGGGAAATTGCCCGCAGATGAAGGCGGCGCAGCAAGCAGACGACGATACGACGGATTAACGCCTCTTAGTTCAGCACCGGAAAATACAAGCGGTGCCGATGGCGCCGAAGCTCTTGGCGTCGCGGTTCCCAGTGGCGCTAAACCTGGCGCGTTCCCTTGACCACGATTTGCCACCGCACTTCTTTGATCGATTTGATGACAACGTAAATCCAATGGTTGATTAGAAGTGGGATAATTTTCCCGGACCGGATTCGCCATTTCTGCCGAATCGTCAGTAGGAAGGCCCGGCCCTGAGGACTGCTGTGAACTGTAACCCGTATCACCTCTCGACTGATTCGATGTGACGGCGGGATGCGTTTGTACGTGCGATGTTCCGGGATTCGCACGCTTATCGACATGTGGGACGCCGTGAGACCCTCGAAAAATATCCGAAGTCGAATTGGGATCACCGAACATTGTTTGGTTAACGTCAATATGTGCCGGGACACCTTGATAAATGCGACGTAATTGGTCGGCTAGCACGCTACGCGGACCGTCCATCGTAATCCCGTATCGCTCCAACTCCGCCCGCAATTGTTCGTATGATAAGTCTGCAACCGCGACCGATAGATGCGAAAATGGAAGCATCTTATCAAAACGCAGCCTCACAGGTCACCCACAAATAATCATAATCTGAAAACAAATTCAACAAGAATCCCCGTGGACAAATATCCCGGGAGACCCTCCACAAATGCAAGCACAGTCACCGTTCGTGGCAGCGATCAAAGGGCGCGCTCCGGTGAAATTACATAAACAAAACAGATTGTAAATAATATCGCAAGGAAACTTAATCCTAAAGCATGTCAGGTCAGATATCAAGATACACAACCAATAACGGCGATAATATTCGTAACCGCCAAAATATCAATCGATTAAATCAATACGCTCGCAATACTAAAAAAAAAACAAACATCCAAATAGCGCTGTACTCGCGCCACGCAAAGCTCGTGATTCGGCTCTCAGCACAGTTTGAAAATGTTACTTTCCCCGATCTTCCGGGAAGTCGCCAAATTAAAATAATTTTTACTGTATAGTTCCCAAAAAAAAGCAAGACGGAATCAATCTTAAATTCGAGGATGTCAAACAAACGCGTACCCAAAAACAAGTTGTCAAATCACATTCAAAACTCAAAGTCAGTAAATAAAATCCAAAAAGTCAAACGCAAGAAAACTAAGTCAATAAATGAAAAAAAAGGCGGAGTCCCCAATTCCAAAGAAAAGTCAAAATTTAGAATTAATAAATAGTCAATAACTAACAAAAGTCAACAATTAAAAATTTAAAACTAAAAAAAAAAATAAAAAAAAATCAAAACTTAAACTTTTCCGGAAAGTCAAGGTTGTCAACCGAAATTGTAGTCAGTTAATTAAAAAAAAAAAAGTCAAAAGTCCAAAGTAAAATAAAAGAGTTTTCCGAAAAAGAAGTCAAGAATTTAAATAAGTAAAGTCCCAGGGACAGCAATGTAAACTTTTAAAATAGTCGACAAATAAAACGAACGAACGGTCAAAAGATAAAAAAAAAGTAATTGTCAAAAATAAATAAAATGAAAAACAAGATAATTTTAAAAGTTAGTCGAAAATTAAAAAAAAAAAAAATAAAGAAATAAGTCGAAAAGTTTAAATAATTCAATCGGCCAACGGCACTCCAAACAAACAGTGAATTTAAAACAAAAAAATTCAAAATCAAACAGAATAAATCCAATAAATAAACCAAATCAATAAATAAATAAATAATTGAAACACTCACGTCTATTCCCAATAATAAATAAATCCGTTTAATAGAATTGGCAAAAAATCTTTCCCATAATTCCGGGACCTGTCACTTCAAACGCCTCGGCGGAGCGCGCGTAACGTCACCACGGATCACTTCGCCCCGGTCTCCAGAAACTCAGTTCCCAGGGACCTGTCAAAATCGCTTGACGAAATAATATTTCTCGCTGAAATATTTTCAATGGTAAACTGTAACGAGTCTTAAACGGAGCCGAATTCCAGACCTTCGCTAGGCAGCGACGACACAAACAACAACAAACATGTAAACACTGGCCGCGCGGTCTAACCGTCGTCCGCGAGCTACCGGTCTCTGCGCGCAAGCCACGAGAAAGAAAAAAAAAACTTCGATAATCTCGCAACGAATTATAATTCGCGAGTTTCCGCACTCTTTAGACTACTGCACAGCCGATTATACTTTTTTTCTTTTTTTTTTCTTTTCCTTTTTTAATATACGGGAACTGAAATTTTCAGCTTTTTATGCCGGAGGAAAAAAAAAATAATTAATGAAAATTTAGAAAAATTTTGAAAAATAATATGTGAGCCGAAAATTCCGAAATCGATGTTATATCAACCACGTTGGGCGCCACTTTTGTAACGCCAATTATCACGAGCCTTACCTTGTCGCCACAAAACTTCTCCTCGGCAGTTTATTTTACTAATAAGGGCGCCAGCCACGCTTATAGCGCGACACTGCCGGGAAAAAAAGATCGAAAAATTAAGAGAAGCTGGATGTTGTCCGGTTAGCTACAGTCTTGGCTTCTGGTAGAGGGTCGGTCCGGGAATCTCGGAATTTGCATACTCACGTGCTCGTTTTGAACTCAAATAAATCCCATCACAAACGCCAAATTTCAACAATAATAATACCGGTCTTTATTCTTCCAAAATCCCACGAATGGTTCCCGGAAATCAGCTGGGCGTAATTCTAATTTCACACCAAAATCACCCTGCTAAAATCGCGGACAGCTACTCAGTTCACTGTCCGGGATTTCCTATTCGCACGACACCAAAAAAATAATACAATAAAAAAAAACACAATTTAACCGCGCACACGAACTAAATTTTCAATAACCGGGATATCACCCGCGCAAGCCTACCTACTATCTTATAAAACGATTCCGCGAGACTTCTGGTCCCAACCGCGCAACCAGAAACGAGAAACTCGGACACGACGGGCATTTGGTAACATAAATCCGAGCCTCGTAAGTCACACTCGACAAAATCACGAACACTTAACTAAATCAAAACGCGAACGAATAACAAAACAATGACTGCAACGCGCGCAGGCAGTCCAGGGATATTATCGCGTGCTCGGCGCGTGTCTCTCCTCAGAAAAATACTAATTTAACTTCGGGTACTTTTCCCGTGACTTATACGGTATTTTTCAACTGTCAATTATTCCCAAAATTTACAACAAACAACAAGCTGAGGCACGGACACGAACAACGCGACGCACACGCGAAAACAACCGATACGAATAATCGAGCGCGCTTCCCGTCACGACGGCTGCAGCAAAAGCTACGATCACACTCTCCAGGGATACTCGCACTCGATGTTCCGTATTCTTAACACTATGATTGCTCGTCTACGCACTTTTCCCTCAGGCTACACTCGGCGATCCCTGAGAACAATGAAAATCGCGAACCGGCGGCACTTTCCACACGAAAAACTGAGGCACATGGCCGTGGTCTGTAACAATTCTGTCCCACGACTTCCGACAATCCTCTAACTACGCGGGGCTACCGACACGGCCACTTTTTCCAAAACGCCGACCGAAATATACGCGTTCCCGAAAAATTACGCGACACTAATGAGACGGAAGAATCCTACCTTGCATCCTTGTTCTTCCAAATCTTTCGCTTGCCGTAATCCCGGGTATCTCGCTCGAACTCGTTCCCCGCGACAAGTGCACCCTCTCTCCAGCACGCACGACGAAACAATCCCTAGGGCTTTTCGGTAATCTATCACGACGCCGGGCGGCACCTCTCCTACTTTTCCCCACTTACGCAAATTTCTTCCGAATTACTGGAGATGGACACTAGTAGCGCCTAGCGTGAGAACTACGTTCCCACGGGGACTCGCATACGCTCGCGCTCGATTTAAAAATGTTTTACTATATTCTTTCTTCTATATTCAGCGTTCCAGCCATCGGATCACGCAGCGTGATGGCTTAAAGTTTAGCGGGGAAAAAGCGGAATAACATGAGAGCTTATTTTCTAGTCAAATATTGCATGCATCGGTTCCGGCAATCGAAAAAGCAAAACTGTCGCTATTGCTCGATGTATTTGCTGTGCGACGGCGATGTAGACTATCGGCTGCTCTGCTCTCGCTCGGTGTTCGACTCTCGTGCGGTTCCTGGGAAGCGAAAATGCCCAAGCGTAGCACATGCATCGGCATATTGGAAGATGCAGCAAGAATCTCCGTCTCGTAGCGTCATTACATTAAAAAAAATAAAGAAAAATCCTAAAATTAATACTACGGAAATATATGAATTCTTTTAACGCCTTGTGGAATCGCCTGAGGGAAGTTCTGTGTCGAGAGAGGTGGCAACTCGTCACGGGAAAAAGGCGGCATATACGAGCCTGATTGTAACGCACCAAAAATGGGCGTTACAGTAGATGTATTCGATTCATTAAATGTAATCGAATTACAAATTTTTAAAATTGTATTTTCGTTGCGTCTTTTACAAAAAATGGTCCCATTTCACTTATATGGACCTCTCCGATTAAGTTAAAAAAATAACAAAATTACTATACGCCTCAGGCGTATCTCACGACGCTAGCGCTCGAGCGGCCACTGCGTGCGTAACGAGACGATCAGCTGATCGCACGCCCCAGGCGTACCCCAGGCGAATCTCGCGACGCTAGCGCTCGAGCGGCCACTGAGTGAGTAAGAAAGCGATCAGCTGATCGCTTTCTTTTTTTAAAATTTTTAAAATTTGTAATTCGATTACATTTAATGAATCGAATACATCTACATATAAAATTATGAAAAAAATCACATAAGCTCCTTTTAATATTACCAATTACATAAAAAAATACGCAGAAGATTGGAAGAAAATTTAAAAAATCAATTACCCGAAATATTTTTTTAAAAATGGGTAAAATGCGTTCTCCATCTTGGGCTTGTGCTTAAAATGTTTGGGACTCCATGTAGTATATTCGTGATTTTTTGTATTGAAATCGGAGGGGGCCAAATTAGCGAAATGGTACCTTTTCTTGGTAGAAGACATAAATAAAATAGAAGTTATGTTTATTTTTTATTTTGATTATTTTTACCGTAAACTGTGTTGAATTATGAAAATTTTGACCTAGTTATTTTTGTCGATATCATTATTCCACTTGACGTCAGAATTTTTTTCATTTTTTTCACCTTTTATTTTATGGCTCGTCGAAATATAAGAATAAAATTCTCAAAAAATTCACAGATGCTCCGTTTGACATAGTCAACAATATAAAAAAAATTAGGCGAAAATTGGAGTCGGTCGGGTTTTTTTTCTGCGAAATCCCGTGGAATGACCCATATATATATACATTTTTTTCTAAAAATCAGTTTCAGTGGTATCAATAAATGTACTAAATTTTAAAAAATGTCCGGAATATGCCTATTTTTTAATTTTTTTTAAGGTAGTCGTCTCGGTACAGTCCTGTCAAATGTGAGTTACGGGAAAAATTTCGAACACTTCTTGATGAAATAATAATCTGAAAAAAATCAAGCATATAGAAGGTGTTGAAAAGATTGATTTTGCATAATAATAATTCCAGAATTCTATTAACAAATTAATGAAAAAATGAATTGTTCAACAATTTACCCGGCAACCCAACTTTTTTTTCTGATGAAAATCATTCATTCATTTTTTTGAATACTTATACATTTTTCAAAATTTTTTCTTATTTTTTACAATTGTGTTTTTTTTTAAAGAAATGAGGGGCGAAAACCGCAATTTTAAAAAATTAGACTAAATTCTGAAAAAATGTATACGTATTCAGAAAAATGAACGAATAATTTTCATCAGAAAAAAAAGTTGGTTCGCCGGGTAAATTGTTGAAAAATTTATTTGTTCATTAATTTATTAATAACATTTTTGAATTATTATTATGCAAAATCAATCTTTTCAGCACCTTCTACATGCTTGATTTTTTTCAGATTATTACCTCATCGAGAACTCTTCGTAATTCGTTTTTAAACTCCCTCGAATTTATGCGACGTCAAATTGTACGCTCATACTACCTTAATCTATAATATCGCGGAAACCATAAATCGTATCGAAATCGTTAAAAAACGAAAATGTGCGTTTTTTCATAGCCAACAAGAAAAAAATGGATTTAGATTTAACTGTTTATTTTCAAGCCGCATTTTATAGAAGTAACTACATAAATACTTTTTAAAAAATAGTAGAACGTCGGATTTTTTCATCGGACCAATTGCCTGGAAATCTTTAAGTGACCGCCGAATTTTGAGATTTTTTGTTTTCATGGATCAGCTAAATGCTTAGACGTTATACCAGTTAAAAAAGTTTTATTGAAAAATAAAATGAGTGTTGTAACCGCTTGAAGCATACTTTTTTTTTATAGAGAAAACAATTGATGGAAAACAACGCAAGCTTGTGGTCTGTAAATTGTGCGCAGACCCAGATTTTGGTATTGATATTACAATATTGTTCTAATTGTAATTCATGCAAATAAGTACTCCACGTAGGCTATAGGATTGAATCAGTAAAACACTATCGCAAGATGTTACTCGCCATTGAAAAATCAAGATTCTTGGCAGACATACTTAGCCCAGTACTTGCCCAGTACTATTAGTTATGGGGCCATACATGAACAAATTAGGCAGACAAGATATTTATTGAAAATTTAAAAACGGCACATCAAATTAGGATACATTAATATACACGAATATAGGCTTACCTGTTGTTATCCGAACTGGTGTTTGTTGTAATATTCATCAAAGACACATCTGAACTTAAATCTAATGAATAATCATTTTCACTTGGACTTTCCGAACTGGATGCGTTTTTTTTTCTGCGCGTTTCAGGACTCGGTGCTTTAATATTCTGTCCGACATCGCGATGCGCACGGTATATCAGCCTAATTTTTTTTTAAGTAAAACGATATTCGCATGAAGCAATGACGTCCGTATACAGCAACCGCACGAATCACACACCAGTGGCTTCCTTCGATTGATACCGTAACGACTCTACTGTAACGAGCGATATTTGTTTGAATCACCGTAAACTATGCATCCTCGCGCGCCTCGCAGATGCCTATCCTCTGTTTAATATACTGGAAGAAGATATGCGAAATATCGTAGTAATGTAATACAATTTACAAGTTAATTCTTCATTTTTTAATGTTATCTGTCAGTTTTTTATGAATTTATTTAACATTTTTCGATATTCTTTTAAATAAAACCGGTAGGAATCGTTAAATTGCGCGTGCGCGGACGCAGGCAGTCTACATCGCGGTAAAGCTCGCGCGGCATCAGCCACCGGGGAACCCTACGCTGTAGGGTACGTTAGGTGGCGCGCTCATCGCCTTCCTGTAACGGATTCCGATACGCGACCCGCGGGCGCGACGCTCGCGCAGCACCTCCGCGAGTCTCAACGCGGTAAAATTCGAACCGACAAAAGCAGAGAGAGAGAGAGACCAATAATAGTGGCTGGGGCGAGCTGACTAGTAGTAATCAATAATTAAGTATTAGATATTTTAACAATAAGTTTATAATTTACTTAAAATTATACTTAGAAATATACACATATATGCCGAGAGAATCCTGTCTCATTTCAAACGGAAATACCACGCTGCGAGGAACGTGCGGTAACGAGGAATTTGTCTGGTTCTCACGAAATACAAATAAATTTAGTAAAAGTTGAAACGTGTCGATACAAGTTGCGACCATATGAGTCCAAACCCTGAAACTCTCAAGAAAAGCGTTTGCCATACACATTGTTAAATAATATATTGTAGAAAGTCGAGTATTGCAGCCAGAGACACTCGAAGTGCCAACCGTCCTTCGACGAAGGGCCATGTGGTGTCCAACTGGCTATCTAAAAACTTGGAGAAAGCGCCTTTCAGGGAGACGTGGACGCTCGAACCGAGCGTCTAAGACACTCGTGCGTGGGGGTGAGCGTCCACGCCAAACTGAGGGTTGATTGGCTAAGGGCGTAACCCCTGACCCACGAGCATATCGCGGGCCCCGCGAGATTTTTGGGAGACCGACAGATTCTTACGGGCAGTCGCGCGCGTCGGAACTAGCTCTGTACTTTGTTTCTTTGATTTTTGTATCGTCATTCAAGTTTAACTTTTGTGTTATTTGCTTTTAAATAAATACGGAACCTGAGTTGAGTCAACATTTTGAGTTTATTATTTCTATTGATTCCTTTAATTTCCGATTTAGTATTTCATCCCGGACGAGGTGAGCTTCAGCTCTTCAACGTGGAACGGACATCGGTGGTTTCCACTCTCTCGAGCTGGTTGCGTAACATTGTTTTAAATTCTCGCGCTAAATTCGAGCTAGTGCGTTACATTCCGCAAACGTTTGCGACGAACGGCTCGCGAACCTCTTCAGCGAGTGTCATTGTGCGTTAGATCGTAAGTGCCACAACAATTGTGCGGATTTCCCGCGAATTGTGCGGATTACCCGTGAATTGTGCGTATCACCCGAAAATTTTGCGTACAACATCTCGGAACGGAAGAATGGAGAAGAAAAACGCAAATGTAAGAAAAATCATATTTTATCTAAAATGAAGTTCCTATGAAGAGTGAGCAAGATAGATGAAATTCATTTGTCCTTTTTTTCGATTAATAATACGATTAATAATAGTGAAATCTATACTTACAAATTTATACTGGAAGCCGTATTATTTGTCGAAATAAAAGATAAATGGATTTGATCAGTTTCGCTCATTCAACGTTGTATGCGACAACAATGTGGATATTTCACGAGAAGAGAATAACAGCGCGAGAACAGCGACGGTCAATCTTGGGCCGCTGTTGTGACCGCTCAAGTAAATATTGGGTCAAGCCTGGCCGAACACTGACTAGTCTTGAACTTGATAATTAGCATATGTAGACTTAAAAAAATAACGTTATTAGAGATATCAAGTATATTGACTATGAGTAAGAGTAGTGCAAAAAAGTGATTGTCACTTTTGATGGCAAAAAAGTGATTGTAAAAAAAAATTTCACGAACTTTTGAAAATTATTATAAAACAGAATATTCTGAAATCAAGACTTTAATAAGTGTGATTTTTTTAAACGCACTGTACATATGAAGTATACCGTTCTATCTATCATCATAAGAACTGCAAACCGTACGCTGTATATGCACAGTGCGTTTAAAAAATCAAATGCATTAGAAACTGGAGTTCATACAATCCTTTTTTATAATAATTTTGAAAAGGTCGTGATTTTTTTACAAACGTGACAGTCATTTTTTTGCACTATTATTATTCAAAATCAATGTACATGATATCTCTAATAATGTTGATTTTTTATCGTCCACATATGGCAACTATGAAGATCAAGACTGGTCAATGTTGGGCCAAGCTTGGCCCGATATATCTCTGAATGATGACAATAACGGGCCAAGAATGATCGCCAATGGACTCGCATTGTTTTTCTTTTCACGTGAAATATGCATTCTCGTAGTACACAGTATTGAATGCGAGGTATATTAAGAGTTGGCAAAATTAGTAAAAATCATTTATTCGGTTTTTCAATAAATAACACGGCACCCAGTAAAAATTTATTTGTATAAATTACACGCTGATTATACGGTGAAATGTAAACTGGATGCGGTATTATTAATCGAAAAACAGGACAAATGAAATTGATCAATTTTGCTCATAAGCGCCAATGTTTTTACCCATAAATTAAGGTGATAAAACGTCGCTTCGCGTAAATAAATGAATTTTGAAAATAGTCTATTTTTTCTTTTACAGATTAGCGACAAAAGCTTTGCGGTCGTCATTTTTTTAAACGAAAAACGCAAAGGGAAAAAACTCATCGAGTTAGTGCCGAAGTCCTGGCTCTCTGAAGAGGCAAACGGTGACTTGAAATGCTGCTTCCCGCCGAAAGATGAGCTGAATATTCCTGCTCTAATCGAACAGGCGACACCACCAGATCTCTCATGGAAGCCGTATAAAGTTAAAATCATCAAAACAGCAGGTATTTATTTACTTATTATTACTTATGTACATACGGTTTAATTTCACTTAGTGCGATATTGGAGGTTTTTCGCACGTTTCGCTGGCGTATAACCCCCACTTTTGCACCTTGTGAATTAAAATTTGATATAATACTCGTTGGAAAAGCCTTTTCCAACTCGTTTTGTAAAGTAACGTTCGTCACGTAGAACCTTTTCCGCGCTCGTATCGTAATGTACTAATTGTCTCTGCATTTAAGTTTGCAACCCACCTCATTCGAGCTATGGAAACTTTGTTAAACATTACAATCCTTACTTGTATTATAAGAATATTGTTTCTAGCTCAATACGACCAGGGCTTGCCGCGACTCGAGCGGGCATGCATCGAGTCAAACGTCGAGAGCACTTCGGCCGACGAAGGAGAGAGAAGCGCCGATGATAATGATGGTAAGGAAATTTACAAATTAATGTATGTTAAGTAGTATTATTATTTCAGTAACATGTATATTTAGTTATCTAATAGTTGCAGACGAGAGAGGGAAGTGCGTGATTTTCGCCTCGTGTGATTGTTACAAACTTCGGACTCGGCGAAAATCACACACTTCCGTTACCCGTAGCATAATATACTATTATGTCACTCGTGAAATAAAATTGTATACAAAACTCGTTTTTCTCAACTCGTGTAGTTGCAACACTCGCTTTCGGCTCGTGTTGCAAACTCACACTCGACTCGAAAAGTTCCTTCGCACTCGTATCGCAATATACTATTTTGGATTTCAGATCAGTTGGAGGATGTCAGCAGTACCACTTCGTGCTCACCTAAAAGATTAAACGTTTTTAATCAGGAATCTGATAAACCTCAAAAACACAACAAGGACAACGAAGTCTTTACTAGAGCATCGAGTCCGCAGAACACGGGATGTGATGCAAATAATCACGTCCAAGAAAGTTCGAGTGGTAAGAATTGAAGATTAATGTTCAATACTTTAAACCAACTTTTACAGCCTTTAAATATTACGCACACTTCTCGTGCGTAACATGTCCATTTTCGCACCTTGTAAAATAACATTTCATACAGTATTCGACGGAAAACCTTTTTCCGCCCTCGTGTTGTAATATACTATTAATATACATCTAGATTCCGAGGGTGATGTAATGACGCCAGTAAATGTCGCGACGAAAACCAGAGGGCTGAAGAGGAAGAGGAGGGCTGAAGACGAAGAGGAAACACGCAATTCAGGTGATTTCTTATGTTTCGCTTGGGATTTTTCCAAAATATTTATATGCGTGTTAATAATTGATTCTATTTTAATTGTTTAGAAAAGTGCTCAGACAAGTCCATCAAGTCAGTCAAGTCAGACGTGCTCAGTCATGTCAAAAAGCGGATGGACAAGACTGACGAGCAGATGGAGAAGTACTACAAAAATCGCTCCAAACAAATTACAGGCACTAAACAAAGCATTCTCTACGATCTAAATAAAAAATGGACGCAATCAAAAATACTATAATAGTAAATCGAGGCCCGGGACTTGGTAAGAGCCTTCAAAAATATAGGAAAATGCTGGGCGTTAACCTTCCGATCGCGGATTACGACACGTTTATTAAATTCAACGCGGAGATCCAAGAAAACGAGGACAAGGAGACTGCTATGGTATGTTCTACAAAATTTTACTCTGTATTTCTTACGCAATAAATGTATTAATGTATTATGTACGCACGCGAAGCGTTTCTCGCACCGAGTGAAATAATAGTATATTGTGTAACAAGTGCGTAAAGAAGGTCATTTCTACGCAAGTTACACATGCTATTTTGTGTAATAGCGGTTCGTAAACGAGTTTTCTTCCCGGCGATTTCGAGTGCGTAAAGTGCTCGTTTTTCGCACGAGTGCCGAAAACGAGCACTCGCGAAACTGACCCAAGAATTCGAGTTTTGCGCACGCTATTACAAAAAAGATTTTTCGCGCTCATATCGTAATGTACTATCATAAATCCGATTTCACATTTATGAATCTTCTCTTCTATTAATGTTGTAGAAGGAAATAATGGCGGATTCTGCCGGAGCTGCTGTCGATTCGAAACAAGCAGTCCGTAAAATTCTCGGAGGGCTCATCATGAAAGCCGTGCAGGAACTTTATTCAGGAACCGGCAAAAAAGGACCGAACGGTGTTACAAAAAAGGATTTCAGCAGTACTCACGTCTACGCATTTATGAAAGGTAATTTTTGGCGCTCTGTTATTAAGGGGTTAGGCCACTCTGGAGGGCCACAAAAAAGGCTTTTTTTGGGAATTTTTTTCAGAAAAACTATTAGAGACATCGATTTTTTGAGAAAGGGTATTTATTGTACATATCATTAACTGTATATAGTAATTT